>OZ023262.1:308671826-308999326 GCA_964006375.1 Tillus elongatus | reverse complement strand
TTTTTGCAAATTTTCATAATTTTTTTAAAAATTTGGCCCTAAAGCTGTTTGTGAATAACTATATCTTGGCAGGTGTGTAAATAGCTTGAAGAGGTGTGTTGCCCAGGAAAATCGGACCACTTTTTTCTGGAATTTTTGTTTATTTGCAGAAAATGTTTGTACTTTTTGATACAACAAAGCTATTTTAATGAAATATGGTACATTGTTAGTACTATATAGGTTATACTGCCAAGCAAATGTCCTTCTTTTAAATACAAGACTTTTTTTTTCCATCAGGGCTCATCCGCGGCCTTGCCGCCCCGATAGCACTGCTACCTTTGGTTGATTGTGCATACCCTTTGTCTTACTCCACCCATTCCACAATCACTGTGCCTTGAACTAGTCTGCACAGCGATCGGTAGGGTGAAGTTTTATATTGCTCTGTCTCCGGTCTAGACTGACAGTAGATCAGTTGTCTTTTGCGGTCCAGAGCTTTACACTCGCACAAGATATGCTGGGCTGATTCCTCCCCCTCGCCGCAGAGTCTGCATGCGAGGTCCCCTTCGAACTGCCCCATTTTATGCAGGTGTTTCTTGACGGCCATGTGTCCCGTCAAGAGACCTGTTGTGTTTCTGAGCTGTCCTCTGCTAAGATTTAGCAGCTTTACAGCTCTCTTTGAACCGGGTCCGTCAATTATTGACTTCCCATGTCTGAGCCCTGGACAGTCCGCCCAGTACACCTTGTGTTGGTTTCTGACCCAGGACTTAATGGCTCCCCCGGCAGTGCTCTTTGTCACGCCCAGAGCCGGTTCTGGTCCCATAAATGGTTCTGCTGACCCTCTCTTCGCGAGATTGTCAGCTTCTTCATTGCCTTTGATCCCCGAGTGACCCGGCACCCAGATGAGGGTCACCTCATTCTGCCCAGCCAGGTCGCTCGTCTCGTCTCAGCACTCACTCACCAGCTAGGAATTTACCCGTGGGCTACTTAGTGCCTTAAGGGCTGCCTGGCTGTCTGTGACTATGAGGATCTGCTTGTTGGTGTAGCCCTTCCTCTTGTTCTCCCGCACACAGTGCAGGATGGCGTACATTTCGGCCTGAAACACTGTTGCATGGGCTCCGAGGGAAATACTATGACTTACCCTCTGTCTTTCCGAGTAAACACCTGCCCCCGCCGGATCCGTCCGTGAACCAGACGAGCGCGTCCCGTGGTATGCCCGGCGTCTCCTTCCGCCATGCCTCGTGGTCGGGGATTTCCATTAAAAACATTTTAATGAAAATTCGTTACCAAAACACACTTGCTGTGTCCAGACTTTTTACTTTAAAATTATTATCTTACTGGCTTATTTAATTTTTAGATTACACAATTAGAAGCCTTAGCTTTCTACTGGAATTCAAAAAGTGAAATGTATGGTCCCTACTCTGCAACTGACATAATTGAGAAATTACGAAACGATGTTGCTAACAAAACATATCTGCCTGAAGATTATGGCTACAGTAAGTATAAGTCTGAATATTGTTTTCTACTTCTGTTAAATAATAATAATCATCTTCATTTAAAGTCTAGCTCACTGGTTCCCAAACTTTTTCGAGTCTTTTGCTCTACCCTAAGTACAATTGGATAGAATTAATGAACACGGAACCAGGCGCCAAAAGGCAAATAATGGTTATTTTTCATATACCGTTAGTTTATTGTGCCATCTATTACATGTATTAGGAACTTTCTGATGCAACTAATTTCTGCCTTTTGGTGGCCAACATAAGAAGTTCTAAACCATTTATTTTAGTATTATGATAGTTTATAAAGAACAATCTGCTAGTGTGTTTTCACATTGTTTTCTGTATAAAAACTGATTTCGTATTGAAAAAAAGAGCAAAGGAAGTAAATTAATTGTGGAAATGGCCCAGAAACAGTATAAGCTACTTTTGGAGAAGTTGAGTTACATGTTTATGCTTTAATAAAGAAAAAATAATTGTTGTGGTTCTGTTTACACAAATGACACTTAAAGAAACCATGTGACTTAGTTCCAAGTTTTGTCGCTTGGATCTTTATCACTTAACAATAATTTTCCTTTGAACAAAAAACAATGTGTTCAGAATGATGTGGTTTCTTGTAAAATAGTTGATTTCGATTATTTTTAAATGTCTTTCAAAAATGTTTATTCAGTGTTCACTGAATTCTGAGTAGGTTTTATTACTATCACCTATTCAAATTAAGTATATAATGTAATTGGGAACCAGATGGTTGGTACTGGTCAGAATAACACAATATTGAAATAAATGTTATTTTGAGGAAACCAAGCGCCACAAAATGTCATAAAACCATATATCCAAAGATGAAAAGAGAAAGTTTAAATAGCGTATGTGATTATTAATTATGTGTCTCGAAGTACACTGGGCAGTTTTCCATCATCTGGTAGGAAAATCATAGTTCATACAGTTAAAATACCTTCATACCTCGATTTCTCATATTCACAAATTCGCGAGTGGTTCTTTGTCCGTTAACACCATCCAATTATGACTAACCATAAGTAAAAGATAAATATAAATAAAACTCGTGAGCCAGCATTATTGAATAAATTTGTTCATTTGTGTGATATGGGTGCCAACACACAAGTGTATCACTTTCGTGTAGTGATGGGTCGTTATTTAACAATCTGTTATTTTTTAACGGTTGCCGAGCCGCAACGGTAACCACCTGTTATGGATATATAAAAATAACAGGAACAAAATAACGCTTTACACACACTACACTAGAATTCAGACTCGTATCTGTTTCTGTTCCACTGCAACTAGCTTCGATGAATCAACATCGGTTTTCATCGGCAACTGTTAAATTTTAACAGGATGAATGGACATGAGACTGGGAATGCTAAATATGTATGGGTATATAGTATAGAGCGGACTTTACTTCATAACATAATACTTAACACTTTATACTAGTGTGCTCGTTCTCGCTCACAGCTTTGGGAATGTAGGATCGTCGGTACAATAAAACTGTTAAATTTTAACAGGTTTTTGATGGGGATATGGCATACGGACACTACTACAACAGAGTTAATCTGTTAAACTGAGAAGCTGTTATTTTTGAAACAGTTGCGTTTCCCATCAGTATGTAAAGCGAAATAATTAGTAATAAAAAATGTTGTGTGAAAAGATGAATTTCTGTAAAAAGGTGTTATTACTTTCACTATAGACAACGCAAAAAAAGGTTATTTCACGTGAAATTAAAGTACTTATTTATTTAAATTTATATACATTACATAAGAAAACAGTTAACACGTAATTTTTTTGTCTGATACTGGTTATCAAATTGATAAAAAAATATATAATGATACAACATTACAAATCTTAAAAAAGATCTATATACATTTCTACATGGAATTCTTAATAATTCATAGTTCATACATATAACTAAAATATGCTATCAAAACGGTACATTTCATGAAAAAAAGCAAGAGACTATAATGGTTTGGACTGAGTCGGGCTCTAAAAGGGCTTTTCTCAAATTGCCATTTTAAAACTCCACAAAAATGTGTAATGAAAAACTTATTAAGGGTTACAATTTTCAGGTACTTTGAGAGGGAGAGATGAATAAAAATTTTGGAGTAAGAAAGGCTTTGAGAAAGTTAAGTTATATGCAAAATTTTATTCTTTTATATTTCTTCAAATTTGAGAAATCAAATAAAAACCGCATTTTACCCTACATTTTTAAAGGGGTGTAACTCTGAATGTAGACGTTTTTGGAAATAATTTTATATGAAAAACGCCCTTTAGTTTTTGACAAGTAATCGCTCCCTGAAATCTTTGGTAATATTAAAGATAAAGAATCACAAAAATTTTTTAAAAGAGAAGGTGCAGCAAATTTTGTAATAACACAATTCCATGATACTCTTGATAATAAAAATTAATATCAAAGTAATGTGCCATGCACTACCTGGATGGTGTATATTTGATTAAAAAAAAGTAAATTCAATAAAACACAGCATGGTCTCAAATGCCCAGTAATACGTCTGTAGACAATTAAGAATAGAGTAAGCGGTAGAAGGTGCAAATAAGTGAAAGTAAATCATTAATCCAGTTCAAAATAACAGATAAATAACAGAACCTGTTATTGAATGTTATTAGAAAATAACCGTTTTGCCCATCACTAGTATGATGGGTCGTTATTTTTAAATGGTTGTCGAGCCGCAACGGTAACCACCAATTATGAGTTTATTAAAATAACAGGTACAAAATAACGCTTGTTACACTAAACTAGAATTCGGACTCGTATCTGTTTCAGTTCCACTGCAACTAGGTTCGATGAATAAACATCGGTTTTCATCGGCAATTGTTAAATTTAACTATTTAACAGGATGAATGGACATGCGACTAGGAATGATAAATATGTATGGGTATTCTATGCAGTATAGAGCAGACTTTACTTCATAACATATTACTTAACAGGTAACACATTATTTACACTAGTGTGCTCGCTCTCGCTCACAGCTTTGGGAATGTAGGATACTATCGATCGACTATCCAGTTCAAAATAACAGATAAGTAACTGAAGCTATTATTTTCAATGGTTATTATGAAATAATGTAAACGGCTTCAACTGTTAATAGAAAATTTTTGCACATCACTGTTGGTTAGTACGTTTTTAAACCTGATCACCTGTACCTTAATTATATTATAATCAGTGGTTAAAGATTATAAGTTCACGGTTTCTGCATTATTATTTTGAGACCTGATTATTGATTCTCTCTTTTTTATAGTTCTGGGACCAATAAATGCATCAATTCGTCTGAGACTAAATCAAAAACCTGAACACGATGATCCACCTTTCACCATTCCCAAGATACACTTGAACGTCGATATGGAGAAACTGGGAATCGGCATAACGAAAGAACAATATCGAGACATCATTGCCTTGGCCGAATCCATGGATAGAATGACTAAAGGTGAACCGTACAGAAAATTCAGGCCCAATGTTGACTCCTACAGAGGACATTATAAAGAATGGTGGCAGTTCACATATAACTGTCTCCTACAGGATATCAGAAGAAAGAAGAAAGATTGGGACTGGGAACACATGAAGGAATATAGAGATATGTATAGGGAATTCAAGGAGTACAGGATAAAAGCTGTCGAACAAAAGGTAAGTGTTTAATACAATTGTCGCTGCAAGAAAGGTATTGCGAAATAATAACAAAATGTTTAACAAGCTATTATTCAAGTTAGCTATCAAATAAAGCTTAGATTTACTAACCTGTTGAGTGGACTGTATACTTACAATTATTCCTGGGTCTTAGGGGTTTTTCTTTTGAGTCCAGCCGCCTTTGTCTTCTTAAAACAGTCAAATAAAATATTTAGGGAAACAAGAAAGTAGTAGGAGTTTGTGTACTGTGGACTGATGCTGAAGAAGTGGTAGAGAGCAAGCAAACTATTAGAAATTACAAATCTTTCCCCCACTCCTCGCTGTAACGGTACCAATCTAACGGGCAAGCAGTCCCCAAATGACTGGCAATAATTTCAAATTTAAATATATACAGGGCTTTCATTAATTCCCGAACCCCACGTGACCGGATTCTGTCTCTCTCTTAGTGGAATATGATTTTATGAGTTGGCAGTCCAAAAAGTAACCAACCACTAGACTAGGGATCCTAAAGTTACTAAATCAATTGACAATTGACAGTTCAGTCCATTAGCGCTCAATTCCTTTTGACGGTTATTTTGTATGTATATTGTGCATTTTCCAAGTTCGACAAGTGTTTACCTTCTTCAAACAATTTTCTATCTGTTGGACAATTAAAATAAACAGTTTTTATCAAAACTTAGCATTTTCATTCCGTTTTTACGTAAGTTAAAAGTGTAGGTATGTTAAGGTTATGTTGTTGACGATATTCAACATCGCATGGAACGAAGCCCTACTAAATCTGTTCGTCGGTAATCTGCCCAAACAGGTACATATTTGTTCAATGTTACACAATACACGTTCCTAAAACCGTAAATTAGAAGTTTAAATAATCGGACCTCAATTTGTTTACGTACATTACAAAATTTTGATATCTATACAAAATAAAACTAATGTTTTATGTTTTTAATTTTTTTTTTTAACAATCAATAACAGTAAACGATACATGAACAGACTTGATGTTAAAAATACTAAATAATAAATACATTTAAGACATTTACTGTGTCACCTTATTATAATTTTTATATTTTTTATAAAACCCCAAAGGAAATATGAGACAACACTGGCATCTTATAGGGACTTCATTAATTCAGGTTGTACAACTGTGTATGCCGGGTTGCCTAACTTAAGCGGTCACGTGGGGTTCGGGCATTAATGAAAGCCCTGTACAAGCTGGCATCAACAATACATTAGCTTTTTTGAAACAGGTATTGCTCGGTAACAGTTTGAAGAATCCATTTTTTTGAAACAGGTATTGCTCGGTAACAGTTTGAAGAATCTATTGTCATTTTGGTTTAAAAAATGCTCATCAAACTGACCCAAATAACCAGCGACCCATTAGTTTAATTAACAATTTAGCAAACATTTTTGAGAACTACTTAAAGCAGGTAGTGGTAGTAGGTAATGAAATTTATAGACAAGAATCAAACTTTTCAACCAACAATTTGGATTTAGGCCTCAAATGGATACCCAAATCGCACTGAATGAAAGTTGCGCAACAAGATTACAAAATTTTGATACTGACAGAAAGACCTGGGTTATTTGTTGTTGATTTACAAAAGCTTTCGACACTGTGAATCATAATATTCATTCAAATAATGTTTGCCTGGAATTATTTAAAAACTATTTAGCCAACAGAAATTCAAAAGTAAAACTTGATGAGGTTAGTAGCAGGGATGTTTGATTTATTAAAAATAAATCGATTTTTGAATCACGATGAATCGTTTGTTTAAATATCGATTTAATAAACATCGGAGCTAAAAGAATCAATTTCTGAGCAATCGATTTCCTTTTCTTTCTTACAAAAAGCATGCTTAATTGCTTAAGGAACATACACTTGAATGATTAATAATAAAAAAAACTCTGGACGCAGCAAGTGCGTTATGGTAGTGAATTTTCATAAAAATGTTTTTAATAGAAAATGTTTTTTTAAGAAAGCAGGCACCAAATTTGGTTACCAGTATAATCTATATATTAAAAAACAATGTGCCATGTTTTATCAAAATAACTTTATTGTTTGAAAATGTACAAAAATTTCCGAAAGTAAACTTAAATTGTTCCGAAAAAACTAGTTTTCTGCTCAACCTTATAGGTAAATAGCAAATTGATTCAAAATTTGAAGCATTTAATGAAAATTCGCTACCATAACGCACTTGCTGCGTCCCGAATTTCTTTTCTTACAAAGATGTATTATATTTCGATGAAAAATACAAAAAATCATTAACATAGGGCGTGTTCGATTAAAAAAATTCACTAAAAAAAAAGACAATTTGAATCACCAACGACTTACAGGCCACCCTGTAATTGTGGAAATATTTTTTTAAGATGTAGCTCAAGACACCCTACAATTAATGTATACAACTTTTTTTCGTAACTTGTGTAATAACGGATATATTGCGCTTTAAAGATTTTTTACGAAAATTCGACAAAAATGATATACCATTAAACGATAAACTCTATAGCCAACACTACTGCTAAAGCATCAGAGAAAGGGTCTATTTGAAATGAATTCTCTGGGAATATTTTAGTAAAATGAAGGACAATGACAATTGAAACTAAGAGCTCAGGCTTTGTAAAACATTATTCTTGACATTTTCCTTCCATAGATCATATTAATTTCAGGTTCATTGCCTAAATATTAACAATTTTGACGTTTAAAATCGCGACTTTGACGTTTTGAGGAAAACCCAAATTTATTTTTCTTTCAATGCCTGTAACTTTTTTGTCCTTTAACCTACAACGCTAAATTTTGGTAGGTAGCTTACCTATACTGATGATGTAAACCCGTGTACCAAATTTCGTTGCCCTTACTTTGTTAATTCTGGAGATATAAATTTTTTTCGATTTTTTTCGAAAGAAAACACAAAATTTTCCGGGAAAACCTCGGCGAATTTTCCTGGCTAACGAACTTATCCAAGCCACTTGCGAAACGAAGGTACTCACCTAATTTTATCAAAATCGGTCCATTATTTTTTTAGTTATAGGTGTGACATATATATATATATATATATATATATATATATATATATATATATATATATATATATATATATATATATATATATATACATATATACATATATACATATATACATATATATATATATATATATATATATATATATATATATATATATATATATATATATATATATATATATATATATATAACATATAAAGTCTGAAACTGACCTCGGATTTGGGTTCCAGGGGTCCTAAATAGCGCTCATTTGAAGAAAAAATTTCAAAATTCAAAAGTCGAGATCTCCTCATTAGTGAATTTTTTTTAAGAAAATTCACTAAAAGCCAAAGCAAAATCTGCAGATTAATAATACAATAATACAATCTATTCACTAAGTGAAGAACCTGTGATGAGCACTGATAAGTACATTTGGGGAACCCAAATCACCACAATACATATTTTTAAAGACCTGACGATTGTTTTACTAACAAAGTGAAGATGAGGAGAGAGGATGAAAAATTCTAACTACTTACTACTGGCATCACCTTTTATACTGAGTCTTAAGTAAAGAACAATACCAAGAGGGAGACTAAATCGCAGGCAAATTTTCGAGTATATGCCACAAAAAGTAAACTATGTACCAAAATTTAGATCTATAGGGTGAAAGAAAAATAAGGTATAGGCATTTAAAGAAAAAAAATTTGGGTGCCAGTGATGACCAGATAAACACACAAAGGCAAAAATTTTTGTGTGTATAACAAAATCTATTGTATGTTACAGACAAAGACTAAGTCAAGAAATGACAGAAAAATTACTTTGAACATTTGATAACTTTCCCTTTAAGTCGCGAATTGAAACGAGCCTTTAAGTTTCAGCTTCAACCGCCATTGTCCTTCATTTTATGAAAATGTTTCCAGAAAATTCGTTTTAAATAGGCCCTTTCTCTGATGCTTTATCAGTAGTTTGAGTTTTAGAGTTTCTGGTTTAATTCTCTATAATTTTTAGCAAATTTTCGTAGAAGCAATTCTCTAATGAGAAGACAGCGACTTTTGAGTTTTAAAACTATTTTTTCAAATAAGCACAAACTAGGTCTCCTAGGACCGATATCTGGGGTTAGTTTCAGTTTTAAATGCTTACATATATACAGGGTGACGCATTTCTACGGTAAAGCTCAATATTACTGTTATTATACGGGATACGAGAAACAATTGTATACGTTAATTATAGAGTATGTTGAGCTGAATCCTATAAAAATTATTTCGACAATCACAGGTGGCCCATAAGTCTTTAGCGATACAGATTTCCTTTTTTAAATTGAACACCCCTTATATTATTGCATTTTTGCATTGTCCATCGAATTGTAATGCATGTTTGTTTTAGAGTTATTTCAATTGTTTTGCAACTTTTTAAATGTTTGGCAGATTTCAAAAATTGTAATACAACGTTTTTACCAATAGAAATCGGAGTCCCATGCAAATGACGCATTCAGAGAGGCTTTCGTGTATATTATTTCATGAAAAAATCAGAATGTTGTCCATATACGGGACCCTCTCAAATAGTGACTGAAATTAAAAAAATCAAACTGTCGTACTTGCACTAGCTGCGTCCAGACTTTTTTCTATTAGCCAAATATAACTCGACCAGCAACCTTGATGATTCATCAAAACGACAATATCTAAATTTGACACAGAGTAATTGTCAGTTGATGGTATCAAAGGCCTTTGAGTAGTCAAGTAAAATGAGCACACTAATCAGTCCAGCATCGTTAGCCCCTATAACGCCACTAGTGATATTAGCAAAAGCAGTGCTCTCACCATGTCCCCTCTTGAGTCCACATTGTACATTGGGAAGCAAATTCTGATCATTAAAATAACCATTTACATCATTCTCTCAAATTATTATATTGTTATTGAATTACTTGGTAATTAATTTTTGTTGCAGATTTGACTTATCTTTAAATTTATTTTCAGACAACTCCTGAAGAAGAGACAAGAGCTCGTTATTTAGAATACGAGTTAGATAATATGAGCATAATTTTGATTTATCGGATGGTCGATTTGGAAAATCAACGTTTACAAAAGCGGGCATCAATTAAAGAAGAATCGAAAGGTTGGTTCGGTTGGTTCTCTGGAGGTAGTCGAAATAAGCGTGCATCCAGGCAAGATGAAGGACAAGATATTTGTAAGTTTGTATCTTCTATTACTTTTTTTTTTGTCAGTTTATACTATGAATTCATCTGTGTTCTAAATTTAATAAAATTTTACAAAAATTGGCTAAAGCCGGGAAGAGTTCATGGTTTAATTGGATGTGGTGGTGGTCTTCTGACAATATTGGGCCAAATCAGGGAACATTGGTGACTGATAGTGAAAGTAAAAGTAGTGTCTGTAAGTGCATTGTAAATCACAAAATTTCTTTGTGCATGTTGTAGACTAACAAACAAAATTAACCGATTAATAAAACCCTATTAAAAATTGGCATAGATTTTCCACTTGTATATGTATTAAATTCTACTAGCATCAGTATACCTAAAATTATAACATAGAAGACACTACTTATACATTTTTGTAGCAAATGTAGAACACGGTATCCTTTGTTGTTTAACAGCTTGAATAACATACCTTAAATGTTATTGGGTATTTAGCACTCTTTTAAATTTATACTCATGGTTAGCTATGGCTGTTGTGGCCGAACGTGTTTCTTTTATTACATGATTTGCATGCTTTGAATGATATATTTAATAACCTTTTTTGAGAACTGTCACTTGCAAACTATATTTACTTGTGGTTGAATTATTACCAACTTATTTATTTATTAACGGGGATCCAAGAAATTAATATACAAGTATGTATGTAACTAAATGTTCAATCCTAAGTAGTCCAATGGTTTACAATGTTTTTATTTATATTTATTTTATTTATTTAAATATAGCTACATTAACAGGTATATAAACTCAATGACTAATGCAAACAAAATTAAACGAATGAAAGCCTAAAAACTAAAATAAGTTCGGGGTGCAGCAAGTGTGTTATGGTAGTGAATGTTTATTAAATGCTGCAAATTTATTTAACTCAATTTTCTATAAACTTAGAAAGTTGAATTTTGGTATGTAGTGTGGTCTTTCCGAAGGCAACATATCCACCGAATTTCATCAAAGTAACTAAAATTTTTTCGAAAGAAAACTCAAAATTTGAATAACTCAATTATCTAAAAACCTAGAAAGTTGAATTTTGGTATGTAGTAAGGTCTTTTCCAAGGTAACGTATCCGTCAAATTTTGTTAAAATAGCTTTGTAATTTTTTGAGAAAACATTTTTTTCGAAAGAAAACTCAAAATTTTCCCGGAAAACGAATCATTTTTTTACGGCACAAAATACATGAAATGACCAACGGTCTTAACAAAAGTTGGTTCTTGTGACGTGAGGATTTTCATCCGGTCAAAAGTAGCTGGCCCCTGGTGACAATCCATTTTTGCAGAACTTCACCTCAACACAGCTCGTCGAAAGACTGGCTCTTTCAATACGAGGCTCACGAACTTGTCCACGTGTCTATGGAGACACTCTGTGCCGTGGGTCAGGCGATGTTCCTGTGATGCGCCTTGACTGCTGGAACGAGCACAGAGTTAACTGTGATGTGACCACAGCATAATCAAGTATTATGCTGTGCCTTGACTACCGCTCACAGTTCAGCCGGTCTTGAATGACATTATGGGATGCTGGATGATATGGAAGTGATCAAAACTGGGGTTGTGATGACACCTGTCACAGGTATACCAGTGTTGTATGCCGGAGGTTGCTGTTGTTGCCAACTGTGTCGTAACTGCCCCTGGTGGTGGTTGTAGGCACTGAGGGAAGTTTTCAGGGGGGGAATGTACAGGGTCGGACTCGGGGAGATTGAGCTTGGGGATCGAACAATATTAGAACACAACATATATAAACATATAAAAATTGAAACTGACCCTGGATATGGCTTCTAGTGGTCCTAGTTCGTGCTCATTTGAAAAAATTTTTGCAAAGTCTCACCATCAATACCGCTCTGTTAGTGAATTTTTTAAATAAAAATTCACTAATAACAAGAAGCAAAAGAAAAGTGACCTAAGTATTAAGTAGAGAATCTCCAAAGCTTAGAAGGAAGCAGTGTAAATTAGAAGTTCGAGATATGTTTGAATTTTTCCACCAAAATATTTATTGTTTATTTTCTGGTAATAATTTTTTTTGTTCCCTCAGGGGTCGTCCGCGGCCTTGCCGCCCCCATAGCACTGCAACCTTTGGTTGATTGTGCCTTGAACTAGTCTGCACAGCGATTGGTAGGGTGAAGTTTTATATTGCTCTGTCTCCGGTCTAGACTGATCGTAGATCAGTTGTCTTTTGTGGTCCAGAGCTTTACACTCGCACAAGATGTGCTGGGCTGATTCCTTCCCCTCGCCGCAGAGTCTGCATGCGAGGTCCCCTTCGAACCGCTCCATTTTATGCAGGTGTTTCTTGACGGCCATGTGTCCCGTCAAGAGACCTGTTGTGTTTCTGAGCTGTCCTCTGCTAAGATTTAGCAGCTCCACAGCTCTCTTTGAACTGGGTCCGTCAATTATTGACTTCCCATGTCTGAGCCCTGGACAGTCCGCCCAGTACACCTTGTGTTGGTTTCTGACCCAGGACTTAATGGCACCCCTGGCAGTGCTCTTTGACACGCCGAGACCCGGTTCTGGTCCCATAAATGGTTCTGCTGACCCTCTCTTCGCGAGACTGTTAGCTTCTTCATTGCCTTTGACCCCCGAGTTACCCGGCACCCAGATGAGGGTCACCTCATTCTGCTCAGCCAGGTCGTTCGGCTCGTCTCGGCACTCACTCACCAGCCAGGAATTTACCCGTGGGCTACTTAGTGCCTTAAGGGCTGCCTGGCTGTCTGTGGCTATGAGGATCTGCTTGTTGGTGTAGCCCCTCCTCTTCTGGTAATAATAATAATAATAATATTTATTTAGCAAAAATGCTATACATAAAAATTACAATAAAAATAAATGCAAAAACTGTAAACTTATTACTAATATAAAACTCAGTCTTAAAACACTTATTACTAATATACTTTCACCACAAAAATTCTATGAATCATAGTTGAGTGCACAAAATTAAGAGTAACAATTTAAAACTATCTATATTTTAGTCAGGTGCTCTTTAACTTTAGTTTTAAACAACCTAATACTTTCTATGTTTGTTTTAATATCACTGGGAAGTGAGTTATATTCTTTAGTACCCTTGAAAAAAAAAACTTTGTGCCATCTTTGTGTTCTTATGTCCTAGAAAGAAGTCACTCTTACCTCCTGTCCCATAGTTGTGCACCTCATTGAAATACGAGGGCTGGTCAATAAGTCAGTGACTTTTTGAATTTCCTGCCTCTTCACAGGAAGGGCAACACTGCTCCTGTCAACAAGCATCTGTCAGTTGACTCCTGTCAAATTTTGAACAAGCTGCGTCATTTAGTTTGTGTTAGATAGCCATTGAAAGCAGACAACCTCTTGAGTTATAACGAAAATGGAAAAAAGTGAGTTTCGTGTGCTCACCAAACATTATTTTTTGCGGAAAAAACCATCACTCAAACCAAGGCTAAGCTTGATAAATACTATGGGGACTCTGCACCATCAATTTCCATGGTAAAAAAAGTGTTTTACCGAATTTCGTTGGGGCCCTACAAGCACAAGTGACGTCGAACGTTCTGGATGCCCAGTTGAGGTCACTACACCCGAAACAATTGAAAAAATTTACTATATGGTGTTGGCCGATCGGAGATTGAAAGTGCGGGAGATTGTGGAAGTCATAGGCATATCACATGGCTCAGTGGTTTCGATTTTGCATGATCACTTGGGTATAAGAAAGCTATCCGCAAGATGGGTGCCGTGTTTGCTCACAATCGACCACAAACGCAATAGTGTGACAACTTCGAAGGAGTGTTCAACCGCAATAGGAACTAGTGATTGCGCCGTTTCGTAACCGTGGACGAAACATGGATTCACCACAACACACCAGAGACCAAGTAGCAGTCAAAACAGTGGGTTTGTCAGCCAATAAAGTCATGGCGACCGTTTTTTGGGATGAACACGGTATAATCCACATTTATTACCTTCAAAAGGGAAGAACAATCAATGGTGAATATTATACCAACTTATTGGACCGCTTCAATGACGATTTGAAGAAAAACGACCGCATTTGGCAAAGAAAAAAGTTATTTTCCACCAAGACAATGCAAGGGTGCACACATGTGTAGTCTCCATGGCGAAATTGCATAAATTGGGCCACGAATTGCTCCTTCATCTGCCTCATTCTCCGGATTTATCACCAAGTGACTATTTCTTGTTTCCAAAGTTAAAGAAATGGCTCGCCGAAAAGAGATTTGACTCCAATGATGAAATCATCTTACAAACAAATGTCTATTTGGAAGACCTAGACAAATCTTATTTTTTGGAAGGGATAAAAAAAAATTGGAGAAACGTTGGACGAAGTGTATAGAGCTCAAAGGAGACTATGTTGAGAACTAAAATGATTTTTAGCAGAAAACCTGTGTTTCATTCAAAAATTCACGGACTTATTGATCCGCCCTCATTTGTTAGACATTCTCTAAGATATACTGGCATAATTCCTTTTTTCTTTTATCTAGAAAAACAAGTACATTCAATCTTAACAGTGTCAACATTCAACCATTCCAGCACACCCAACATGTTTACGATTTTCTCATATTTAGTGCACCATAATATTATTATCATTCCTCTATTCTGAAGTAATTGTATATTTACATCTTCTTTTTGCTAAATACAAAACTGAGGAGGAATAATGAAAAGGTGGCAGCACTATCGTATTATAAATAGTTTTCTTGGCCCATATAAATAAATAAGGACTGGCTCTTTTTAAAACATGTAACTTCACTGCAAATCAAGTTTTAAAAAATGCAAATAGCAATCGAACATCGAGTTCAAGGTGTGTCCCCAAATTGCCCGAGTTAACTTTGCCAAGATGTTCAGGTGATTTTAACGAGTGGCCTATTTTCTACGAAAGTTTCAAAAGTTTGGTTCTTGACAATAAAGACCTCACCGAAGTACATAAGGTTAATAATAGCCAATTTTTATTTAGATAAAATTTTTGAATTCAAAACTTTATTTACAGATTCAGCTCAATACTTTTTTTAGAAAATTTTCATACAGCAATAGCTACACTAAAGAAGTTAGAAATTGGAAATTTGTTAGATTGCATTGTCTCGTATATAGTTTTGTCAAAACTAGATACAACGACTCTGAAAACGTTTTAAATGTCTCTCAATAGCTCAGAACTTTCAACTTATGAAGAAATTATTAAATTTGTTCAATTACAAGCTCAGGCTCTTGGTAGTTTAGTATCTAAAAATTATTCTTGTAGTAAAGTACCAAACAACAACTCTTTGAAACTGAAATCGCTGCAATCTTTCCGGGTAGGCTGGCCCGTAAATTGTTGTTAATACAAATTTTCTTTTCTTTTTTAATCAAACACGCCTTATATTATTGCATTTTTGCATTTGCATCAAAATATAATGCATGTTTGTAAGAAAAGAAATTCTGTACACAGCAAGTGCGTTATGGTAGCGAATTTTCATTAAATGCTTCAAATTTGAATAGCTCAATTTTCTATTAACCTATAAGATTCGTTGGCCGGGACACTAGTTTTTTAACATTTTAACATTGTGTTTCACCTATACAGGTCATACTGGTCATCAAATTTGATGCCTGCTTTCTTTAAAAAAAAAACATATTTGCCATTAAAAACATTTTTATAAAAATTCACTGCCATAATGCACTTGCTGCATCCAGACTTTTTTAAATGTTAGCGTAAAATTATTGGTTGCTTATGTGATAACTCTACAGTGTTAGTAATAATACAGATTTTTGTGTGTTAATGTTAATAACACTTACTGCCGGCTTTACAAACTATTTAAGCTCAGCTTAACTTAGATCCTGCATCAACATTTGAGCCCGGCTTAACTTTCATCCTCGATCAACTACCATGGCAACAAACAACTGAATACCTAGTCTAGCCCTAAATCATTTGATCGTATATTCACTCTGACAACAATGCTAGAATAAACTTTGACCGTCGGATGCGGCAAAAATAATTTAATATCTATATTCTGTGGAAGCAGCGCAATTTTTTTTTTATTGTAACCTCAAAGCACGGGCAAACAAAGGCATCATCGATCAGATATTATGTCTTTTAATTATTTCATGAATGGTTGCTGGGTTACTAGATTGAAGCCTCGATACTTTTGCATTTGTTTGGTTACCATGGTAGTTGATCCGAGATCAAAGTTAAACCTAGATTAACTTTGATCCATATGTGTAAAACTATCTCTTTGCTCTGGCTAATTAAGATTTATATTATCCTACTTTTTGGCCGTAAATAAATAAGTAACACCTAGGACGCCACTGTAGAGGTCCACTAGTAAAAATCCAGTTGTTACAAACACTTAAGAAAATTGATGACGATTCGTCTATTATGAGCTGGTGCATCGTCTTGTAGGGAAAAAAACATTTTTTACTTTTTCACACAAATGCAGGCAAAACACCATCATTGTAATCAGAAAACTATCCCAAATATTTTGGTGAAAAAATTCAATATGGCGTCCATATACAAACCAAACAAATATTTATCAAAATAAATCTTCTTTGTTGTTGTTGTTGTTGAGGACTTCTTTTGAAGCCAAGTAGCACCAACAGTGATGTGGCTATTCGGTTAACAAATATTATTCTTTTTCAGTGAAACAGTTCCAAGAAGCTATGACCGCAGAAGAAAAGGCAGCCCTAAATCAGGCCATAGGATACCAAGAGTCCAGTATGCCCACAGATTACCCAGAGACTTACGTAGATAATACTGCTATTTTCTTGTTGCATATGCTGGAAATTGAATTGAGAGACGATGATGCAGATATACCACGCATTCTAATATCTGAACTGAAAGGTGTGAAAGTGAGGCTGGATACCAGGTTATCTGCCAACGCTATAAAGTAAGTCAAATAAAAGTTTGCATAATAGTTTTATAATAATAATAATAAAGATGAGCGCGAATTTGGGTCCCTACAATTTTTATGTGTAAAAAACTCTATTTTGCATGGAAAAGAAACATGACTTGAAAAGGGTTAGAATAGAACAGCAGATCGCACGTGCTATTGCACGTAAAACGCGAAACAAGTTGCAGAGTAGAAAATGAGCACTTGTGAAGCCAGAGAAAGAAGAAGTCTACATCATATTTAGTATTAGAAAAAAAATACCATAAATATATTACAATTTATAGTTCTGATAAATAGCTTTTTGTTTTTGTTTATATTTTTTAGCAAATATTTCGTAAAACGAAAAATCCACTAATGAGGAGATCTGTCTATATATACATAAATACATATATATATATATATATATATATATATATATATATATATATATATATATATATATATATATATATATATATATATATACACATATATATATATATATATATATATATATATATATATATATATATATATATATATATATACATATATATATATATATATATATATATATATATATATATATATATATATATATATATATATATATATATATATATATATATATATATGACATGTTTTGACATAAAACTCAACTTTGTCACATCAACCCCTTAAGGGTGGTGATAACAACCCTTATATTTAAATGGGGAACATGGGTCGAGTGTTACATCATTTGAAAGCCCCGTCTTTTCTGAATTCAGCACACTAGCTTTTTTGGACGTTTTATCAACTCGTTTAAAAATTATTCACAGTTGAAGATGCAAAAACGCATTACACTCATTCTGATAAGAAATGTGCTGATAAACAATGTTTTGTCGGTTTGTAAACAAAAAATTGACTATCAGAACATTTCTTATCGGAATGAGAGAAATGCGGTTTCTTTTTCAGTTAATCGGTCGGTGTGATACTTGATAGTACTACCGAAAATTAATTTCACAATGGTGTATTCTGTAGAAAAAAGAGTTGAAGTAGTTAGTCTTTTTTTCAAAACGATGACTGTGCCAACCGTACCGCAAATTTCTTTAATGAACGACATCCGAACGGACATGTTAACAGAAAATACATTTTGGAGTTAGTTGCAAAGTTTCGACAAAGTGGTTCAGTAGACAACAAAAAACGGGATCCTGAACGTGAATTTCCGGTTAGAAATGAGACTACTGAGATTGAAGTTTTAGGACAAATTTCTGCACTCAACTTTGAGCACGAGAAAATTGGCCACTGTTTCAAACATCAAAAGAAGAACTATTCAGCGAATGTTGAAGCATCATAAATTTCACCCGTATAAAATTCATCTTGTACAACAACGGAATGAAGATGATTTTGATCGGCGGCTGGAGTTTTGTGAAGTTATGACTGCACGAATAGCTGATAACGGGAACTTTCTGTTCAATATCTATTTTTCAGACGAATGTACGTTTTTATTAAACTCTACAGTCAATCGTCATAATTGTCGTTATTGGGCAGATAATAATCCAAGAAACTTTCACGAAGTCCACACTCAAACTCCTCAGAAATTCAATGTCTGGACTGGCATTTTTGAAGACCAATTTTTCTTGATGGCAATTTGAGTGGCGAAACATATTTGGAGTTACTAGAAGATATCGTTTACCCTCTACTAATTGACATTGTTGAAAATGATGATCGCTATCAAGAAAATCAATTAGGTTTCAACAAGCTGGAACTCCTCCGCATTTTTCACAACGTGTTAGGGAGTTTTTGAACAGATAGTTTCCAGAACAATGGATTGGGTGTAGAGGTGTTATTGAGTGGCCCCCTATGTCACCGGATTTAACTCCTTTATACTTATTTCTATGGGGCCATTTAAAGAGTAGAATTTACGCAACAGAACCGAAGTCTCTGGAAGAATTACGACGACGCATAGTTGAAGAATGCCGTCTAATAACTCCACAAATGCTCCAGAATGTCAGAGCTCGTTTTGAACAAAATTTGTACTCATGTATGGAAGCTGGTGGTCAACAATTTAAACACTTACTTAACTGAATAAACATTTTTGAACGTTTGGTTTTTTTGTTTGTTAGTTTTTTTAACGAAAAATTGACTAATTAGTGCATTCCTTATCACAATGAATGAAATTTGTTCTTGCAACTCCAACTGTGAATAATTTTTAAACGAGTTGATAAAACTTCCAAAAAAATATGTGTGCTGAATTCAGAAAAGAAAGAGCTTTCAAATGATGTAACACTCTACCCATGTTCCCTATTTAAAATATAAGAGTTGTTATCACCACCCTTAAGGGGTTGATGTGACAAAGTTGAGTTTTATGCCAAAACATGTCCCCCTCAATATTTAAATTGACCTGTTTCAGCGTTTCAAAAAAAAAAAATCTCTGGACGCAAATCGGTCTGTTTTGTTTTCAATGTGCCACTCTGTGTGTGTGTGTATATATATATATATATATATATATATATATATATATATATATATATATATATATATATATATATATATATATATATATATATATATATATATATATATATATATATATATATATATATATATATATATATATATATATATATATATATATATATATATATATATATCATACCGATAACTCAAACAATAATGGGCCGATTTTGATGAAGTTTGGTACGTACCATCCTTTTGTAAATGGCTTGGATAGGTTCGTTAGCCAGGAAAATCGGACCAGTTTTCCGAAAATAACAGAGCTATGACAACCAAGTTTGGCATATACGTTTCTACTAGCAAACTTACCCCACCTACCGAAATTCAGACCACTAAGTTAAAAGAAAAAAAAATTATAGGCATTTAAAGAAAATACTTTGGGTGCCACTGGTCATCAGAGGGAAGCACAGGAACAAAATATTTTTTATGATTAACAAAACCAATTGAATAGTACATACAACAGTTAAGCTTTCTTAACGCAAAAAGGTCAAGAAGTAGCAGAAAAAATATTTTGAAAATTTTATATTTTTCTTCTTCAAACGTCAAAGTCGCGATTTGAAACGTCAAAATTTGCAATTTTCAGACAAATATCCTAAAACAAAAACGGATTATGTAGAAGAAATGTCATAATAAGTGTGTTTTACAAAGCCTTAAATTTCAGCTTCGACTATCATTGTCCTTCACTAAAATATCTTCGGAAAATTCATTTTAAATAGACTTTCTGATGCTTTGGCAGTCGTTTCAGCTATAGAGTTTATGGTTTAATAGTCTATAATTTTAGCAAATTTTCATAGAAAAAATTCGTTGTTGAGAAGACTGCCACTTATGAATTTTGAAAAGATTTCCTCAAATGAGCATGAACTAGAATCTCTAAAACCCATAACGGGGTCAGTTTCAGTTGTTGTCTGTTTACACATATACAGGGTGGCGCTTTTCTACGGTAAAGCTCAATATATCTGTTATTATACAAGATATGACAAAAAATTATATACGTTAGTTATAGGGTGTCTCGAGCTGCATCTTATAAACCTATTTTGACAATCACAGGGTGGCCCATAAGTCGTTGGTGATACAGACTTTCTTTGTTTAATAGAACATCTCTTATGTTATTGCATTTTTGCATTTTCCACCGAATTATAATGCATGTTTTTAAGGAAAAAAATTTGGTATCGTTCATCGTTTTTGAGTTATTTCAATTGTTTTGCAACTTTTCACATTTTTGATACATATCACAAATTATGATACCGCGTTTTTACCAATAAATAAGCCACAATAGATATTATGGTCGCGGTGGAGGGACTGGTATGGCCCACTTACATTAACCTACCAATAAATAGCGGAGCCCCATTTAAATGACGCATTCAGAGAGGTTTTTGTTTGTATTACTCGTCGAATATAGGCGCTCTTAAATAGTGGCTGAATTTGAAACGTTTTCGCAGAAGTGTTTTTTGTGTTTGATCACTTTTTGTAAGATTTTTGTGAAATGTTGGTAATTAATAAATGTTTAGTAAGTTATTGTAAAAAAAAATTGTCAAGTTTTTGTGAAAAATATAATTTAGTGTAACATTACTGAAGGCAGTTTCTGTAAAAAAAAAAAATGGTGAATTTGTGTAAAAGAAATTGTTTGAAAATTGTTATAAAATCTTTTGTTTTTCAATTTGGTCATAAAGCTATTTGTGAATAATTATATCTTGGCAGGTGTGTAAATTGGGGGTGCCCCAAGGATCAATACTTGGTCCAATTCTGTTCAACTTGTTTACCGCTGATGTGAATAGCATTCCTCTACTGTCGACTCTTCACTGTTTTGCAGACGATATGCAATTATATATTCCTCTTAGTGTATCTAATGCTGATGAACAGATTGGGCGTTTAAATGGAGACCTGCAGCGAGTTCAGACGTGGGCGTGGAGCAACAACCTGAGCTTCAATCCTAAGAAGTGCAATTTTCTCATTCTTGGCACCTCCTATAATGTTCAACAGGTTCCCAGTCTTCGACTGTCTGTGTTGCTTGGGTCTGATGCCTTGTCCCATTCGGATAATCCCAGAAATCTGGGATTGATAGTGGATGGGAACCTGCAGTTCTCCAGACATGTGGACGATCTCTGCCGCTCTGCATTCTATAGACTGCGACACCTGTATCAGTACCGTGATTGTCTTCCCCAAGATGCACGTAAACTTTTGTTGAATTCACTAATCCTGTCACTGTTCACGTATGGTCCCTGCCTGACGTGTCTAGATGGGTACCGTATCCAGAAGGTGCAGAATTGGTGTGTGAGATTTGTTCGCCGTACATGCGGGCACTGGACTGGCTGAACATGCAATAAAGGAGACTTGTTCACTATGCCACCTTAGTAATCAAGGTTGTTCGGGAAAGGAAACCTGATTACCTTTATGACTGTGTCAGCCTTCGAACTGATGTACATGACAGACTCCTGCGAGGCACGAGTTACTTGACTGTTCCTATACATAGAGCTGCAAGTTTTAAAAGATCCTTTTGTTACTTAATATCTTACCTATTCAATTATCTGCATAGAAAGCGTATAGCTTCCCTTTCAATAAGGGCTGTAAAATATGCTTTGGGAGAGAGTCTGTTAGCTGGGACACATGAACTTGATATTACCCTGTTTTAATTTATTTATGTAGCTGGATATTTTGAAAAACAGTTCACTGAACATGTCCATTTGTACTGTGAGTGCAATAAATATTATTATTATAAATAGCTTGAAGAGGTTCGTTGGCCAGGAAAATCAGACCAGTTTTTTCTGGAATTTTTAAGTTTATTTTCAGAAAATGTTTGTACTTTTTGAAACCACAAAGCTATTTTAGTGAAATATGGTACATTGGTTACTACTTTATAGGTTACATTGCTAACCAAATGTCATTCTTTTAAAAACAAGACCAATTTGCCATTAAAAACATTTTTACGAAAATTCGCTACTATAACCAACTTGCTGCGTCCAAACTTTTTTTGTTTTTAGTGGACAATTTTGGTGACATGCTGAGAAACTTTCTTATATACTTGTATACCTATTTACTTACTTGTTTATCTACTTATTTAAATACATAATTTACTTATGTAATTGTTTGTTTCACAGAGTCCATGTAAAGATCGATGAGTTAACAACGTTTGGTAGAGAGCAAGATGAGTTCATCCCCAAACTGATCTTATCTGAGGCTGTAGAGGGTTCAGCAGGATTACTGGAAGTCTTCTTCGAAACCAATCCTCTAGATAAGAAATGCGGTCAAAGAGTGCATGTGAGTTCGCAGCCTTTGAGGGTTATTTATGATGCAGTGACTATAAACAGTGCTATTGAGGTGCTGAGAATTCCACCATCTACAGCTCTTGATCAGTAAGTATATGTAGATAAATATTTAGTGCCAATTTGATATTTACACTTCTAGTATAGAAATTAATATTTAGTCTAATCCTTTTCCTTTCTGGTCCTTTATAAGATCTAAAACCAAACGGGCAAGAATTCCCGGCTTGTTAACTTATAAAGACAACACATTTGTGTCTTCTGAACAAATTGTTAATTAACTCTTTGACAAATTTCTTTAGAGATTCTGCTGGGTCCCCTAATGCAGTCGCATCACTTCCTTTTGACACCTATGACTGCCCATTATTTCATTTTTATCAAATCTTAGACGATGTTCGTGAAGGTGTGAAAACACTTGTAAATCGCATAGGGACTTGATAGTGAAGTACACTCAACACAGGTTTTTTTAAGACTCGTCCGCGTCTTTGCCGCCCCGATGGCACTGTAGCCTTTGGCTTATTGTTATTCTACTCCACATATTCCAAAATCACTGTGCCTTCACTTAGCAGCCTGGAATTTACCCGTGGGCTACTTAGGGCCTTAAGTGCTGTCTGTGGCTATGAGGTTCCGCTTGTTGGTGTAGCCCCTCTCCTTGTTCTCTCGCACGCAGCGCAGAATGGCGTATATTTTGGTCTGAAAGACCATTGCATGAGCTCCAATATTGTGACTCCGATATTGTGACTTACCCTCGGTCCTTCCAAAGAAACGCTTGCCCCCGTCCCACGCTCCCAGCCGGATACGTCCGTGAACCAGACGAGCGCATCCCGTGGCAGGCCCGGCGTCTCCTCATGCCTTGCCTCGTGGGACCTCATTTCAAGCATGGGCTCCTTCACGATCTCCTGAATTTTACAGTGGCCCCTACAACCTGGGTTCATCTTCGGTCTATCATTGCAGGCTAGTCTGTATAGTCCTAGCCTGGCCTCCCCCTTGATAACTAAGTGTGTGTGTGTGGGTATGTGTCTGTGGGCGGGGGGAGATCCAGCAACACCTCCATGGCGGCTGTTGGGGTTGAAGACATGGCCCCTGGGATGCCTAGGCAAGCCATCCTTTGGATCTTGCCTAGTTTTTGTTTGGCACTGGATTGTCACCTTAGGCCACCAGACCAGTGCCGCGTATGTTAACGATGGTCTGACCACCCTTGTGTACAGCCAGTGGGCCATACTAGGTCTTAGTCCCCACGTTTTTTTATATAGCCGCCTAGTGACGGCTAGGGTCATAACTGCCTTATGCAGTATTTTTTCAACGTGACCATTCCAGGTTAGCTTAGAGTCCAATACGACCCCAAGACATTTTACCTCCCTGGCCATTAGGATGTTTCTACCATATAGAGTGAGAGTTCTGTGGCTCTCCCACTTCCTCCTCCTCGTAACTGTATGACGGTTGCTTTCTCGGGACTCACCCCGAGCCCTTGGCCAACCGTCCACCTTTCCACCACTTTCAGTGCTGTCTGCATGCGCTCCCACACTGACTGTGTAACCTTTCGTTGGTTTATGATGGCAGTGTCGTCCTCATAGCCCTGTACCTCGTACCCCCCTCCCGAGAGCCTCCCTAGCAGGCCGCCCACGACTAGGCACCAGAGTAGGGGAGACAGAACGCTCCCTTGCGGACACCCTGCCGCGACCTTCGCCAGCAGAGTCCCTCCCGCGAGCGAGGTTACACCACCCTATCCCTGAGCATGGAACCGAACCAATGCAGCAGGTCTCTATTCCACGCTCCCTGACAGCTGCCAGTACCAATCCGAATGAGATGTTGCCGAAGGTTCTCTCTATGTCTAGGAAGTCCCCCAGCCTCCCTGTTCTCCAGCGTATTCTCCAGTTTCAACACCAGTTGGTGCAGTGCTGTTTCTGTTGAGACTTCTGGTCTGTATGCATATTGTCCGCAGTGTAGGGGATATGCTTCCAGTACACTGCCGCTATTGTGCCGGTTGAGCAGTTTTTAATTGTTTTTAGCAAGAAGGACATGGGATTTATGGACCTCAGGGACTTCTATGTCTCTTGAGGCAATATTGAATTAACATCTTCATTAGTACTGTTAATTTCTGTTTTCATCAACAGGTTATCATCGATTGCAGAAAGTGGTATAGCCAATGTCAAAGAAAAATCCGCAACTGGTTTGCAGTATGCCATTGACAAACACATCTACCTCGACCTAAACGTCAATTTAAACGCCCCTTACATTATCTTACCTTATGGTGGCAAATACACAGGCTTCGAGAATGTCGTCGTCATTGATCTGGGTAATGTAAAGCTCTACTCAGTGGAGCGAGACACTCAAACAAACGTCCAGTCACTATACGCACAAGGTATAAAAGATGAAGCCATGTTGGAGGCCATGATAAATAAGAGTTACGATGAGATCAGACTGGAAATCACTGCCATTCAAATACTTATAGCTCAGGGTGACGAGAACTGGAAGAGAATCGTCACTACCGGTGAATTATCTGAAATGCATTTACTGACACCAATTAACTTGAATGTACAGTTTTATAAGTGCCTAGTTACTGACGATGCCAGGTTACCACATAATAAGATCACTGGGGATCTTCCAAAAATACATATAAATCTTTCTGATGCGAGGTTGATGCTGGCTTTGGCTTTGGCTTGTAGTGTACCTTTGAGTAAACCAGAAGAAGTAGAAGACCACACTTTGACCAGGATATATAGTGTAAGTGATATACACGTTTATTACTTATTTAATATTCTTTATGAACTCAAAGCAATACATATGTACCAGTAACAAGTTCTACTATTCTATATATATATATATATATATATATATATATATATATATATATATATATATATATATATATATATATATATATATATATATATATATATATATATATATATATATATATATATATATATATATATATATATATATATATATATATATATGTGTGTGTGTGTGTGTGTGTATGTATGTATGTATGTGTCCAACCGATAACTCAAAAAATAATTAACCAATTTGAATGAAACTCGACAAGTACCTTTATTTTATTAATGGCTTGGATGAGTCTGTTAGCCAGAAAAATCGGACAAGGTTTTCCGGGATGTTGGGGTTTCCCAAATATGTCGAGCGACAGAAGATCTATCTATAGTACTGTATCTTAATTGTGCTAAATGTTCTTTGAATCTAATTCCAATAGATCTTTTTGTTTGTCCGACGAATTTAAGATTACAATGTTTACAACTTATATAATAAATTGCCGACATTTTGGCTGTCTTTGTATTTTTGGTTACCTAGCAAGTTTTTTAAAGTATTTTTTTAAATCTTCGTGGCTGTAAAATGCTTCCTCAACTAAAAATCGTTTAACTTCCCTCTTAAATGTATCAAAAGTTCTTATTTTTCTATACTCAGCTAGTAAAGCATTGAAAGACACAATACAGTTGTAATAGGGGCCATGTTTATTTTTTGTTGTTCTGTGAAGCGGTATTCTTAATGCAGCCTGGTGACGCGTCTCTTAATCATGATAGGACGATTTACAGGTAAACAGTTCCAAATTATTCCTTGCAAAACAGACACATTTTAATATATAAATACATGGAACTGTAAGCAGGCTGTGATCTCGAAATACATTTCTACATGTTTCTGTTGGCCTTAGATTAAACACTAACCTCAGTAATCGCTTTTCAGATACAAAAACTCTGCTCACAGTCACCGCCCTACCCCAGAATATAATACCATAACTTATGTGAGGGTATGCCAAGGAGAAATACATGTTTATTATGCTCTTTAAGTTAACAGTGTTTTTCATCTGTAGTATTGCAAAATATGCTTTATTCAGTTTCTTGCAAACTATATCAATCTGATTCTGCCATGATAGACTGGCATCTAAATGTACACCTAAATACTTTACAGTGTGTACCAGAGTAATGTCGATATTATTCAAGGACTTACTGTTTATGAACTCTACATATGCAGTTTTTCCAGTATTCACGATAAGTCTGTTTCTATCACACCAAGCCCGGAACTGGTGTATCACAGCGCCAACATCATGAAGAAGCCGCTCTCTAGTATCAGCGCAGACAGTAACACAAGTGTCATCAGCAAACACAGTCACCAGCCCCCAGCACATACAATGGCATATCATTGATAAATAGTATGAATAGCAGTGGGCCCAGCACTGAACCTTGTGGAACACCTAAGCCTATGTCATACTCATTAGAGATATTATTCTTAAAGTTTACTTTCAGTGACCTGCCACTCATAAATGACCTAACCCACTCCAAGAATGTTCCATGAATTCCTAAAGCAAACAATTTCTCACTCAATATGTTGACATCCACGGTGTCAAAAGCCTTGATGAGTTCAAAGAACACAGTGACCACAAAGTTTCCCTGGTCAATGTTTTCATACAGGCAATTCACCATTCTAAAACAAGCAGTTTCTGTAGATCTTTTCTCCTAAAAACTATGCTGACAAGTTGTCAAGAGGTTATTTGCCTTGATAAAATTCATTATTCTGCTGTGTGCCACCTTTTCTAAAATTTTCGAGAAGACACTCAGTAGGTGGATTTGACGATAATAATTTAGATCACTTTCATCTCCCTGCTTAAGTAAACTAATAACACTAGATACCTTTAGTTGTTCTGGAAAGCAACCACTCTTAAATGACAAATTAACTATATGAAGCAAGGGTGACAGTAAACAACCAGTTAGTTGCTTCACCCGAGAGGACTGGATACATCCATACTGGTTGAGGGCTTACTGTTCAAAGAGCCAACCACATCAAGGAGTTCTGTCTCAGTCACTGGATGAAAATACAAAGAGTTGGAAGAATATTTCGAACTGAAAGTGAAAGGTTCTCGCCAAAATAATCTGAAACATCCACCTGAGCAGCATTCGAGAAGTAACTACCAAACTCATTGGCTATCTCCAAAGGACAGCTTACAGTTGTGCCCTCAATTTTAAGGCGGGAAGCTTCACTCCTCTTGGTGTGCCTGTTGAGCTTTGAGTTTATTATCTTCCAGAGCTCCCTCAGTTTATTCAATGAACTATTAACCTTGTTTTGATAATAGGCATTTTTTGCCTCTTTAATTTTCAAGATATAACAATCTTTCTTCCTTATAAATATTTCTCAAGTCACTGTTATTTCATTGTTATTTTATCTCGAACCTAACCAAAAAAGTTCTCTTAATCTCCTGCTCTGAACAACAAGGTCCTCAGTTCCTTCTTTGTCTTCGCACTTTTGTATACAGTATACAACTTTTGCAAATATTGACTTGTTCTACACCTTTGGGTAATTGCCAAACTAATAAAGATTATTATTATCATATTTAACATGTCCACATTCACTTCTTGAAACTTTTAATTTTGATCACTAACCTTGATTATGCCAAAAACATGTAATAACTTTTTTAATATGCGTTTATAATTTTTCAGGCGAGCATTTTGTATGGTTCGACTACATTCTTAAAGTATATAGGTCAGGACCTGGCAGAAAAGCCTAAAAATGAAGTCGGAGATTCTGATGAAGGCGATGTTCAGTTTACAACTATGGATATTCGATTTGTCATGCAAGGT
This sequence comes from Tillus elongatus, assembly GCA_964006375.1. NCBI lineage: Eukaryota > Metazoa > Arthropoda > Insecta > Coleoptera > Cleridae > Tillus > Tillus elongatus. The sequence goes on along the minus strand of OZ023262.1, from coordinate 308,970,879 downwards.
AATTATTTTTGTGGCATAACTAATTAACTGCAAATCCTGCCATAAGCATAAAGAGCTTTTTTAGTGCGGTAATCTCTTGTTATGCACAGATTTGTTTTACTTCAGTTTTCAATGTACGCAGTTTGTCATAATATTTTCACAATCCTTGTCATGAGAAAATATTGATGACAGGAACATGTTTAAACGGCAGATTCAGAAGCATTAGAATCAATAAAGGCATGCTACATACCCAACTAGCACCAAAGTAAAAGCAACTGAGATAGGAACTTGAAAGAGTAGCTATAACATAATCTCCACTAATTATACGACTTGTTGGTAAAAATAACTTTATATTACATATTACTGGTGAAAATTACGTAATATTCATCATTTATAACTACTTTAGAGTCATACAATTTCTTAGTTGCTTTTTCATGGTATTAGAAATGTTGTCTTTACTCGTAGAACGACTCGAAAGTTCCAGGAACTTGAAGGTAGCAAACAACAGTAGCCAAAAGTGTCTTATGTTACTGAAATGCTGCATTACAGTTGTAGCCACTTTCAGGTAGCATTAATAGTTGCTGTGACGATGCCGGCCTCTTCAGATCACACCTAATATGGATGGAATATGTAGAATTGTTAAGCACTTATGGATATTAGGTTATTAATAAAACACAACCATCAAGAGAGACAAAAAACACTGCTACACTAAGTGAGATGTAAGACACAAAGCACGTGCCGCCACCTCGTTGCAGAACCAAGCAGTATGTTGTCACGGCAGCTCCAAATAACACAATGTTAAAAAATAGAGACTGTATACAACCAACTAATAATTTAGTAAATTGTCAGCCCTGGCCCATTTATACCCTAATATAGGCACAAAATATGTAAGGCTAGATGCATTCGCACCACAGCTAGAACCGTAAACCGGTTTCGCTCTAATTAGAGCTCGTCAGTACGGCATACTAATTGCAGCGAAAATGCACCTATAAAGTAATACGCCTATGGTGGCCAGCCTTCCAACACTAAGTTCATCTTACCAGCAACAGGCAGTTGACAGTTTTGCTTCTTATTTTGCAAGATGTTCTGATTCCACCCCCACCTCGTCGCCGGCAGCCTGGCTTCAGATGACGTTAAGTGTTTTTTGTTGATGACTTTACAGATAATGAAATTATTACACCTGCTAAGAGAATTAAGGCTAACATGTCCTGTGGACCTGATCTAGTTCCTGGCTTCTTGGTGCGGGACTGCGTATATGCTTTCTAGACTCCACTTAAGAAAATTTTTAAATTGATTCTTAGATCTGGAACATTCCCTGTGATTTGGAAGCTGTCACGAGTTTTCCCTGTCTTCAAGGCGGGGGATAGTGGTGATCCATCAAACTATCGACCAATAGCCATACTATGTGCCTTTGTAAGATTTTCGAGGCCTGCCTTTTTCAGCGAATACTGTTTCACATCAAAAACAGACTCTATTTCAGCATGGTTTTATTCCAGGGAGATCGACTGTGAAGAATTTAGTTGATGTTACACAGTTCATTGTGTCCGCTCTCGACCGCTCTTCACAGGTTGATGTTGTGTATACTGATCTATCTAAGGCCTTCGATTGTCTAAATCATTCTGTTCTAATTGACAGGATGAGGGCTATCGGATTCTCACAGGGCTTGCTTGGCTTATTCAGATCTTACCTGGATGGAAGAAGGCAATTTGTTGAGGTTGTGGGCTTCAAATCTAACACCTATCACATTACTTTGGGAGTGCCGCAGGGTTCTATACTTGGTCCACTACTGTTTTATATATTTATTGACCCAGTTAAAACATGTTTTACATGTTCCTTTTTTAATGTATGCAGATATTAAGATTTTTGCAAATATTTCGAGTGTTGATGACTGTTTGCAGCTTCAGATCTGTCTTCAGATGCTTGATGAATGGTGCTCTCAGAGTGGTCTTTCTATGAATGTTTCGAAGTGTTGTGTGATGGCCTTTACTCGAAATAAGCACTCAGTTACTTTCAGATACAATATAAAAGGGCCTTCGCTTGATCGCCCCAGGACAGTTAGGGACCTTGGAATTGTCTTTGATGGTACTCTATCTTTTAAACCACACTATGAGCAGACTGTCAGTTCTGCTTACAAAACTCTTGGGTTTCTGATACGAAACAGCAAAAATTTCTCACTGACTGACACCCTCTCCCTGCTCTTTCGTTGTCTGGTTAGGTCCCGACTTGAATATGGCTCAGTTGTGTGGGCTCCTACTTACGAGATACATGTGGCAAGTCTAGAATCTGTGCAAAGGAAATTTCTAAAATTTCTTAGCTTTCGTGAGGATGGTCAATTGGTTTTCCTCAGGAAAGTTTACTTCTTCGCTTTAGTCTGCAGAGTCTGTCAATGCGCAGGCAGTGCAGTTTCATTATATTTTTATACAAACTGGTTAATTCTGTGTTTGATTGCCCTAATCTGCTTCAGCAACTTAATTTCAATGTGCCTCGTGTTGCAGCACGTTTTCCAGGCATATTCTATCTTCCGACTGCTCGTACGCGATTGCTGCGATTGTCTCCAATTTACCAGATGTGCAACGATTACTCTGTACTGCAAGGCCGTCTAGATATCTTCTCATGTAATATATCAGAGATAAAAATGTTTTTCAAAGCGTTGTAATTTGTGACTCTCTTTTGTGTAATTTGTTTGATTATTGTTTATTATATTTTCTGTATCGGCCCATCCTTAATTTGGCTTTTAAGCTGTTGGATGGTGTATGTATAAATAAATAAATAAATAAGTGAGATGTAAGACATGAAGCACGTGCCGCCACCTCGTTGCAGAACCAAGCAGTATGTTGTCATGGCAGCTCCAAATAACACATAATGTTAAAAAATAGAGACTGTATACAACCAACTAACAATTTAGTAAATTGTCAGCCCTGGCCCATTTCTACCCTAATATAGGGGCAAAGTATGTAAGGCTAGATGCGTTCTCATCACAATAAGAACCGTAGACCGGTTTCGCTCTAATTAAAGCTCGTCAGTCTGGCATACTAATTGCAGCAAAATTACACCTATAAAGTAATACGGCTATGGTAGCCAGCCTTCCAACACTAAGTGAGATATAAGACACGAAGCACGTGCCACCACCTCGTTGCGGAACCAAGTAGTATGTTGTCATGGCAGCTCCAACTAACACAGAATGTTAAGAAATAGAGACTATATACAACCAACTAACAATTTAGTAAATTGTCAGCACTGGCCCATTTCTACCCAAATATAGGGACAAAGTATGTAGGGCTTGATGCAGATCGACCATGTCATCATAAATAATCAAATAAAAAGATACATAAAATTCTCTGTATCCAGTATAACTGATCATGCAATTCAGGAAATAAAACTTGTTGATATTCAATTAGATTATAAGAATACTGCAAAACAGTTGGTGTATTTAAATATTGAAAAGTTTAGGGATGGAGTAAAAGAAGCATTGTTGAAAACAAACATGTAATTTTTCACAATTAATTGAAGTTATTCAAAAACAAAAAGAATTAGCTGCAAGTCTTGAGTACAAAAAAGAATAATTGGATCAATAGTGAAATTATCTTGTTAATGAAAGAAAGAGATAAGTTATATGTTAAAATAAAAAATAAAAATAAATAAAAAGAAAATCCAAATAATGGGCATATAGCAAGCAAATTAAAAAAAAATAGGTGCAATAAATATGAGGAAATCTTTGAAGAAAAGATTTGTTCAAAATAAATTGGAAGGTACAATTGGAGATGAGCGAAAAACTTGGCAAACAATAAACCATGTTTTAACAAATAAATTTACTAATGAAAATCATAAGAAACTTGATTATGTATAAATCACTCCCTAGAGATCTCAGCCTCCCTCTGGGTTTGTTTGGACCTGACACTTGTCAGTGTTTAACTCCAGTTAGTTGCCTCTTATCACAGGCAGGAACTACCTTGGGTCTATTCTTTTATTTCGTCCCTGGACCCACAGGGGACTAAGATGAATAACTCCGGAACCTTTTGGGGTTGGATCTAAAATCTAGATTTTTGTAAATCATTCCCTAGAGATCTCAGCCTCCCTCTGGGTTCGTTTGGACCTGACACTCGTCAGTGTTTGCCTCCAGTTAGTCGCCTGTTATGACAGGCAGGAACTACCTGGGGCAAATTCTTTTATTCGTCCCTGGACCCACAGAGGACTAAGATGAGTAACTCCGGAACCTTTTGTGGTTGGATCTAAAATATAGAGTTTTGTGCAAAAATGTGTTATGGCGAATTGGGTTCTCCAAAGTGTACTTATCAGTGCCTATCACAGGTTCCAGCCTTTACCTTGTGAATTTTTTGTCCACTGTATTACGGAAAACATTGGGTCTAGGTTGAATTACAGTGTAAGAAGGATGCTGTCTGTTTAAGTATCTATTTATATTTAGACAAAAATTTTCCTATAGATAAATTTTGTCTTCAAGTTGGGGTCAGATGTAAGCAAGGTGCTTACAGTATAAGTATCTAGTTTTATGATATTTCTCCATACATAAATGTTCAGAGAAAATGCAAGTAAATTACTGGATTTGATCTCAGAAAAGTTTATGAAAAATCGCTACAACAAATAGTTGAACGATCGTAAATAATTCCATGATAAAATGCATAAAATATGTAGGCTGCAAAACATGCGGGAATTGAGTGTATCTCATTATGCATAATTAAAACACCTTAGCAAGCGAACATGCGCTGTACAACGGTCAATTTGATGCATTTTGTATCTAAAAACCGCACCGTGGATGATAGGACACCAGTAGTAACCTCTAAGGGGTCATTTAGTTTCCACATAGAAAAGTGCAAACTCTGAATTTAATAGGTGGAGAAAAAAAATACGTGTCTAAAAAGTTAGTGGAGGCTTGGCAGCCTTGGAGCCGAGAAGTAACCGCGCGACAATAATGTAAAGGGTTTTCTTCTCATTATACAATCAGAGAAAATTGAGAAGGGAAGTTAAAATTTCAGAGAGTGAATTAGGAGTGTTTTTAAACAAAAAAAGGGCGATCAACTCAGACGCGCGTGGTTAATCGGCCGATGGAAGGGCTGGCAAAGTATGACGCAGAGCTGGCGTATTGCCCCAGAGTTTGGTGAGTCCATTCCAAGTTAAACTATTGCTTAAATTGTCTTTTATTTGAGAGGCTAGCTGTCTCGAGTACCGAATTAATTCTTAAAACTATATGGGCTGTAAGCTAAGTTAGTATAGATGATTGAGGATTTATACTATTAGAATTTTGAGTTTTTAGTATAATTTTAAGACAGAAACCTTTGGAATTAAGGAATTTATTTTAAAAAATTATTGAAAGTTTTCTTTTGTTTCATTTTAATCATACGGAAAGTTTTGAAATCAAAGGGTGTATTAAAATTTATTGAGCTGTTTAAAATGTTATCTGTATAAATTTTATTTTTTGTGTTAAAGTAATTTAAAAAACTAGATGCTGGATTTCATTATTAGCTTAGGAAGCCCTAAACTAGAATTCATATTAACAGTTTCTTATAGGGTGACTCTGATTTACTGGGGTCACTGGGTATACGCTTAGACTGAATATATAGTAAAATTCCGGGAATTTGATCAGAGATGCTCGGTTTTAGTGTTCCAAATAAATTTAGGCAAGACCTCCCTTGAAGGTCGTAAAACTTAAATATTACTTTCAAGGTAACAAATGGTGGAAAAATGGATACACGTTCTGCCGCTCGAACGTTGCTGATCCTAAAATATAACTAAATGAATAATTACTTAAATTTTAATAATAATAATAATTAGAATTTACAGTCATTGAAAAACCTGTTTTAAAGAAAAGTTAAAGGCACGTACCCAACACACACCACTACCACCCCCCGCTCCATTTGCAACAGCAACTATTTTATCTATACAAGTACTAACAAAATTATTTGTGTTGTTACAGAGTTTCGTGTTACTTTACATCACCAAGACAACATAAACTGTCCCACAGAGAAGATGTTAGATTTTGCTGTGGAAAAGCTAGAATGCAACCTTGTCCAGAAAACATACGTAAACAAAGTAGATGCACATTTGGGCCGGATCGAGTTACAGCATTATCGTCCAAATGGCGTCGTAAATATTGTATCTACGCCAGCAACAATTGAAGGAGAAGATAACTATTTGTTCACAGCAAGCTTCCTTCAGGTAAGGTCATGTAAAATAACAAACTTTTTTTAAGGTAATATTTAAACTCCTGGACAAAATTATTTCACCAATATAATAATAATAATAATAACTTTATTCCATTTATGATACATAAGTTACATAAGCGATCTAATTTGTGACTCTCTTTTGTATAGTTTGTTTGATTATTGTTTGTTATTATGTTTTGTGTATGGGCCCATCCTTAATTTGGCTTTTAAGCTGTTGGATGGTGTATGAATAAATAAATAAAATAAATAAATTGATCCAACTGAATAATATATTCTATGTTAGGTTTTGGTTTGACTGTGAGTGGGCCATACCGGTCCCTCCACCGCGACCATAAGGTCTATTGTGGCTCACGCCTAATAGTCTATATTTCGCCCAACAAAGCCAGCCTCCTGCAGAGGTCGATAATCTTTGTGGGCGAAAGTTGATCCAGATCCTCCGGAGCAAGCTTTATCTTGCCAAAGAGCAGGTATCTAGTCCTGTCCGCTGCCGGACAGGAACACAGTACGTGCACTGCTGTCTCGTCACTCTTCATACACAGCCGGCACTCGGTCTCGTGACCGACTCCAATACGGTGCATGTGGTGACGATAGCGGCAGTGTCCTGTATACAGGCCGACTAGAGTACTCAGTTGTCTGTTTAACTCTAAAAGTTTTTTAGCCCTGGACTCAGACAGGCCATTTATGAAGGCCTTAGAGTGAGCTAATCCTGGAAGATTTTGCCAATACTGGATTGTCATTCTTACTGTCCAGGTCTTTAAGGTGAGTTTTGCTGTGCATGGTGTTATCCCCAGCACCGGTTCTGGTCCGACAAAGTCTCTCTGGGCACCACTCCTGGCAAGCGTGTTGGCCGCAACATGGTCTGAGTGACCCGGTATCCAGACCAGCGACACCTCATTACAGCTGCCCAGTTCGTTAATGGCAGATTTACAACTCCATACCGTTTTTGAATTACACCGGTAGGAACCAAGAGCCTTTATTGCAGCTTGGCTATCTGCATATATCTATCGATTTGTGTGTGCACTGGTTTGTTATACTTTCCCTTGCACACATTTCGATGGCATACACTTCTGCCTGGTGTATGGTTGCGTACTTGCCGAGGCTAGCTGATAGTCAAGCATCGGTGCTGCCCCCATATGCGCCGGCTCCTACTCCCATATTGGTTTTGGAGCCGTCAGTACCAGCAGAGATCGGCTCTTAATAGGGTCGTTTGATTTCGCTCCCAGTCCTCCCTTTCTGGGAGGACGGTCTTGAAAGACAGATCTCACTGATCTTTGTAGGCATCAAGTCTGAGACCATTCCCAGAATCCCGTGACCATCAATGTCATCAAGGAGTCCGGACCCTCCCAGACTGACTACCTTCGGCATGCTGTCTGCCGTTTGCTTTAGTCTGTACGTTGTCCACCTCACCACCATCTCCAACCATATGTGAAGGGGTGGAATATTAAGGAGGACCTCCAGAGCGGCTGATGGTGCGGTGCTTATCGCTCCTGTTATCATCAGACAAGCTTGTCTCTGTAGATGAGCCAGTTTGGCCCTCGCGATACCACGAAGTGCCTTAGGCGACCAAACTATGGCTCCATATGTTATCATTGGTCTGATAACCACTACATAGAGCCAGTACATCTGTTGGGGGTTTGTTCCCCAGTTGTTTCCACAGATTCTCCGGCATGTCCACAGGGACAGTTTAGCCCTGCGAATTACATTTTCTAACTGTATATCCCAGTTGAGCTTCTTATCTAGGGTAACCCCCAGATATTTTGCTTGTTCCGAGAAAGGAATCGTTTCCCCCATAAGAATAGCTGGTTTTAATTTGTCCAACCTTCTTCTGGTAAATGGAACAATGATCGTTTTGCGGGGGTTCACAGACATCTGTTCCCTCCGGCACAATGATTCACTACATTTAGTGTCTCCTGAAGAGTACTTGTTAGTTCCTCCTCATATTTGCCCCTAACCATTATGACCAGATCATCAGCATATGCCTGGACCTCAACCTCCCACAGCCCGAGGATAGCCAGCAAATCGTCCACAAAGAGAGACCACAGCAGGGGGGGATAGAACTCCCCCCTGAGGGCAATCCCTCACAGCCCTTAAGCCGACCACCTCCCCCTGCAGCGAGGTAATAACGGTCCGATTGTAGAGCATGCTTCCGATCCAGCCACAAATGGTAGGTTCCACCCCTCTAGCGATAGTGGCTTCGTAGAGGGAGATAGGTAATGCATTGTTGAATGCTCCTTCAATGTTGACCTGACCTGACATAACCTAACCTAACCTAGTTTAAGTGTAATTTTGTATAGGACAAATTTAAGCGAAAATTATAGAGACATAATATACTTTTTAAACAAATTTACAAGAGATATATAATAATTCTTGTGTTTTTTAACTGTAATGTGACGCATGTAAACTATAAATAACGTGTTAAAATTGTGTCTGAAAATACCTTCAATTGTATCAGCTAGGGCGTAAAACTTCGTTCTAATGTGGGTATTGGTATTTATAATATTCTGTAACGTTAAGTTTCCTTAACTCGAATTTTTTTTCTGGTCCCTTCAAATTCGACTTACAGAAGTTTGACTGGATATGTATCACACCGATACTAAAAAAATAATGGTCCGATTTTGATAAAATTTGGCGTGTACCTTCGTTTTGTAAGTGGCTTAGATAAGTTCATTAGCCCGGAAAATCAAACTAGGTTTTTCAGGGCAAGTTTCTGTTTTTTTTCGGAAAAAATTTTATCTCAAAAAATAGAAAAGCTATGGTAACCAAATTTTGTATGTAAGTTTCCGATATTAAAAGGAAAGTATATACTAAAATTTATATTTCTATATAACAAGAAAAATATGAGGTGCCAGATCATCTCTATCAAAATTCACTACCATAACGCACTTGCTGCGTCCAGACTTATTATGTTTTCTTTATGTTCATTGTTTTTACATTGTGTTTGTCTCCTGCCTATGGACGGGAAGGGGTTCCGTTGTCGCTATAAGAATAAGTTGTAGGTAAAGTCCTCAACACAGTACGCTATTAGGTTGAATTCTATTGTTAGATCGTAGTACAAAGGCCTGCTACATACGCTAAATGTTCTATTAGTTGTTTAAAGGGGTTTATTTAGTGTTCCATCAAGTTAAAAATAAAATTACTAGAGGTTAGTATTTTTTTTTTAAATATTTCAACAACACACCACGAGGGCTTACAATCAATGAAGCCTAAATACTATCGTACCCTGGGTGTCGACAAGGAGGAAAGAGGCAATTTGTTAATTTTGGACTTGAAGGTTCAGAGGAGAAGGAAAAACATGTGCCGGCAAAGAATTCCACAACTTGGAAGTCCTCGGGGAAAAAGAGTGGGCATAACAAGATGTTCGATGTCTGGTGACCTGGACAGTAAAAGGGTGCATTCGCTCTGTTCCCCTGGTAGATCTGTTTGGGGAGCAGGTGGAGGAACTAAGGAAGAAAGCTCCTGTGAGCAGTGCCCGTGCAGATATCTATAAAAGAGAGAAAGGTCACCAACGGCACGTCGGTGGGCAAGGGATGGCAGCCTTTGGGTGAGGGTAGGGTCATCGATAAGATGTATAGCTCTTTTCTGAATGGAGTCCAGGATAGCGAGTGTAGAAGCGGCACCCCAAATGTGGGAGCAGTATTCGAGGTTTGACCTTATTTGTGAAGTATATAAGGTATAGAGATTAGCTGGTGAAAAGTATTTGCGAGCCCGGAAGAGGAAACCTAATTTCTTAGCAGCCGCTTCTGCAATTGATGTGACATGTTGGTGCCAATTGAGATTTCGATCCACGGAAATGCCAACAAGAGAAAAGGACTAATTACTTTGAATAACTTGGATGTTCATTGTGATGGGTCTAGGGCTGGTGTATCTCTTATGAGAAAGCAAGACTGAGATTTGGTGGAATTGAATTGTAAAAGAGTTCTACTTCCCCAGTCTAATATTTTTTAGGGATCCACAGAGACAGAACCCTCCATGAGTCTGTGATCCTCATCTAATTGGGCTAAAGAGACAGGCTTAGAATATTGTATATTTGATACCACCTGCCGATTACTCCGATTAGTCGCCTCTTACGACAGGCAGGAGTTACCTTGGGCCTATTCTTTTAGTTAGCCCCCGGACTATAAGCCGGCACTCAATTTATTTAATTAGCCTATTTTATTCTTTTATTTAAATTTGTAATGTAACGTGAACAGTACATTATTGTAATTTTAAATTTACCAGCCTTTCTACATACAACAGAATTATTACTGGAGCAGTTTCTAGTCGGTTATATTGTTATTTTAATTTGTAGGTGGACAAGAAATATAACAAATTTCATTCTGTGTACCATTCGACAGAATCCTTGTTGACTACGGAATTTGCTACTTTAGCCATTATTCTGAATCAGGATGCTCTGGTGACGCTCATACAGTATGGCACTGATATACAACAGCAAGTAGAGGAAACTCTAGTGTCACAAAAGGCTTCAGTCACAACACTGAGGAGATCATTGTCTGTTGCTAGTGGAGGAATCGCCAGTGTTACTCAGAAATGTAAGTATGTTGTTTTGTATATCATTATATATATATATATATATATATATATATATATATATATATATATATATATATATATATATATATATATATATAGTGTAACTTCTATTTAACGAATATGCAAAATCCACAAAAAAAATTCGTTATATAGAAAATAGTTAATCTTGCAGGTTAGATGGTTGAGTTTGTGCGCATGTGCAGAACAAAGAGTAATATTTTTTAAAATAGTATTTTCCTTGCCTTAATTTGTTAGAGATTCATACCGGATGTATAATTGTTGTTCAAAGTATTAGGAGGAATCACGTGCAGACATAAATATCAAATGAAATGTATTATTTACCTTTACATAATGCATCTACATAGAGTAATTCATTCCTTGGGTCAACATGTATGTAATCCGTAATTTTCTTTTGACCAGTCCTACTCAAAATTGTGCTATTTTCATAAAAAAACTTCGCATTTATTCAGCGAATTAAAAACTTTCCAGAACACTGTCACAATATTGCAGAGCTAAACAACATGTTTTGAAAGCCTGAAGTGCTTGTTCGCAGGAAGGTTTTTCAACCGGTTGCTCTTGTGAGTTATCGCCATCGTCACTAGGATATTCATTGGTAACAACATTAGAATCTATGTCAACATATTCAGCAAGAGTAATATTATCAACATTTCCTGATTTCAGCACATTCCAAACCTGATTTAGTTGAGAGAGTGGCAGCTCATCTTCCTCATTCCATTCTTGATTTGTCTCTACACCTTGTTCAAATCCCGCTCAGTGAAAACAATTTTTAATGGTACCCTCGTTTAAGTCATTCATCCAAACTTTGGAAAGCCCTGAAATGCAATCCCTAAGATTTATTGCAGTTTGTGGGTTCCGATTTGATTCTAATTCATAGACAATCTTCATCAATATTCTTTTTCTATAATGGAATTTCAGATTTTTGATGATTCCTTGTGCATAGGCTGCAATTTTGCTGTTACATTAGGCGGCAGAAATACGTTTTTCAGTTTTTCAGCGATACTGGGAGGATGTGCAGGACAGTTGTCAACAATGAGAACATTTTTTCTATTTTCCCGGCTCATGTGTTTATCGATCTTCTTGATCCATTCCTTAAAGATATCACCAAGCTTTTTTGTTGAAATTGTAATCCATTTCTAATGATTTTGTTCCTCCAAAACAACGCAGATTTTTGGATTTCCCTATCACCAGCAATTTAAGTTTTTCACTTCCAGTCATATTAGAACCAACTAGAACGGTGATTCTTTCTTTGCTCTGTTTTCCTCCGAAGCACTTGTCATTTTTGAAAGCTAATGTTCTGTTTGGCAAACGTTTATAAAAGAGACCCAGTTCATCTGCGTTGAAAACATCCTTGGGTCTATACTCCTCCATGAGTTTCTTTGAAACATTTTGTCTCCAATTTTCACAGTCTGTATCACTCACATCAGCACTTTCTCCACAAATGATCTTTTCTGCTATCCCGTGACGTCTCTTAAATTTATCTGTTAGTTATTTTAATGATAATAATTTGCTTCCTGATGTAGAATTGTGGATTCAGGAGGAGGGGATATGGTGTGAGCACTGCTTTGGCTAATGTCAGTGGTGACATTATGCAGGCTAATGATGCTGGACTGATTAATGTGCTCGTTTGACTTGACTACTCTAAGGCCTTTTATACCGTAAATCCCCAATTACTATGTGTCAAAGTTTGATATTATGGTTTTAATGAGTCATCAAGGTTACTGGTCAAATCATATTTGACTGATACAAAAATGCCAATTTGTGGTTAATAACAGTTTTTCCACCTATACAGATGTCCTCTGGAATACCTCAAGGATCCATTTTGGGGCCTTTGCTTTTTATAATATATACTTGTGAAATATTAAGTTTAGTGAGTCGGTGCAAAATACTGGCCTATGCGGATGACATTTGGGTATATTATCACTTTCCAAAAAAGACTACTTACAAGCTTGTCAATACATTAATGAAAATCCAGTAACAGTTCGAGATCAGTCCCTGAAACATAATTTGATGTTAAATCCAAGCAATTTTCAACTAATGTGTTTTGCAAATAAAAGCAACAAACAATTTGTTATCCAACATTTTAAAATTCATATTGACAGTATTCTAATTCCTTTCACGAACAAGGCTAGCAATCTGGAATATTGTAACAGATTCTTACTAGACCAGAAAGTGAGGAGTTGTTATGTGAGTCTCTTGTCTTGTAACACTTCAACTTTGGTGATTTGATGTATGGTTCTTGTTTAACCCAATTTAATAACGATAGATTGCAGAAAGTTCAAAAAAGCGGCTACTGTTTAATATACGGGGTCAGAAAGCATGATCAGATTACATGTAAAATACAAGAGGACGGATGTCCTAATATGAACTCTAGAATACTACTACATTTGGGAGCTTATGCTCATAAAATTTTGAATGACGTGCAGCAACATCATCTCTCAAGCAGAAGTTTACACCTCATAAACGTGTTCACTGTAAATCAACTAGATTAACCGAAAATTCTATTTTACCACATCATCGGACAGCCATGTTTACATGTAGCTTTATGTATCAATCTATTTCTTTGTATAATCGACTACCTCAAGAATTTAAAATGTTCAATATTAACAAATTTAAGTATAAATTAAAACTGTTTTTGCTCAACAATCAATAGGTAGAGGTTGGTTTCCATGTGGTGGGCATATATGCTAGGGTGTTTTGAGTGGTTCCATTCTTAGTTTAAGTTTAGGCCTTTAGTTGCGACTCCTCAGATTTACCTGTGATTTTTTTTTTACTGGAGATTCACAGTTGTGTATAATGTGCCCTGTTTCTACTGATGGTTGGGGGCTGAGTGTGAATAGCTCTGCTAGACTTCGACCTTTCCTGATGGTGGTTCTGGGGTTGTAATAAGAATTATAATTTAGTTAATAAAGGTGATATTTATGATTTAATTATTTATTATTTATAAAGAGGGGGGGCCTTTTTCAAGGATAGAGATTGGTAACTGTAGTGGGACTTGACAAATGGAAATATGCATTGCGATTGGTGATCTCATTGCCTATAAATAGTAGTTAAGCTTTGGAGCCTGGGAGTCCGTGTGACACCATGTATGGTAAAAATACGAAAATTTAACGTAAAAATGTCATAATAAGTTTTAACATGAAATAAAATAAACTGAATTTTATCAGTTTTACATGAGCAGTCTGTGTGATGCCATGTATAGTAAAAAGATGCAAATTTTACAAGAAAATGTCATAATAAGTTTTAACAGTAAATAAAATAAAAGGAAGATTTTGATCAGTTTTACATAACCAGTCCATGTGATACCATGTATAGGAAAAAGAAGCAAAATGTATGAGAAAATGTCACAATAAGTTTTAACAGTAAATAAAATACAGGAATTTGATCAGTTTTAGATGAGCAGTCCATGTGATACCATGTATAGTAAAAAGACGCAAATTTGACGAGAAAAAGTGATAAATTTTAACAGTAAATAAAATAAAGTTAATTCCATTCATTGTTAGATAAGCAGTCCGTGTGAGATACCATGTATGGTAAGCAGACACATGTGGTAATAATAATAATAATAAAATCTTTAGTAATGATATAAAAATGTCGTTTGGACACAATAAATGTGCTATAATCAACGTCAGGAGAGGGACAGTCAAAGGTCACCAACAGCCGTTCTGCGATATTGAACAACTACCGCCTGAAGAGACATACCGCTACCTAGGGAGTCCTTAAAACCAGCGTGTGGATCATAGCCGGCTAAAGCGAGAGTTCCAGGAGAAATATAGGAAGCGAGTCACAAAGTTCATAAATACTAAGCTTTCCGGAGGTAACCTATGTGCTGCCATCAACACATGGGCGGTACCAGTATTAACATACTCTTTTGGAGTTGTCAAATGGTCTAACACCGACTTGGATGAACTGGACAGACTCACGAGAAGGCACTTACGAAATTCCGGTGCCTTCACACCAACTCATCTATTAGAAGACTGTATACACCTCGGAAAGAAGGCGGCAGAGGATTAATCCATATAAAGAACCTCTGCTTTAAGCAAGAAAGAAACATGCGACAATGTTTTCTTGCATCGCAGGATGAACTGATGAAGTTGGTGGTGTGCGCGGATAAGGATTATACTCCATTTAGGCTATGTCAGCACAAATATGAGTTGGACGCCCCAGCTGACCAGGACGGTGTAGTCCAGTGGGGCGAGCAGGCTATGCATGGAAGGTACCCCAAACACTTGCAGGCAGATAGTGTTGATAAAACCTCTTCGCTTATTTGGTTGGTCGAGGGGCAACTCTACCCGGAAACAGGGTTTTATGGTGGCCATTCAGGATAGGGTTATAAAAACTAAAAACTACGAGAAGCGTTGTCTAAAATTAGAAGTGGTGGATAAATGTCGAAAATGTGCAGCTGTTGGAGAGACCATTGAACACGTCATGGCAGCATGTCCTGCCCTCTCAGACTCAGCATACTTAGACAGGCATAACCAGCTCGTCAAGATCATCCATCGACAAATCGCTTTGAAATACAGCCTCCTGAACCCGTCAACAACACCAGCTTACTACAAGTATTCTCCGGAGGCGGTGCTGGAGTCGGCGGACTTTCTCCTGTACTGGGACCGACCCATGATAACGGACCGCACTGTGGACTTCAATAGGCCAGACATTGCCCTGTTAAACAAACAGATGAGGCTTTCTGTGATCATAGATATTGCTGTACCGCTGTCCCATAACATTCAGAAAACTGAAATTGAAAAGATCACCAAGTATGAAAACTTGGCATATGAAATAAAAAACATATGGAAACTCCAGAAGGTGGCTATATATCCTTTCGTAATGTCGGCGGAAGGAATAGTCACCAAAAATTACATTGGAAATCTAAAGGAACTCTGATTACCAAATAACATCCTAAACATGGGACAGAGGGCGGTTCTGCTGCAAACATGTCACATAGTCTGAAAATTCCTTAGTTAAGTGGCGACCTCAAACATGTCTGCTGTGTTGAAGCACCGGAAGTCAGACTGTAATGATAATATCGGCATAATGGGATATGATGAATTTCATCCTAATCCACCGAGCCGAGCCCCAACGTCGCGAGCGGGGGGTCGGTCAAGAGGTTTCCAGTAGTAATACTGAGAAAGTGTAACGCTTATATAATAATAATAATAATAATAATAATAAAGAAAGGTAACTCAAAATGTAGAATGAAATAACTGCAATATGATAAAAAGTTGATAGGATGGTTAAGAGTCAGAAACTATTGTATTGAATAGAGTGCCTACAATATTTCTATGTTAGCGCTCATGATTGCACTAAAATTTCACAAATGATTTTCATATTTTATCTGTTTATTTTTTATGTATTTTTTCTAGTGCAACAAAATGCTCTAAAAGTTAGGAGACCAACATTAAAAGTTATTGAAACAATCAAGTTTAAGTTATCTGCCCAGTTAAGAGAAGTGTCAGTCAAATTGGAAAGTGACAAAGCACAGATTTCCCTTTGTGCCATAAAAGGTATAAATGCAGAAGTTATTATGAAAAGTGCATATACTCAGGTTAAAGCCGGTTTGATGGGAGTTGTGATCAATGATTTACATAAGGAAACAATTCATCCACTGGTAAGTTATTTTATAAGTGATTAGTTGTTTTACTTGGTTTCATCTGTTTGGGTATATCAATTGCTAATAAGTACACTTTGGAAAACCTAATACACTGTTAGCATCATCGGAGGGATAAAAAATGAATATTATTCATCCCTCTGACATGGCTTGGAGCCTGTAATTATTTTACGGACCACCTTACACAGTCGGCACCTCAAATCCCATTCAGGTGCCATTTAATTGAAAAGGATGATTATCAAGCTTTGTTTACGGTAGCTTTTTGATTAACTACTTAAATAGTTTGTATGGTCCAGATATATGGCCTTGTGGTGTGGCTGCTAGAAGGTTCGTTTTCAAGAGTTCCTTTTCTCACATGCACTGGAAATCGGCGCAGAACAAGTGTAATGCAGTCCAGCTCAAGATAGTACAACAAATGTGTTTACGCTGTTGCATTTAAATGTGCAATGTTTAACTAGTTGTCTAAATGAGTTTACAATATTTGTAAACAAGCATAAGTATAAGGATCCGTTGAGTAGGGCAGGTGGCTTGGTGCTCTATATGAACAGGAATCTTAAAGCTAAAATTTTAAATGTGCCTTGCAGCCTTCAGTATCCTGAACTTGAGCAACTTTGGATTCTACTCAGCTTGGGTTCACATGTGAAGGTGGCACTCAGTGTTGTATATACCCCCCCTTCCCCAATTTGGGCGTTAATTCTATAATGTATCTTGAAACTGTCATCCGTTACCTTCAATTGAGTATAGGCTGTCACAGGCGATTTGAATGTGGATATGTTAGCCGACATTTCGGTTGGTTATAGAATCTTATCAGGTATTCTTAATGATCTTTCAATGACACAGCTGATTAAGGATCCTACTCATGTTACCACTAATTCTGCTACGTTGCTGGATCTGATTCTTGTCAGTGATGGATTACTGGTGACTGATGCTGCTGTTATTGAATGTTTGCTTTCTGACCATGATGCTATCATGGTTAGCTGGTATCATGCCTTGGTAAGTAATCCTACAAGAACTAAAATTATAAGGGACTTTATTACCTTTTTTTTAGAACTCTTTTTGGAGGATGCCGCAGTAATTCACTGAAATATGATTTATACAATACATGACCTAGAGGACAAGGTTAATTACTTCAACCATTGTTTTTTCTGTCTCTTTGATAAACATGCTCCCTTGAAGACTCGACTCATTAGACCTCATAGCCCTGGTATACAGACTCTTAGGTTATTGAAACAAATGAAGCAAAAGGCTCGTGTGAAATTCCTAGCTTCTGGGAATGGTTCACGTAGAGATTACTATTATCAGATGAGGAATTATTATAACTTTGCCGTACAGGAGGAGAGAAAGTGTTACCTTAGATAGTCTTTAGATGAGAGGGCAGGAAATTCTAAAAACTTTGGTCTTTTTTGAAAAATTGGGGTGTAGCTGACAACTCCACACAATCTATCCCTTGTGACATTTTTTACTTCTCTGTCTGAGGACCTTTCCTCACTGTTGGTAACTGACTATCAATCTCTTACAGATGATGTTACCGATGACTGTACAACCTTTTCTCCTGTCTCCTGTGAGGTAGTGAGAGACCTCATCATCAAGCCAAAGTCATCTTGTATTGGGTTTGATGGTGTCAGTGGAAGGATGTTGCAGTTAACTGTTATGTCTGTGCTGCTCCTTAGACATATATTATAAATTACTCTGTGGAGTGTGGTGTGTTCCCTGACTTGTGGAAGGTCTCAGTGGGTATACCGATCCCGAAGAATAACTCTCCAAAGTCACTAAGTGACTTTCGTGATATAAACTTGCAATCTGTGCCTTCTAAAATTGCTGAAGGTGTGATTAACAAACAGTTGTCGGAATTTGTTGAAAGCATTATACCTTCTCAACAGTCTGCCTTTAAACACGGTCATAGCTCATCAACTGTCCTACTTTCTGTAGTTAATCATATTCTCACGCATCAGAATGAGTGCTATGTTACTGCTCTAATTATGCTGGATATGACGAAGGCCTTTGATGCTGTTGATCACTCTCTTTTACTTGCTAAATTGTTGAGTTATGGAGTTTATGGTCGCCTTTTGCAGTGGTTTGCCAGCTATCTTAGTGGTCGATCGCAGATGGTGAGACTTGATGATGGAGCTTGCTCTGAGCTCCGCCCAGTATCCTGGGGGTGCCCCAAGGATCAATACTTGGTCCAATTCTGTTCAACTTGTTTACCGCTGATGTGAATAGTATTCCTCTACTGTCGACACTTCACTAATCCTGTTACTGTTCACGTATGGTGATTGTATGTATGGTCCTTGCCTGACGCGTCTGGACAGGTACCGTATCCAGAAGGTGCAGAATTGGTGTGTGAGATTTGTTCTCCACGTAGCCCGTTTTGCTCACATTACGCCGTACATGCGGGCACTGGACTGGCTGAACATGCAGGAAAGGAGACTTGTTCACTATGCCACCTAAGTAATCAAAGTTGTTCGAGAAAGGAAACCTGGTTACCTATATGACTGTCAGCCTTCGGACTGATGTACATGACAGACTCCTGCGAGGCACAAGTTACTTGACTGTTCCTATACATACAGCTGCAAGTTTTAAAAGATCCTTTGGTTACTTAATATCTTATCTATTCAATTATCTGCATAGAAAGGGTATAGCATTCCTTTCAACAAGGGCTGTAAAATATGCTTTGGGACAGAGTCTGTTAGCTGGGACACTAGAACTTGATATTAACCTG
The DNA here is from genome assembly GCA_964006375.1 of Tillus elongatus. Taxonomy (NCBI): domain Eukaryota; kingdom Metazoa; phylum Arthropoda; class Insecta; order Coleoptera; family Cleridae; genus Tillus; species Tillus elongatus. Next base: position 308,951,846 of record OZ023262.1, on the reverse strand, counting down.
TTTGAATTTTTTTCTGTAGCTGGTTATGTTGAAAAACAGTTCACTGAACATGTCTATTTGTACTGTGAGAGCAATAAATATTATTATTATTGTTATCATTACTATTATAATCTCTTGGTATTAAATGAACACTGGCTTTTAAATGACTATATAGCAATAGTTTCTATAACAAATTATAATTTGGTTTCTTACTTCTCTAAAGAGATTGCAGCACATGGTGGCGTTGCGATTTTTTCTTCGCCTTTACACCCCAAATATCAACAAATACCAACAACAATCACAAACCCCATAAAAACCTAACACATGCACTGTTTAAAAGAAGAATGCACTTAAATAACCTGCATTAATCTACAATAATTCTAAAGTCTAAATTGTAAAACTGCCCCTAAAATGCTTTTCTATTCTCGAGCCAGGATATTTAAACATCAAAAATCTAGCCAAAAATCTCAAAAATGGAACAAAAATGTAGCAAAAATGTAGCCCAACGTTGGGCGCCAAAATTTGCCACGCCCTCCAAGCTTTTATAGCCCTTTTATACCGATGACAAACTCTCCCTACTTAAACGCAACCTCACAATCTCAAAACAGTCATTGGTATAAGTAAAGTTACCGGAAAGTTAGGTGGCTGCCAGCCTTTTAACAGGGGAGACGGGCGGGGTTCCTAAATAAGATCTTATACAGGGCGCCACTTGATTGTTACACCTACCTCCGGATATTCTGATAAGTTGTTAATTAAAGCTAATTACCTTAACTCACCAGTGATCCAACTCCAACCAAGAATACATTGGATCACTCTATACCTAATAAGCACTGCAAGAGAAACACATACACAGAGGCACTCTTGTGCGTCAATGGTCACACACTTGTAAGCAACCTATATCAATGATCAAATTCACTAATTAAACAACTGGGCAAGTGTGAGACAGTTAGACTAACTTCGAACAAACCCAATTGACCGTTTACCGTAGGATAAAATATCAATTTATTATTAACAGAACATACAAACAAGTTATAATATTCATGCAATAATCAATGTCCTGACCCAAAAGCATGAAAATCTACACATAATACAACCAATCTAGCCCTCTAAAGTTTCGATCAGTTAATGTTAATCATCTAGTGGCTCAGTAGCATACAATCTCAGTAATTCATTCAACAATTAAGTTCTACCAGACGTGTGCACGCTTAGCTCTCATATATAATATCAATATATTCAGAGTAAATAAATAAGAGCTTAAAATAATAGCAAAGTGTTTTTCTGAGTCAACAAAAATAACTGAAACTTCAGTTTTATAGTGAACAAATCTTAAAGAGTATCACAGCTTACTCAAATGCAAAGCAATTATATAAATGTGAAGCATTTATCAACTACTTGAGAGCCTTATCTGTTTCTGTGCACTAAAATTCCCAATCTACACACATGAAAGTAATGAATAAAATTCTATATCAATTAAAGCTGTTAAGAATTTACTTTATCAAAAGGGGATTTATATCGCTCTTATCTGTTAGCACTTATCTGAACCAATATGACTCCTTGTCCGCTCTTCCTTGACTTCCTCTTTGAATTATGAATACCATTACTCTGTCCACAAACGTGTCCGCCCTTTGGGGACACCTCTACAGTCTGGAAACCTGCTACTACGGTTATATTACCACAACAAAATGAACTGCCACTCCGGAATTGAGCTGCCACGACGGCGATGACACAATCATCCATAAAATTACTCCACTAGCTCTCTAACCTCCATACCCATACAACTTAGAGGCTTAAAAGTGACATTAACCATTTATTGAACCGCCTGATGCTAACAAGCCAGTACAAAGATACCGATATACCAATAAAATAACCTCATATTAGGCCAACTTCTGCCTGGTACAAGGATAGTTAATTACCAGTCGACACTAGGATAATTTCCACCCTACCCTGTGATTATTTCCTCCCAACACTAGGACATTTAATTTCCAGCTGGCACTGGGACCCTATAAAACAAAAACAAAAAACACGAATATAGCTAGTGATAAAGCAACTGTATAGTTACCCCTTTTACCTCCTATCTGAGGGCACCTCAATTACTTCATTCACGTCTCCCGGACACACTATTATAAATTAAGTGCGAACAAATCCCCAACTCCCAGGGTAGATACAACCTCTCTGTCCATCTAGTCCCCGGCACTTTTCTCACGTCAAATCTGCGGTACAACCACCTATTCCTCGACAGCGCTTTCCACCAGAACTCTCCTTTCTACAAACCTGTTACTTCCCTCGTCTGCGATACATTTTTCGAAACTCGCCGTGGGCCTGCGCTACTGACATCTTGCTCTCTCTGTTTCACCTAGTCTTCCCATATCTATCCGACACTGTCCCTCGCTCCGTGATAGTTTCGGTGCACGACACCAGCTGACACTATCCAACCACGATTTACCGTGACGATTCCAACTACATTGCATGCAGCTATATACAATCTGTCCCATAAAAAGCAAACAGGCAACAAGTGAACAATTAAACAAACCAAATCGCAAACCATGTCAAGCAACTATAAATGAAGCCATAAAAAATCATTAAAGTAAGAAAGGCTCGTTTAAATTGATGAAAATTATAGTAAATATACTAAAAGTTATAGCTAACGATTTTATACCGTTACAAGTAGTTGTACATTTTCAAACAATAAAGTTACTTCGATGAAATATGGTACATTGTTTCTACTATATAGGTTATACTAGTAACCAAATTTGACCCCTGCTTTCTTAAAAAAAAAGACATTTGCTATTACAATCTTTTAAATTAAAATTTGCTACCGTAAGGCACTTGCTGTGTCAAGACTTTTTTATAAGTTTATTCATTGCTCCGATGCTGCTAACGTCGTTAGCGAAACGATCGTCAGGTCTGAAAAATATGTTGTGATTTGGGTTCTCCAAAGTATACTTAGGATGTATAATTATTATTTTTTTCTGTTTAACCACGTATTTTGCTTTTTTTGTTTATTTTGTGAAAATTGGCGTGACCGTTAGTAACAAATACAATTATTAAGATATCTGTGGGAGATACACGTGAGCATTTGTGGACTGTATACAAGTTGTATGGGAACGAGTTTGTAAATCTGCTAAAGGATAAAAAAAGGAAATATTTTGAAAGGAAAATTGACTCAAATAGAGGTAATTCGAAGGACATGTGGGAAACACTAAAAACTCTGTACAAAGCTGAAGGTGATGCGGTGAACTTTCTGGATTTCAACTTCGAGTGTGATGGTAGGGTTTCTTTTGCAGCAACGAGAAAGGAGGCATGTGCAAAATTCAATGTATATTTTGTAAATAGTATTAATGTGATTGTGGATTCAATTCCAATGGGTTGTCCTTGGTCTCATGAGGGTTATCCCTTGGTTGCATGTTCTTTTGTTGACTTTGAGCCTGTGACTCTGGCTGATCTGAATAAATATGTAAACATGATGAAAAAAGGTAGCATCACAGAGATCCTCAGTACGGAGTTTTTGAGAGTAACCTTTGGAAAGATTGGTCATGTAATTTTGAATTTTATTACTGTCCCCTTAAATATGGTGCTTTTCCGGAGGCCCTTAAGTGCAGTACAATTATACCAATTCCAAAGGGAGAGAAGGTTGAGAAGCTATTGACACATTTTGTATATTGTCAGTTTATGGATTATTTTCAGGAAAACAAACTGGGTTTAGAAAGCATCATTCTTGCATTCGAGACTGCTTTGTATCTGACGATTTCTAAGTGGAAGGAAGCAATAGATCAAGGGAAATATGTACTAGCTGTGTTTGTTGATCTTAAGAGAGCTTTCGAAACAATCGACAGGGATATTCTTCTGCGAAAGCTGGCATGTTATGGTATTGGTGGAAATGTATAAGGATGGCTGAGGCAATACTTGACGGGCAGGACACAGAGGACCAGATTAGAGAAAGAAATATTAGATGAGGTGGTGTGCTGCACTGGAGTTCCTCAGGGGAGTATACTCGGACCCCTACTTTTTATCATTTACATGAATGATATTTCAGTGGAGATTTTGAATATATAAGTTTGTTTGCTGATGACACATTGATTGCCTGTACTGAAGACAATGTTGCAAATATGGTTACAAGGATGAATGAAGTTCTTGATAGGTTTGCTGCAAACCTGCATGCGAACAGACTGGGGTTGAATGCGAACAAAACAAAAGCTATGTTATTGGGTAGTAAGTATAGGCTAAAGAAGATAGATTGTAATAATGTAACTTTGATGATTGTAAACAAAAGGATAGATTTTGTAAAAGAAATGAAATATTTGGGTTTTGTTTTGGATGAGGCACTTAGCTTTAAGAGACATAAGCAAGAAAATAAGGAAAAAATTATTTTTGTTCAGCAGACTCAGTCACCATTTGTCAGTGTATGCTAGTATCACGGTGTATCACACACTGTTACAACCTCATTTTGATTACTGTGCTACCTTGATTCACGTGATGGATCTGAGCTCTCTGAATATGTTACAGAAACTGCAGAATCGTGGAATGTGAATTGTCTTAAAAGTGAGCAGATATACACCTATAAAATTGATGCTAGCGACTTTGAACTGGCAATCTGTTGCAGATAGACTGTACTATTTAACGATGATATTTGTTTTTAAACTTTCAAAGAATCTGTTGCCAGCCTATTTTGATTCATTTCTGGTTTTTAACAGAGACATTCACCAATATAATACAAGGGGTGCTGATGGTCTGCACATATATAGAACCTATACAAGCGGAGCAATGAAGTCAGTTTTTTTTTAGAGGTATCAGCGAGTTTTAACAGCTTACTTGATGATTTGAGAAATTGTGGTACATTGGGTTTATTTAGGAGGAAACTTTTTCAGTTATTGATGTTGAGAGCAATGTATGATTAAATGTTAATTTGTTTGTATGTATTAGGATTTCCTATATTGAAAAAATAAACCTATTATATATTATTAATGAATTTATTAACATCTTTAATTGTAGAATAGTCGCTGAGCTTCATTACTATGTGTGTATTATTTAGTTCATTATGCCATTAATTTGATTTTAGATTTTATCTGTCATTGGTGGTGATGCAATAGCTGCGCAAATTGTGATGTATAACTTGGAACATTATGATGCTGAAAAAAACGACATGGACGTAAAGGCCAAATTAGGTGGCTTAAGAATAATCTTTTTAAACCGTTTTGTAACAGATGTACTTGTAAGTTTCTTATTTTTTAAGTACAACATTTCAGCTACTGTACGTTTATAATTTTTCTCTTTTAGAGCTTCCTAAATCACTTCCAAGCTGCACAGCAAAAAATTGTTGAAGCTTCACATGCTGCAGCTGAAACTGCCAGACTGAATGTCAAAGATGCTTACACTAAAGCCACAAAGATTTTCCTGAACATCCATATCAAGGCACCTGATGTTATAGTACCAGTGAGTTCCAAGAGCTTGGACGCTGTACTTTTAGATCTTGGTCGCATAACTCTGACCAATAAGTTTGTTAATTTAGATATCAAGAATGAGGATGGTCATTTTGCCATCATAGATGACCTCAACATCACCTTAACAGACTTGAAACTGGCTAGGATTAAACTCAATGAAGGAGGTGAAAGTATAAGAGACTGTTGTTTGTTGGAGCCTCTGACCTTTATACTGAAGATTAAGAGAAATTTGAGTTCTTCCTGGTACAAAGCTATCCCTGATATTGATATATCTGGGAAAATACATCACCTTGAGGTAATTCTCTTAAAATTTAATATTGGTTTGTAATAATAGTTATACAGGGTAACTTATAAACAATGGGAAATATGAAAGGCTTGTTACAGTTGTCCGAATTCAAGGTAATTGCTCTTAGTGAAACTAATTTACAGTCTGACATTGGTGATTCCGAGCTATTTCCGTGTTCATACAGTGTATTTAGGGCAGATAGAAGACTGGATGTTACTACTAAGAGATTTGGTGGAGGAGTACTTTCGGCAATTCATTGTGATGTTCAAGTGGCTCAAGTAGATTTGTCTGCTATTCTAGAGGCAGTACCAGTTATTGATATTGTTGCATGCAGGTGCACTTTGATCAGATTGTGTTTCGTGTGGTTTGTATATATATACCACCATATGTGTCAGCAGTCCAGCTTGAATTTTTCCTTAATGTGCTGGAACAGTCTGTAATTCCGCTGTTGGGAAATTTGGTTATTATTGGTGATTTTAATGTACCTCAGTTTATTTATGGCGAAATTACTGATGCTAAAACCAAAGCAATCCATGATTTTTCAAATTTTTTAAATCTGTCACAGTTTAATAATATTTACAATAGAAACAATAGGCTGCTTGACCTTGTGCTTGCCAGTTGTAATTGCTCGGTTCTCCTTGATATGGATCCACTAGTGCCCGAGGATGCATATCCCCCGGCTTTAGGCATATTTCCTGAATTCAGGAAAAGTTACAATGGTCCTAAATACTTTCCATGTAACAACCAAGTCTCTTACAACTTTCAAAAGGCCAATTACCCTGCACTGTATGCTGCAATACTTGATGAAGATTGGTCTCAACTGGAGTCCTTTAATACCGCTGATGAGGCTTGTAGTTACTTTTATGGCAGACTTTACAGTATCTTTGAACATGTTCCTCAGTGCAAGAGGTCATCTAGAAAATTTCCTCCCTGGTTTACTAATGAAGTAATAAATGATATAAAAAATAAGGAGAGGCGCTATGCAAGATATAGGAGGCATAAACGTGGCAGTGATAATGCAGAATATAGTCTTCTTAGATCTATAGTTAAAAACAAGCTACGAGAGGCATATGCTGAGTATGTCCGTGGAACTGAAGAGTCTCTTAAGGTTGATCCCTCTAGATTTTAGTCTCACATACAGGAAAGGAGGCGAGCAAGTAACATTCCAAGTACTGTATCTAACGAAAATGGCATGGTTGATAATAAGCCACAAACAATTGTTAACTGTTTTGGAAACCATTTTAAAAGTGGGTACATCCTCAATGCATCACTGAACCAGTGGACCTCTGGACCATCGCATATGACAGTCAGTGTGACAGTGATTGGTGATAAGGAAATTCCTAAAGCCATCAAGAAGCTCAAGAACAAGTTTATTGCTGGACCAGATTTGGTGAATCCTTCTTGATTAAGGACTGTGTGCATGCTCTTCTCAAACCTCTTAGAACCCTATTTAACCTGTAGCTGCGCACACATTGCTTCCCTGAGCTTTGGAAGGTTGCTCGGATCTGTCCTGTTTTTAAGTCTGCAGACCGTTCGAGGGTCAGCAACTACAGGCCTATAGCTATCCTATGTAGCTTTGCAAAAAATTTTGAGGCAGTTCTATATGGTTGTATCTATCCTGCCGCGAAGCGTCGCTTGTCACAAAACCAGCATGGGTTTGTGGAGGGGCACTCAACACTGACTAATTTATCCCTGTTCACACAGTATGTAAGTGAAGCTTTCGATCGACGGGGTCAGGTGGATGTCATTTATACAGACTTCTCCAAAGCATTAGATCATGTTGACCACTTAACACTTTTGTACAAGCTGCATTTGGCCGGCCTTGATGGACGGCTGATAGAATTCTTTCGATCCTACTTGACTAATAACCGTGTGCAACATGTTTTTTATAATGGATTTAAGTCTGAACCCTTCACTGCTGGCTCCGGTGTTCCACAGGGTTCCAATCTTGGCCCGCTCCTCTTTTTGTTATTTATCAATGACATAAGCTCTGTAATTTCTGGTAATGATCTATTATTTGCTGATGATCTCAAATTATACTCCGGTGTTCACGATATTGGTGACTGTTCAAGACTCCAGGTGGACCTTGACAACTTGCAGCTGTGTTGAGAACAGACTTGAATTAAATGTCTCGAAGTGCAAAGTGATGACATACACTAGAAAAACCAGCCGTATAGCTTTTCCCTACAAAGTGGGTGGTGTACCATTGGCTAGGACTGAAACGCACAAGGATATTGGCATTTTATATGATGAACATTTAAGTTTCACTGGACATATTCAAACAATCACAGCATCCTGTTTGAAGTTGATGGGTTTCATTATGAGGAATAGCAGATCATTTTCCAATTTAGATAGCTTGAAAATTCTCTATTTTGCCTATATTCGATCTAGGCTTGAATATTGTAGCTTGGTTTTTGATCCCTTTTATAGTGTTCATATTGGTGCTCTGGAAGATGTTCAGCGTAAGTTTTCAAAAGACCTTGTATATAGGGCATCTGGTACCTACCCACAGAGGGGATGCGATCATGGCCAATTACTGATGCAAACTGGCATACCCAGTTTGTATTCACGTAGAAAAGTTGCATCTGTGATGTTCCTGCATAACTTGTTTCATGGTAAAGTTGATTGTCCAGACTTATTGATGCAATTTAATTTATCAGTTCCACAGGCTGCATCTAGAGTGGTGAGAGTGTTTAAGCCTCCAATACCAAGGACTAACTCGTATATGAAATCACCTGTGTACACAATGAGCTCTGACTTTCATGATATTGCAAACTTGTGCCACTTCTATTCGGATAAGGCTGCAGTTATTCGTAGTGTGGCTATATCTTACTTTGTCAGTCATTGGGACCATTATATGTACTGTTTTGTGGAATTTCTGCCTTGTGATGTTTTGCACAGTATTTTAGTTTTGTTTTAGAAGTATTTTTTGTTCAGATTGTTACATATTGTTCTTTTTGTTTGGTGCCCTATTGATGGGATTATCCTGTTGGGCATGTATTCAATAAATAAATGAAAGCTGGAGATACTACAATGTATCAACAATGGAAAATATGAAAGCTGGAGAAACTACATGTAAAATTGTGCCAAATTTTAATTGTTTTTTTTTTGTCATTTTGAAAATTTGTAAGTTAGGAACTTGAAAATTTGTGAAGTTATGTTTTTTTAAATGACGAATAAGATGCTGCAAATACCGCCTTACTCACTTACGACCAATTTAACCAATATTTACAGTTAATAACTCTGTTTCTGTCACCTCAATAAAACAGAAGGGAGACTGAAATGCAACTTGTCTGCCAGAGCTGTACAGTTAACAGTGTTGTGTAGCAACCCATATATAAAACTCAAACAATTAATCGCTGGCCTTAACTCCAAACTCTCAAGATTGCATGTGCCGTATATAACAAAATTGTCAATCCTCTATGGAGGATTCAGGATCATGACATAGCATAGGTACTCGGCAAGCTTTCTCTGAACTGACTCGAGCAAATCATTATAAAAGCCCTACACACGTAGCGATTTATCGTACTGCATGCAGTACAACATCGGCCAGAACTTCTGCAGTAACGATAAGCAGTAGCGTGTGTAGGAAAATTGGATGCCTCGCAGTACGCAGTATCCGAATCGCTTGCAGTACGGAGCTTCCATAAAATATCATATCAGCGGTCGTGTTTGATCGCAAGTTGGAACGTCTGTAGAGTTATCACGACTGCACACTTACAATTTTTCCATTGTACAGGTGTATTATTTTATTGTTAGCCAGTTATTCTTTTCATTTTATTAATCATGCAAATTTACAAAGAAGGACATTCTGGGAAGAGTTTATTGAAATATATAGAGAAAACAGCTGCTTTTGGGAGGTGAAATCGAAAGATTACGCAAATAAAATAAAGAGAAATGACAGTTATGATATTTTGTTTAACAAATTTAAGGAATTGTTACCAGAAGGGACGAAAGGAAGAATGAAAAAAAAAAACCACAATATAAGAACTAAGGTGTGTGTGTGTGTGTTTTTTGTTTCTTGCGTTCCTCATAATTGTCTCTTGTTTTGTAATTTTATTACAAATTAAAGCCAACAATTACATATAGGCATCAGAATCCATTCTTCAGTAATTTTTAAAATCAAGAGGCTCTTCATGTTCAAGTTCTTTTAATAGCCACATAAGAGCGAATATTTGTTACTGTCCAACAACCACTTTTGACACCATTTTCTCTTTTTCACTGATTCTTGTTCATCTTCATCAATCAACAACACTGCACCTAAAAGGGCAACAGCTTTCCTTTTTGAAAGTCTTGAAGACATAATAATGCACTGCCCTTCTATTATTATTTTATTATACCGTAGTAATAACTGCAATAATCTGAACTGCTGTAGTACGATGTGTTGCATCGTGTGTACAGAAAATGGTTGTACTGCAACCCATACGATTTTCTCTACGACCTGCAGTTCCACGTGCAGTATGATAAATTGTTACGTGTGTAGGGCGTCATAAACTGGCTAAAATGGGCTCCACACAACACTGGCATATTTGAGATGCATTCTAACAACACGCAGTACAAGCATCTCCAGCAGTCCTAATCAGTGAAAGGCTTACAGGCTCTTGGTATAAAGCCCAGCTGCCTGTAAGATTTGTTAACACACTCAAGATAGTTTAATGCTCATTGAATGATAACTTTTTAAAAAAGACGACATCCAGATCCTTAACAGTACACTAAGTAGTGTATTATCCATCCTGTAGCCAAATCGATCAATCCGCAACCCCCTTGAGAAAGTTGTAACAGAACACTCATCAGCATTTAAACGAATTACATTTTTATAACACAAGTGCTAAATCCTAAATAAATTATCTAGCAGATTTACCTGATCACACGTGGACGACACCCTAGTAAAAAGTTTCAACTCGTCTGCGTACAGCAATGCCCCAACAGCATGTTATTACAGATACCATTAATGAAGATGTTAAACAATAAGGGACCAAGATTGGAACCCTGTGGAATACCAAAGTATGCTACATATTTAAATGACGAATAACCAAGATATTCAACAGCCAATATAGGATCGGACAAATAGGATTTAAAAGTTTTTCAAGCCAGGTGAGGACAATGACTGTTCCAACTTTGAAATTAAGATGCCATGATCCAACCTGTCGAAGGCTCTTAAACAATCAGTATATATAACATCAACCTAAACGTTAGAATCAAGAGCTTCAGAGATAAACTGTAATGTTTGTCAAATTAGATACAGATGATCTGCCCTTAGCGAAGCCATGCTGATTACAGCTTTACGTACTTTTAAACTCATAATGTATACGATCCTAAAGGACACTCTCGAAGGTCTTCAACAACATAGGAGACACCAAGTGGAAATTATCCCCACCCGTATGCACAGGACAAACTCTACCTTGTTGGCAACGACTAGGACAATGGGGTATGCGACAGCAGGAAAGGAGAAATGATAAAGTGAAAGGCATGCACAAGACTATGTGACAGTCACACACCAAGAAGCTTTTGGTACCATGTCTGGTCCACACTTAGGCTTTGGGCTTAGCTTTTCTAATGCACTCAAGACTTCATGCTCTGTTATAAGCTCAAAATAATTAACACCACTGAATTGATTTATATTAGATTGAACCTACTAAAGCATCTGAATTAGTGAGCAAAAATACTTCAGAAAATTGATGAGCAAAACCATTTACAATGTTCTGTGGAGAGTCAATGATTCGTCCAGAATCACCAACAAATAAGTTGGAAATACGAGATGTTCTAGACTTACCTCTAACAATAGACCAAAATGTTGATGGGTTGCTGCGAAGCATTGATAGCGAATGACGAATATACTCTCTATATACAGAATTATGAGGTTCAAAGTTCGAGGCAACATATTTGCTTGGGTTCGTTCATAGTTCGGTTCGAACAAAACATGGGTTCGCATATCTCTAGGCTCATGCCATTTTTAAGACCTCATTTATACATTTCCTGTGAGTTTGTTGACGGTGCAAGCGGCATCAATTGCTTTAGTTAGTTGCCTTCTCTGGCGGGCAGAAGATCCATGGGCCTATTTTCTTTTTCGCCCTGGTGCGATCTTATCGGGAGCATAGGTGTCAGTCGGTGCAGTGTGCTGCGGTGACATCGGGGAGGGGTGAGCTTTCTGCAGGTGTACTACAGGGGTCAATCCTGAGACCCATTTTGTCCTAATGTATATAAACAATCTGCCAAAGTGTAGTGGCTCTAGCGAGTTCACGCTGTTCGCCGATGTTACAACAATAGCTGTCACCACTGATAGCCTTGAGGGTTCCTTGGGGGGCTTGGTGGCGGCTCAGGGTGAGGCCACACAATGGTTTGCAGCAAATGAACCGCTGCTTAACAGAGAAAAGACAAATAGAATGGTGTTCTCTATGAGGCAACTTGACGAGATAGGGCGACTGTTGGAGAGCACAAGATTTCTGGGTGTTGTCATTGACTCAAGACTTCTGTGGGATAAACATGTTGACTCAGTGGCTGGTAAACTCTCAAGGGGCCTGTTCTTGCTTCGGGGCCTGGTTGGCAGTGTTTCGGTTCCTGTTCTGAGGACAGCGTATTTTGCCGCTTATCACTCGCATCTTTCTTATGCTATCTTGGTTTGGGGTCATGCTGCTGGTGCTAAGCCTCTATTTGGGCTCCAGCGTAAGGCTATACGTGTGGTGTGTGGTGCAGGTTACAGGGATGATTGTAGAGCGCTCTTTGGACACATGAATATACTTACATTACCAGCACTCTATATCTTTGAAAAGTTGATGTACATCAAGGAGAATGTGGATGAATACCAGAGTCACCGAGAAATCCATACCTATGGTACGAGACAAAGGGAGAACATTGTGCCGATCTATTGGCGACTGGAGAGATGTCGGAGTGGGACTGGCTACTGGGCAATTAAGTTATACAATAAAATACCTGCTTATATCAGAGACTTGCCGTTGCCGAAGTTTAGGAACAGAGTGAGGGAAATACTGTTGAGAAATTCCTTCTATTCAGTGGAAGAGTTCTTGAGGTTCGAGTTTTAGAATTTAGATGTGAAGTTTTCGAGGGTTTCTGGATGATTTTATGTTTAGCCTTTTTTAGGTGATTTTATCTGTATTGTTTGTGACCTGTGCATATTGCTGTGTGTAATCCTGGCACTAATAAATTAGAATTATTATTATTACAGCCCGGGACTTATAGGAAAATTTAATTTTATGTTTTGCCATTTGTCGAAGCATCTTTTTGAACTGCATCCTTGTTAAAAGATATATTTTCCTAAGCAGGCGTATATTGAACAATAAATATGTTTAGATTATAGTCTATATTTTACTTGCTGAAAATGACTAAATATATAATTTTTTTACAAGTTAAAACTCAGTCAAGCTGATTACCAAATGGTAATGAAGACCTTGAACCAGAACTTATCCGAAGGAAAGTTAGAAGAAGTCAATGTAGCAACAGTCCAACAACCAGCTATTATTGTGTCTACAGAAGATCTAAGTATTAAGAATGTACCAAAAGTATCACAATTTGTGCTAGAGACAGCAGCACTTGAAATAGAGCCAAAAGTACACACCATGTTGAGGTTCACATTTTCAATGGAGAAAATGGTTATTATATTGTACACTGGTGGTGCGGAATATGTAAGTATTGTGTGATTTTCATAGCTTATTTTAAGACGCATATTATTATTACTTCCACATAGCCATACTATGTGTCTTCTGTAAGATTTTCGAGGCCTGCCTTTTTCAGCGAATACTGTTTTACATCAAAAACAGACTCTCTATTTCTCAGCATGGTTTCATTCCAGGTAGATCGACTGTAACAAATTTAGTTGACGTTACACAGTTCATTGTGTCCGCTCTTGACCGCTCTTTACAGGTTGATGTTGTGTATACTAATCTATCTAAAGCCTTCGATTGCCTAAATCACTCTGTTCTGATTGACAGGATGAGGGCTATCGGATTCTCCGAGGGCTTGTTCAGATCTTACCTGGATGGAAGGAGGCAATTTGTTGAGGTTGGGGGCTTCAAATCTAACACCTATCACGTAACCTCGGGAGTGCCGCAGGGTTCCATACTAGGTCCATTACTATTCAATATCTTTATTGACCCAGTTAAGCATGTTTTACATGTTCCTTTTTTAATGTATGCAGATGATATTAAGATTTTCGCAAACATTTCGAGTGTTGATGACTGTTTGCGGCTCGAGAACTGTCTTCAGACCCTAGATGAATGGTGTTGTCAGAGTGGTCTTTCTATGAATGTTTCCAAGTGTTGTGTGATTTCCTTTACTCGAAATAAGCACGCAATCACTTTCGGGTACAATATAAGAGGGCTTCCACTTGATCGCCCCGGGACAGTTAAGGACCTTGGAATTGTTTTTGATGGTACTCTATCTTTTAAACCACACTATGAGCAGACTGTCAGCTCTGCTTACAAAACTCTAGGGTTTCTGATAAGAAACAGCAAACATTTCTCACAGACTGACACCCTCCTCCTGCTCTTTAGCTGTTTGGTTAGGTCCCGACTTGAATATGGCTCAGTTGTGTGGGCTCCTACTTATGAGATACATGTGGTAAGTCTAGAATCAGTGCAAAGGAAATTTCTAAAATTTCTTAGCTTTCGTGAGGATGGTCGATATCCGTCTAGTGGTTTTCCTCAGGAAAGTTACTTCTTCGCTTTAGTCTGCAGAGTCTGTTGATGCGCAGGCAGTGCAGTTTCATTATATTTTTATATAAACTGGTTAATTCTGTGTTCGACTGCCCTAGTCTGCTTCAGCAACTTAATTTCAATGTGCCTCGTATTGCAGCACGTTTTCCAGGCACATTCTATCTCCCGACTGCTTGTACACGATTGCTGCGATCGTCTCCAATTTACCAGATGTGCAATGATTACTCTGCACTGCAAGACCGCCTAGATATCTTCTCATGTAACATATCAGAGATAAAAATGTTTTTTAAAGCGATCTAATTTGTGACTTTTTTTGTATTGTTAGTTTGATTATTGTTAGTTATTATGTTTTGTGTATTGGCCCATCCATAATTTGGCTTTTAAACTGTTGGATGGTGTATGAATAAATAAAGAAAGAAATAAATGATCAATACATGTGGACGTATGGCATCAGCGACAAAAATTTCAAAAAAAATTTTTTTGTCTAAACGTCGTAAAGTGTGTAGGGGGTAGGGGATGAATGGGGGGTGATTTGGTGAAAATTGACATTTTTTTCGTTAGAACTAGCATAATATAACGTTTTAGGGTTTATTTAGTAGAAAACTTAATTTCATCAAACATCTGGTATTCTGTGCTGAAATTAAATTAGGTGTTGAATGTGTGGGGGTGCAATATTGTTGACATTTTTTGTTGTTGTTGCTAAAAAGTCCCAAAACATATAGAAAACTTGATTCTGGAACGAAATTTTCTTTGTCTGTCGGTATTTACATCTGTCTGTTAATAGACGCAATAACTTTCGAACGAATTGAGACATCATCTTCAAATTTGCTATCCAGTTAGCACCCGAAAAAGGAATTGTTTTTGGGTAAGATCGCTTCAGGGGATAAATAAATAGGGGGTGATTTGGTAAAAATTGACATTTTTTGAATAAAACTCGAGTAATATAACGTTTCAAAAGTTTATGGGTACAGGAATACAAATATTTTCTTTGTGGTAAAGTCATGGGCCATAAATTCATACATGAGAATGTCTTTCTGCAGAGAATAAATTATTACAGCTATGTGGATGGACGGCGATTTGGTGAAAATCGAGATTTTTTAGTTAAAACTCGTGTAATATAGCGTTTTAGGGTTTGTTTATTGGAAAACTTTCAATTTAATCAAACATCTGGTATTCTCTGCTGAAATTAAATTAGAGGTTAAATGGGAATGGAATATCAGTGGCAGCAATTTCAAACTAAAAAATTTTGCTAAAATGGCGTAAAAGTCTCAAAACATATAGAAAACTTGATTCTGGAACGAATTTTTCTGTCTGTATGTCTGTTAGTAGCGACGTTAACTTCAGAACAAATCGACACATCGTCTTTAAATTTGGTACATAGTAAGCACTAGACGAACGAATGATTTGTATTGTTTTCGGGTAAAATCGCTCCAAGGGGGAATGGGATGAATGGGGGGTGATTTGGTAAAAATTGACATTTTTTCGTTACAACTAAAGTAATATAACATTTTAGGGTTTGTTTATTATCCAATTAATGCAGGAGTTCCTCAAGGTTCAGCTTTAGCCCCTACTTGGTTTCTTCTCCACATCAATGACCTCCTCTCTAGCACATCCAACCCAGTTCACAGTTACGCGGACGGCAGCACCCTCCACTCAAATATACAACATTCTAAGCCTGTCTCTTTAGCCCAATTAGATGAGGATCGCAGACTCATCGAGGGTTCTGTCTCCGTGGATCTCCAAAAAATATTAGACTGGGGAAGTATAAATCTTGTACCCCACCAAATCTCAGTCTTGCTTTCTTTCTCATAAGAGATACACCAGCCCTAGACCCATCACAATGAACAACCAAATTATTCAAAATAATGAGTCTTTTTCACTTGTTGGCATTTCTGTGGATCGAAATCTCAATTGGCACCAAAATGTCGCATCAATTGCAGAAGCAGCTGCTAAGAAATTTGGTTTCCTCTTCCGGGCTCGCAATTACTTTTCACCAGCTAATCTCTGTACCTTATATACTTCACAAATAAGACCAAACCTCAAATACTGCTCCCACATCTGGAGTGCCGTTGCCGCCTCTGCACGCGCTATCCTGGACTCCATTCATAAGAGAGCTATATGTCTCATCGGTGACCCTACCCTCACCCAAAGGCTGCCATCCCTTGCCCACCGACGTGCCGTTGGTGACCTCTCTCTCTTTTATAGATATCTGCACGGGCACTGCTCAGAGGAGATTTCTTCCATAGTTCCCCATCTGCTGCCCCCAACAGATATACCAGGGGAACAGAGCGAATGCACCATTTTACTGTCCAGGTCACCAGACATAGAATATCTTGTTATGCCCGCTTTTTTGTCCCGATGACTTCCAAGTTGTGGAATTCCTTGCCGGCACATGTTTTTCCTTCTCCCCCGAACCTCCAAACCTTAAAGTCCAGAATTAACAAGTTGCCTCTTTCCTCCTTGTCGACACCCACGGTACGATAGTATTTAGGCTGTAAGCTTTCGTGGTGTGTTGTTGAAATAAAATAAAATAAAAAACTTAGTTCTTTTAATACCAAAGACAGGTAAAATAAAACGTAATGTGCAGCATATATTGCTTGATAAAAATCTATAACCATATCCCGGATGAAGTTAGGAACAAGCCTCTGGAAGAAATTAAACAAAAAATTAAAGTATTTTTGACAAATGTGGCTGACTACGGACTGGAGGAGTTCTTCAATGATGAACTTGACACTTCTGATTTTTAATTGTTTATTTTAAATGTATCTGTTATCATGTTTACATGATATGTGTATATATTTGTAAATGTTTATTTTAGTTTAAGTTTTGTTTATTTGCTTCTTTGTGCATTTTTATTTTGTAATGTTTATATTTTTGTATATTTTATTGTATGATATGTTCAACACCCAATGGGTATATCGAATTATATTATTATAATTTATTAATTTAAAAGTAATCATCGATTGAAGTATTTTTTAATTAAAATCTTGTTTTAGGGTTTAAATAGCAGATCAGTATCGATAAATAATGTAAGCATATAACATAAAATTTTCCTATGTTACATGTTTGTGATAACGTCACCACTTGTGGTTAATTTTCTTTTTTGTTATTATGGTTATTCTGTTTTATGTGCATCGTTACATTTCTCTACATTGTCTGCTATATTTTCACAATTTCTATGTATGTGATGATTAATAATTGTTTGGAAACTTTTTGTTTCAAAAACACTTTATAGCTAATTGTATCCTCAAATGCTTGACATGTTATCACTGCTACTGTGAAAGGAAGCACTTGGCTTTGTATAAATTTGCAATTTCATTTTTTAATTGCTTAAATGTATCTACTAACTTCGAAATCTTTACCAGCTTTCAGGGAGTTCACCCTGCCACAATATTGATCAAGGATTAGGACAGTTTTCATTAGAAGGGCTGTCTGTAAAAGGAAGGATATTGACAGACAACTCCATCATAACTTCAGTTCTTCTCATTAACTGTTTACTAGACGATATAAGAAAAGGAAGAGAAGATAAACTGAATCGTCTGATAGAAAGAAAGCGAGAATCTCATGAGTTAGATAATGGAAGTCTTTCTCTGTCTACTGATTCCGTAACTCACCCAAAAAGCATGTTAGATGTGACTTTCCAGATGAAAAACGAAGCAATGTTCGGTAAGTTATAATGTAAATTAAAACTATAGGCCCACGTTGTGGAGACAGTATAATGAAAATTAAAAGCCCCCACATTTGGGTGGCAGTATAACGAAAATAAATAACTGAAACAAATGCCTGACTTATAAGTAATAAGTCAAATTTAAATGGGCTGCTCAGTTAAGGCATAAGCTCTAATATAAATTAAAAACAGGGCATGGGCCTTAGCACTCACACTTCGTAGAGAATAGGACATAATAATAATAATAATAATAATAATAATAATAATAATAATAATAATAATAATAATAATAATCTTTATTGGTTCCTTAAGTACCCAGATGGGTGTAGAACACGTCACAGGTATACAACGCAATAATCTCGTCAGCAAACAATAATGTAAGAAAACTAAAGACAACACACAATAAAATTGAAATGCAGAATACTCTATAAAATACAAAGTACAAACTATAAATACTTATACTATGGTACACATAATCTCGAAGTAACAACCACAACAATGACTCTATCTAGTTACATATACAATACAATGTACTGCAACAATCATTGAACATGTCAGAAAACCAAACAAAACACAGTCCAAACAGTAAACCTACGTAAACAAAACACAAACACTGTCATAAAAGGTGTATAAATATGTACAATTAAAATGTGTAACTCAATTCAAGTGGACATAAATCATTTATCATTAAAATTGACACTATAAAAGTCTTCCACTCTGTACAAAACCTGGTCAGTAAGAACCCTTCCCAGATGTACCTTAAGTCTGTGAGAGGGCAAGCTTCTAACCACGCTGGGGAGGTGATTATACAGCTTAATGGCTTGATGATACACATTTCTTTGTATAGTTGTTAAATGTGTCTTTGGTGCCCTCAAATCTCTACATCTTGTATTGTAAGTGTGTCCGCTCTCACAACCACTAAAACAGACATAATTTTCCTTAACAAATACTATACTCTCCAAAACATACAGTGATGGAACAGTAAGTATATTTTCCCGCCTGAATGTCTCTCTGCAAGACTCTTTGTGTTCCAAGTGAAATATCAGTCTTACAAAACGTTTCTGAATCAAAAACACCCTGTCAGATTCCACAGAGTTGCCCCAAAAAATTATCCCATATCTCAGTTTAGAGGATACGTATGCATGGTACGCTGTTATAGCACCTTGTATGCCAATATTTTGATTGATCACTCTCATAGCATACAAAAAAGAATTGAGACCTGCAGCAAGACTGTTTACATGACTTTTCCAGTCCAGTCGTTCATCAAGATGTACACCTAAAAATTTGACAGTACTCTGATATTTTATTCTCTCGCCATATAGCATTAGGCTTTGTGCACTGTTGGATTTATTAAAGTCAAATGAAAAGTTAATTACCTGTGTCTTGTCAATGTTTAATCGCAAGTTATTGAATTCGAAGTATTCTTTCATTTTACTCACATTAGCCTCTATTTTGTCAACGGAGAGTGTCTCATCTTGACATGCTTGAATCAGAGCAGTATCATCTGCAAACATAATAATTGTATTATCCTCAATTTTTAGCGTTTGTGGGAACTCATTGACATACAAAACATACAGAAGAGGTCCCAATACAGAACCTTGTGGAACCCCTCTGTAAGTAGTCCTGTAAGATGATACTATACTTTCGCCTGTTCTATTATTTACTGTGGTTAAACGTTGTTTACGGGAATTCAGGTAAGACCCTATCAGTTTGAGAGCAACACCTCTTATTCCATTAAGCTGCAATTTCTCAAGCAGAATCAGGTGATCGACAGAATCGAAGGCCCTTGACAAATCTACAAAAACTCCCATTACATGTTTCCTTTCATTAAGTCCCCCTAGTATTGCCATTACAGTTTGAAAAATAGCTCTTTTTGTGGACCGGCCTTTTATATAACCATTTTGATTATTACAAAGAATATTGTTAGCGACTAAGAAGCTCATAATTCGTCTAGCAATCACATTCTCGAATATCTTGGCAAATACAGACGTAAGGGACAACTGTCGATAATTAGATACTGTTAACTTACATCCTCTCTTAAACAATAGAATGGCATTTGATAACTTACATTCTGTGGGGAACACCCCTGTCTCGAGCATCATATTTGTTATATGCAAGAGGGGTTTAATAATCAAGTGTAAACTGTCCTTAACAATCTTGGTTGAAATACCATCTGGGCCAGCACTTTTTGTATTTTTTAGTCCTCTCACTATTTCTATCAATTCGGGTTCATTTACAGGATCCATATAAACAGAGTTTGTAACACTATATTTATAGTTATATGTGTTATTATGCAAAGGCACATTGGGTTTTACAGAGGAGCACATATTGACTAAATTATCATTAACATTTTCCAGCACTGTATAATATTCTTTTTCATTCTTGGTGAAGTCTTCAATTTTAAATCTAGAATTTAGCCTCTCCCTGGACACATAGGAGTTAACCAAATTCCATACTGCCCTTGCCTTATTTCCACTTTCTTTTATGTATCTATCATTCTCCATCTGCTTGGCCTGCTTTATCACACTTTTTAAAGTTTTACAATATTTTCCATAATATGATTTGTCAATCTCATTATTAAGTAATTTTTCATAGAGCCTTCTTTTGGTTTCACATGAGGTCTTGATACCCTTAGTCAACCACCCTTTTTTGGGTTTACAGTCCGTTTTAAAAATCTTTTCCTGGCAAGTTATAGAATAATAGTGTGTCACCGACTCTAGAAAACAGTTATATGCAATGTCCACATCTGTAGCTGCAAGCACGTCTTCCCAACTATCTTTTTCCAATAAAAGCATGAATCTTCCTCTACCTTCCCTAGTCAATATTTTAATCTTTTTCTTAAAGGTATTCCCAGCAGCTTCATGCTTAATATCTAATGTCAATAATTGACCATAATGATCCGATAGAGCAGTATTCACTACTCTACTTTTTGCCATTTCAGGACAATTTGTGAATATATTATCTATCACTGTTTTTGAATGCCCTCTCACTCTAGTAAAATCATATATCATCTGGGTTAGATTAAAACCTTCCAGGAGATCCCTAAAGTACACCACATGTCTACTGTCAAAATTAAAATCACCACAAAGCACAACACAATAGTGGCTCCCAACTCTGATACCGTCCAGAACATCATAGATGACCTCAAAGAACTTCAATTTATCACCAGCGGGAGACCTATAAACACACATTATCACCAGTGCCAACTTCTCCACCACAACTCCACAGCACTCCATGTCCACTTCCACACACTTCTCATTTTCAGGCATTGAATTTCATGACCAGATACATCCCCACGAAGAAATATACACACACCACCATGTCTGTGATCTTGTCTTGCAAAAGAAGCAGCTAAACGGTATCCATCGATATTTACATACTCTGCTTCCTGGCAATGGAGCCTGTGTTCTGTAAAAGCTAAACAGACTGGGGTTCCAAGTTTATCAACCAGGGCTTCAATTTCACCTGTCTTGCCTCTCAAGGACTGTATATTCTGATGAAATATATGCACCAAACCATCTGCACCGCCCTCACAACATATATCAGATTTCACAATGCAGTCTGTCCGATACTCACACACATATCCCGATCCAGTCATGTCTCCATAGTCGTCATCATGAGGTCTGAAAAATTTCCCGGTAGAAAGCCTGCACTATCCTCCTCGCCACCAACCACACATTGGCCATTCATTTCAGCAATTGAATCCCTGTTCCCGTTTTTTGAGATGCTGCCATTATTATCAATTTTTACAAATATTATATTTTTAGGGATAGGTTTCTGTTTAATATTCTCTACAATTAATTTGGCCACACTTTCATTCCGCAATCTAAGTCCATCTTGACCATTGATATGCAACCAAGAAACACTACCTTCTGAATATCTATTCAATTTGGATGCATACTCACAAAGTTTCCTATTAAACTTAAAAACAAAAGATTTAGTTTTTCCCCCAAATTTACTTTCTGGCAATGATGTAAATACAATGTTTGTGTGTGCACAGAATCTAACCCTATTGTTTATATTTTTGAACAGCGGAAACTTCTTCTTTTGGAAGTCATTCGACCCTGCCATTATTATTATGAAGTCATTTAAGTTAAAATCACTCGACAATTTAGCTATGTCTTCTATAGTATCACAGAACAGCGCACCCGGCTTTATGATTGTTTGTATATCCATGTTTTTTAAACGTTGTCTCAACAAAGCCTCCAAACTGCGCCCGGTCTCGTCACACAATATTAAAACTCTACCGCTCTTTTCGGCATTGTCAACCCCCCTCACTGGCAACACTGGATTTCCGGGGATATATCTAGTCGATTCATTGTGACCCGATTGCTTCTCATTATTACTTGACCCCCTGTTCTCACATTCTACTTCACGACGCACATTTACTATGTCCTGCACACACCTCCTATTCTCACTCTCCAAGATCCTTATTGTCTCCACCATATCACGATTAATGTGTTCCAACTCTTTCAAATCCTCCTGCAGCCTCCTAATATCACTCTCACCTTTTATCACCTGTTCTAGCAGCACATCATTTCCTCTCCTGTAGTTGCACACTTCTCTCTCCAGCTTGACCACGACTTCATTCAACTGTCTCACTTCTTCCACACAAGTAACCGCTGCTTCACGTTTGAGCCTACAGATCTCCTCATTCACTGCTGAATTTTCTTGGATCAGTCTTTTGTTTCTCTCCTCCAGTATATCCAGCTGCTTCCTGTGGACCATCAATGTCCTCTCGAAATCCTTCTGCTTCTTGTCAAGTTGCTGTTCAATGTTTAAGGCTTCATCTTCAAAATCCCTTGTTGTTCTCTTCAATCTTTGCAAATAAGTATCCCTACTTTGTATTTCTTCTTTAAGTTGTTTAATTTCTTCATATAAAATCTTTTCACGTTCATTGTACTCGTGATCCCTCTGCAAGATAAGTTTATCCCCCTCCCCCAACTGATCCTTCATTCTTTGTAGACCAGTTTTAAGTTGAGGAAGGGTCTTGACATCCTCAACACAGTCAGGGCACAAGAAATATAGAACCCTAGATGTAGTGAGTTCTAAGCACCTAATTTCAGTGGCTGTTATCCCTGAACATTTCCTACAAAAAATCTCACCGCAACAACAACATCTACACCCATAGCTACTCTCACTACTAAGCTTTGTAAGTTTCACACTTTGAAGGCAGTCTGTGGAACATTTTGAACAGTCCTGGTATAACATCTCTCCAAATTATCTGTATGTTTATCAACTGATAAATTCTTATCACAGCTTACTCTTCACAATTTGTTCACTAAATAGATGAAATTCAGTTATATCTTCTATTCCACAATAGGTACAGGAGTTCTGATGTCTTCATTAGTTAGATCAGTACTTGGTAACTGATCATGTCAAAATTCACAAAATAAACACAACTAATACTCTCCGAATTTTGAGCTCATCGACGAGCAATCTTACACACCACCACAGCTAAACAATACAAATCAAATTCAGAAATCTAATAAAATTGATTTATTTAAAATTATTAAAGTTGTACAATGCTGCTAATTCTTATTTGACCAAAATTAAATGACATATGTATTATACTAATAGGTGAAATAATTTATGATAAGTGGTCAAAAGATTAACGTAGCACAGATAAATAATGTACTTAGCTTTGTGATCAGGTTGACGTGGTTGGATGACTGCCCTGGGGATGATAAGTTAGATGTTCCAGGCCAGGATCTGAGGGGGCCTGACTGTTCACATGTGCTTCTTCTTAGAAGTTGCTGGAATGATGTCTTTTATAGGAGAGCTTCAATGGAGATGGATGCAGGACTGGGGCTGCAGGTTCTTGTGTCCTTCAGGAGCGGCTGTTGGGCCCTAGTCAATAGGTCTCAACCAACGGGTTATGAACAGTGGCTTCCATTTGAGAGGTCCCAAGCAAGGGGTCCCAGCCAAGGGGTTAGTTATGACTATATGACAAAAAAAATTCATTTGGATAAGTATCAGAACATTTTCTGTACAGTTCACACAGGGCAGGCGGTAGCATGTTTCGTACCAGTACAAAATTTATCTGTATTTAATGATTTAATGAATGTTTAATATCTTTATTGAAGGTACAATAAGTAGAGTACAATAGCAAGCAATCATTTAACTTTGAACGCTACCATCAGCCGTTGTAAAAGGCACACAGCATTTACAACTAACAAAGCGATTAATGAAATGGAATTTAATATATTAAAATAACACAAATAATTTATTTGTGACACAATTTAGTTTTTTTTTTTTTTTTTTTTTTTTTTGTAATATTGTATGTATAACCGACGTAACAGATGTACATGGTTGTATAGAAAATGATAAATAAATTTATTATTACTATAAATGGGTCAGGGACGGAGCATAATACAGTTTTTTTTTTGTGAATTAAAAATTTATGTTAATTTTTTTCCTCATTTTAGCTGATGTTAGAGTGTTCAGTTTCACTCTCATATTATCAGTGGAATATTTACTGAAAATAGCAGACTTTTTTGCTACTAAACAAGCTGATACGGATGAGTTGAAACCAAAGATACTACCTCCCAAACCAGCAGATTCAACGACTACAGGTCTGAAGCCAAAGCTGGAAGTTCAAATTCAAGAGAAAAGTAACTCGCAGATAACGCTTAATTTAAAAATTGAACAACCTGACATTATATTAGTGGAACATATGGATCACATCGACACTAATGCGATGATCCTACATGTAAGTTTCAATTTCTATTATACCTATTTATTTATTTACTCCATCCAAGGGGGTCTTCCATTACATAAAAATATGACTATCTTTAATTCGAGCCCATCAATTTAAGAGTTTCTTTTCTTTTTTCAATATTCTTCATTTACGAACCCAAAATGGTGCATTTCTGCTGGTAACAAACTCTACAATTAGAAAATTTTTGGGGCGTAGCAAGTGCGTTATAATAGTGAATTTTCATCAGAATTATACACTATAAGTACGGCATAGTACAGGACTTTAATTAATTCCCGAACCCCACGTGACCGTATTCTGTCTCTCTCTTAGTGAAATATGATTTTATGAGTTGGCAGTCAAAAAATAACCAAA
This sequence comes from Tillus elongatus, assembly GCA_964006375.1. Lineage (NCBI taxonomy): Eukaryota > Metazoa > Arthropoda > Insecta > Coleoptera > Cleridae > Tillus > Tillus elongatus. Next base: position 308,926,735 of record OZ023262.1, on the reverse strand, counting down.
AAAAACCACTAGACTAGGGACCCTAAAGTTACTAAATCAATTGACAATTGACAGTTTAGTTCATTGGCGCTCAATTCCCTTTTGACCCCTATTTTGTATGTATATTGTGCATTTTCCAGGTTCGACCAGTGTTTACCTTCTTCAAATAATTTTCTATCTGTTGGACAATAAAAATAAACAGTTTTAGTCAAAACTTAGCATTTTCATTGCGTTTTTACGTAAGTTAAAAGTGTAGGTATGTTAAGGTTATGTTGTTGACGATATTCGACATCGCATGAAACGAAGCCCTACCAAATCTGTTCGTCGGTAATCTGCCCAAACAGGTACATATTTGTTACATGTTACACAATACACATTCCTAAAACCGTAAATTAGAAGTTTAAATAATCAGACCTCAATTTGTTTACGTACATTACAAAATTTTGATATCTAAATAAAATAAAAGTAATATTTTATTATGTTTTTAATTTATTTTTTTAACAATCAATAACAGTAAACCATACATGAACAGACTTGCTGTTAAAAATACTAAATAATAAATACATTTAAGACATTTATTGTTTCACCTTATTATAATTTTTATATTTTTTTAAAACCACAAAGGAAATATGAGAGGACACTGGCAACTTAGGGATTTAATTTTATCAGGTTGTAAAACCGTGTATGCCGGGTTGCCTAACTTAAGCGGTCATGTGGGGTTCGGGAATTAATGAAAGCTCTGTACTAAAAGTAATACTTTCAATTTAAACAGACGTCGAAGATCGAGTTTAGAGGTCTTAATACAAGCTCATTTGAAGAATTTCGATCTATTATCATAAAAAATATTCAAATCCTGTATCGTATTGACGTTCAGAAATAAACACATAATGTTATATGTTTTTGAGAACCTTGTGAAAATGCATATTAATTTTTTGACGCAGATGTCCCATTTTAGAAACCAAACATTGGTCAATATTTCCCAAACTGTAATATTTAGAAAAAACTAACTACGCCACTAGGTTCTAAGTAAAATGTTCTAAAAGAATTCGTTATTAACTTTTTGAGACGTGTTTAGACAACTGAAATACAAGGGGGTACCTGAAAATGCGATATTTTCAATATTGCCCTGTAGCTCGGAAACTAAGAGGGCTATGACAATTTTGTTTGCAGAATCTTTTGTAACTTAGGTTCGCCAAAACTGCAAGGTTCTATCATTACTAAAAGCCGAGGTACGCAGTAATTGCAACCAAAATAGGACATCCTGTACAGGGTGGCTCAAATTGGAGCCTCATCATTGGGATCTCGGAAACTGTAAGAGATACAACGTCAGTTAAATTATGGCAAAGTTGCGTAATTTGATGCTCAGCAAAATACAGTTTAGAAAATTAGAAAACTTCGAATACTTCCGGTGATAATCGGAAAAAACCAAAAACTCATAAAATCTGTTTTTTTTTCCTGGCGGTATTTAGAAGATATAACAAAATAAATCACACTTCATCAAGGTCACTTTTCCTCTCCTACAAGATGGCATTTTCAAATTTCTGATGTTTCGTCTTTCAGAAACCATCATCAACTCCATTTTTTCAAATACGGCCCGGGATTTTTTATTTCATATTTTTTTACCTTTGGACTACCTCAAAACAATGCCTCATCACAACTTTTGAATTTCAAACGTTTTGATAACAAATAATGACATTTTCCGTCTTTCTTGAAAATATTTAATACGACTCTGCTTTTGAAACAAAATATTTTTTCAATAATATAATATGATTAGGTAGGTAAAGATGAACCCGAATTTATTATTATTAGTCAAATATTGTAAGTTCAATCCAATTCAATGCAATATGTCTGTTCGTTCATCTCGGCAGCTTTGATATTCAGAAATATCAAGCTTGCTTGTCATAATATGACAATAGAACTTTTGACAATTTAACTTTCAAAATAAACATTAAGAGAGCAAAAATGGTGTTTTCCAATTTCGAGTAACGTGATATGCTTCGGATTTATTATAGTAATAACAGAAACTCGCACATTTCATGTGAACGGTATTTAGAGCAATACCCCGAGCTTCCAGAACCCCATTATTCATATTTTAACAATTTGTACAGAAATTTAGGTCTGTTTGGTAAACCTAGAAATTCGTACGGCCAATGAATGGAAGCTGAAGATGAAGAAGCTGTTTCAAATGCTGTAAGTATGGTTATAAAACGATGCTATGCAATCTTTTATTACTATAATATTTTGCGATAACATGTCAAAGATATTTCACCAAAATGTTTTGTTAAAGGTTGCGGAAAATCCTCGTGGTTCAACACGGCAATTTGCTTCAGAACTGAATATGACTAGAAGCCGAATTCAGAGGGTTTTCAAAAAACATAAGTATGATCCCTATAAACTTCATGTTTGCCAAGAACTAAGACCAGGAGACAGGGACAGAAGGCTTGAATTCTGCAATTGGCTTGATGGAAAAATGCAACAAGATGATGATTTCTTAAATAAAATCATCTGGACAGATGAATATAATTTTTCCACAAGCGGCCTTTTTAACAGAAACAATGAGCATTATTATGCAGTAGAAAATCCGTACCAAAATCGGCAAGTTCGTAGACAGGGATGAAAATCATTCAATGTTTGGGTTGGAATGTATCGAACCAAAATCTTAGAGCCAATTATTTATGATGGAAACTTAAATACTGAACGGTATCTTAATTTAATCCATAATTATATATTCGATGCGCTTGAAGATGAACCGTTGAATATACTGCCGTGCAAACAGGATGGTGCACCACCCCATAATGGAAGGACAGTAACCGAATTTCCTAATGAAACATTTCCCAATCAATGGATTGGAAACCAAGGAGTGGTTGGCCTGCCAGAAGTCCTGATTTGTCCCCGCTTGATTATTTTTTATGGGGATTCTTGAAAAATCGCTTATTCAAGCATACTTTTCCGAATGATATAAACATTTTGCGCCAAAAGTTAGTGTTAGAATTAACAACTCTACGAGCAAGAGGAAGAATAATCCACCGGGGTGTTACAAACAATCTGCGAAGACGTATGCGAAAATGCATAGAAGTCCAAGGGGGCTTATTCAATCATTTACTTTAGGTTTTTTAATTTGTCCATTTTAAAAGTTAAGTAAGCATGAAATATTTTCAAGAAATACTGAAAATGTCATTTTTGTTATCAAAATGTTTGAAATTCAAAAGTTGTGATGAGGCATTGTTTTGAGGTAGTCCAAAGGTAACAAAATATGAAATAAAAAATCCAGGACTGTATTTGAAAAAATGGAGTTGATGATAGTTTCTGAAAGACGAAACATCGGATTTCAAATTTGAAAATGCCACCTTGTAGGAGAGGAAAAGTGACCTTGATGAAGTGTGATTCATTTTGTTATATCTTTTCAAATAACGCCAGAAAAAAATAAAACAGATTTTATGAGTTCTCGGTTTTTTTCCATTTATCACCGGAAGTATTCGGAATTTTCTAATTTTCTAAACTGCATTTTGCTGAGCATCAAATTTCGCAAGTTTGCCATAACTTAACCGACGTTGTATCGAATTTGAGCCACCCTATACAGTAAAAATAAAGTAATATTTGTAGAAATAATTCTGTATCAATAGTTTAAAATTTCCTTGTATAAAAACTATTTATAATTAATTAATTTAAACACTTTTTCATTACATTTGTTTATTTTTTCAGTGCCAAACTATACTGAAAGTAAGAATGCATGGTGCCCATCAAGTTATCAATGGTGCTGTAAACAATCTGGAATTATATACATGTTGTTATAATCCACAGAAAAGAGCTGAGACAAGAAGTGATGTTATACATCCACTGACTATTAGTCTGGCTGGTTCTACACCAGAAAATAAAGGGTTGCATGTTGAGGTAAGTATAATAAATTTTTAAAAAACTACAGTAGGAAATCCCCGACGACGTATTTACATTATACACTACTCAACACTCAAAGCATCCCTTGTGAAAATTTTGCTGTTTTAAAATTTGATGTAACATTCTGTGTAAAACAAAGTAAGGATGCCATGCATGTACCGGCAGGCCTGTCAATAACGCCTGAACAGTCCACAGGTAACCGGCGACCGGAACGTGAGTGGGGTACAGCTGTCCTCTCAGTTCTGACTGTTCCGGCAGCCTGTGATTGAATGAAGATACAATCATCCAGCCAGCTGGCCTGAAGAGGGTTCAAGCAAGCCATACGTGTGTGGGTTGAGGCGTCAGGCCGGTGATCACCTGACCGCCTAACCGTGGCGAGTTCACCAGGGCGCCAGCAGCTGCATTGTTATGTCCAAAAATGTTGACAAATTATACCAAGTGCTTAAGGTGATATGATTGTAGAAAACTTGAGGTCCATAAAACTTCTTCCAGTAGCTATAAACCTCATTGTTGCAGTCAATCGCTCATGAGGAGATATCGCAGTTTTCATAACAGTGTTTTGTTTCCCAATCAATGGAGCAACCAATGATAAGAGTTGTAGGTATGTACTTTCGTCCACTCGGAGGTAGTTGTGCCAATCCTTTAGGGTCACCTTCAATTCGTTCAGTAAATTAGATTAATACATATGTATTTCTCATCAGCTACCACTTTTTGCACCACACTTCATGTTTTTTTCTCCGTTTTTTATTTTCCTCTAAAACGGCGAATAAAGCGAAAGTCGTACTAGTATCTTCATTACTGGGGAACATTATTTGAAAATACATACAAAGATAAGTAAATTTCCACTAAAAGATACTTGCCATGGCCTGAATTCAACTGATGGTGCCGTATGGCATGCCGGTATGTGTATGGAGGTTTCAGTTCAACAGGCAGCCAGTATCTGCTAAACATTTGAGGGGTAAGTGACAGGCCGGCTGGTACGTGTATGGCTGGCTTTAGGTAGTTCACATAATTATTTCTGGAATTTCAACTAAAAACATGTTGAAGTAGGACCCACGCTACAGGATGGTGTTTGAATTTTCCGTTTAACTTTTTTAATTGTCAACCGATTTTCGTAATGGAGGGTTCATATTGAAGCCAAAGCTGGAGGCAGGAACACTTAGTTAACAGAATCGACACAAAATAAATATATAGCGGGACATCAAAGGTGATCCAAATCCTAATCATTTTTCAAATTTTGTCTGACAGCAGAAATGATTGGAAATCAAGTTGCTTATGTTGACAATTAATTGTTTCTCGTTTCCAACCTAAGATTGTGATTTACCGAGATTTTCAAAACTTTGATTATATATTATTTAATCGTGATTTGCAGTCATTGAACTGGCAGGATTTGATACGTGAACCTAGCATTGAGATGAAAATTGAAATGTTCAACTCTTTTGTATTGCAGTTGTTTGACATCCATGCTCCTTTGAGACGGGTTAAAGTGACTAAACCCAGAGCTCCGTGGCTCTCTAATAATATTGTTTCATATGAAATTCAGAGATGCAGCGCTCCATGAATTTAAGAGCGGGGAATGGTTACGATTGGGAGAAATATAAAAGGTTGAGAAAGACTGTGGTGGCGATGGTCAGGCACGGTAAACGCGACTATTTTGATTCCTTGCGTTTCCAGGAAGATTTTCGCCAGCTCTGGGGTGGCATGAGTGATATAAGCGTGTCAGCAAGACCGAGGGTTGCATTGCCTGAGCATCTGTCAGATCCGGGTGAAATCGGACGGTACTTTAGCACATATCTACAGAACACAACTGACTGTAGCGAACTTGCTAATTATTACAGTAGCCATGTTCACAATACTGACAGCAGGTTCAATTTTGCTCTGGCAAATGTTAATAAAGCTCTTGGTAGCATTAAATCTAACGCTTATGGAATTGACAAGATATCTGCAGCGATGATAAGGTACTGTAGTCCATTTATTGACATCTATGTAACTCACATTATCAACTTCTGTATTGAAATTAGTTATTTCCCATCCTCCTGGAAGACTTCAATAGGTATACCGCTAGCAAAGAATTCAATGCCGAGTGACTTCTCTGATCTCCGTATTGGCAGTATACTGCCCGTGCTCTCTAAGATCTTTGAAAATGTTCTGTATAAGCAAATATACAGCTACGTTAATGATAACAATACACTGCCTCACGCACAGTGTGGCTTTCGGAGTGGCTTTAATACATCTGTGGCACTTATCAAAGTTGTTGACAGTATAATGTCTGCAGTTGATAAGGGTAAGTGTTCTCTTCTTGTGCTGCTTGACTACTCAAAGGCGTTCGATACTATAAATCACGGGCTCTTGTTGTCTAAGTTAAGATATTATGGCTTCCCTAATGATTCTCATAGCTTGATCGAGTCTTATCTTGACAACCGCTCGCAGTTAATGTTTTCTAATGGCAGATGGTCTGATGGTGTGACCATTCTTTCGGGTGTACCACAGGGCTCCGTTTTAGGGCCTCTACTTTGTTTGGTGTATACATCTAGCATACTGCAGTCTCTTGAGCATTGTCGAGTTCAAGCCTTTGCTGACGATACACAGCTACAGTTTGATTTTGATAGCATAGATTCTCTTCACGCGTCAGAGGTCATTAACTCCGAGCTGCTGCGGTTGAGAGACCCTTCGGAGGGGCATGGCTTGAAACTTAATCCTCTTAAATCGAAAGTGATGATATTTGGTAGCAAGAAAGATGTGAGCATCTCTACGAACATGTTGAATATTATGATTGATGGTACCAGTCTTGATTTTGTACGGTCCGCCATTAACTTGTATATTACTCTAGATACAGACCTTAGATTTAGGCAGCATGTAAAAAGGATGCTTCAGATGACCTTTATTTCATTAAAACACACAATTACGTAAAACCCTTTGTGAGACACTTGTGCTGTCTAATTAATTATTGTGATCTGGTTTACCGACATTGCATTGATGTGAGGGATAGGCATCGCATACAGGTAGTTCAGAATTCGTGTTCAAGATTTATATTTGGATTACGTGGTAGGGATCATGTGTCACATACTTATAGGGAGTTGGGTTGCTTAAGAATGGCTGATAGAAGAAAACTACATCGTGGAAAATTTGTTTTGGCCATGATTAATGGTTGCTCGTCTCCATCTTCTCTGAAGGAAAAATTCTCCTCCAGAGGTGGGGCCCATGACGTCAATATTCGGTACCCATATCGGTTAACGGTTCCAAGTCATCGGACAGCTATGTTTAAAAGGACTTTTATTTATAATGCTGTTGAACTTTATAATTCGTTACCTCGGGCATATTTGAGTCTCACCGACAGTGCATTCAAGAACACATTTAAGAGGTATTTGCTCTCTCAGCAATATTAGTGGTATAGATAATGCGAACAATGTGAACAATATTAGTAGTACTAATAATACATTCTTAATTTGTAAAGGCTACTGCTTGCAATGTGAGTGTGGATGGTGGTATTTTATTGTAGTGGATCATATACGTGCTCACGTTGCACTATTGCATGAGGGAACCTTATGGTTGAGTAGATTAGCCAAGGGCTAGACTTCGCCATGGGGTTCCACCTTAGCTTATCTTAGATTAGCTTGAGTTGTGGATTTTAATTCATTTGTAGTAATTTCTTGTTTTTTTATTGTACTTAATAAAGGCGATTAATAATAACATAGGTCGAAAATTGTCGTTAAAAGAACTCAATTACAAACGGCTTGTTTTCAAAGGGAACTCATTTAAGCTCTCGCCTGAAAATACTTGTAACTAAGGTACCCAAAAGCACGACATCAATCATTGGGTTGCCTGTCAATTTAATTAAAATTCATCAATTATTATTTAGCTACTTGTCGTGTGTTATTTTAGGCAGAAGTTTATTCTTGACTCTGTCTTATTGTTATCATTATCGCAGGCATGAAATGAAACTAACTTCAGCTCAAACGCTTTTTTTGCTTGTTGAGATTTGTCTTAAATGTTACACCTCATAAAATCAATCTCAAACAGGGTATTATCTTGTCAAATTGAAGATAACATGAATTAATTAATTTTATTTGCTTTTATTACAATAAATAACACAAAAACCAACATTGATCAATAATGTGTAGGCCCCCTGTTGTCCGTCGCGTCTCCTCAACCCTTCTTTGCATTCCCTCAACACAGCTGCTGTATATTCCTGGCGAATAGCCTCTCATTCACCTCGAACAGCATTTGCCAAATAATTTAAATTTTCCATGTCCCCTTCTCTATCCTTCAACTTCAGCATCATATGACTCCATAGTTGCTCTAGCAAATTCATATCTGGAGACAAAGGTGCCATTTCATTTGCTCTGCATTGTGGCCGAGCATTGTGATCAATTAAAGCAATATCTCCACAATATCCCTAACACACAAATCTCTATATCGCTCACCATTCATACTTTCTCCCCCCAGAATCACCAATTCGCTCTTTCCAGTCATGGATATTCCACCCCGGACAGTCACTCCTCCACCAAAAGCCACCCTTGCGACTATTCCCTTCCATACACCTTTCATTCCTCCCCTCCACACTAAGACACTTTTCAAACAAAGTGAACCTACTTTCATCTGTAAACAAGCACCTAAACCATTCTGCTTATCCCCGTTTTGATGTTGTAGGGCACAAGCCTGAGGAGTCTTTTAAGCGATGGTTTCAAGGTTATCATTAATAATTTTTTCCAATGAATCCTGGGAGCCTTGTGAATACAACAACACTGTGTCATCTGCGAAAGTTATGTAGGTAGCTTTTAATTTTGCTAATGATGGATTCTGTACATACAATAAATACAAAACTGGTTCAAGTAGAGATCCATGTGGGACACCCGCTTTAACAATTTTTGAGATGCTTCTTTCACTTTTCACAACAGTTGTTTGCCATCTGTCCAATAGATAACCAAATATAAGTTTATGAGCAATGCCACGTATTCCCATATTATACAGTTTGTTTAATATAATGCTATGTTTAACTGTGTCAAATGCTTTTCGTAAAACTATAAACATTGCCAGCACATATTTATTCTGGTCAAGATTCATAGTGATAAACTCTATAACTTCAAGAGCTGCCATTTGTATTCTACTACTTTTTTGAAATCCAAACTGATGCACCAGCAGCATGACCCCAAACCAAGATAGCATGAGAAAGATGCGAGTGAAAAGCGGCGAAATACGCTGTCCTCAGAACAGGAACCGAAACACTGCCAACCAGGCCCCGAAGCAAGAACAGGCCCTCGAGAGTTTACCAGCCACTGAGTCAACATGTTTATCCCACAGAAACCTTGAGTCAATGACAACACCCAGAAATCTTCTGCTCTCCAACAGTGCACCTATCTCATCAAGTTGCCTCATAGAGAACACCATTCTATTTGTCTCTTCTCTGTTAAGCAGCAGTTCATTTGCTGCAAACCATTGCTCGGCCGCAACCAAGCCCCCCCCAAGGAACCCTCAAGGCTATCAGCGGTGACAGATATCGTTGTATCATCGGCGAACAGCGTGACTCGCTAGAACTGCTACACATTGGCAGGTCGTTTATATATATATCAGGAACAAAATGGGTCCCAGGACGGACCCCTGCGGTACACCTGCAGAAATCTCACCCCTCCCCGATGTCACTCCAGCACACCGCACTGACTGACACCTATGCTCCAGATAAGATCGCACCAGAGCGACACTACCAGCACAAAAATTGTAAGCCTCAAGTTTTGCAAGGAGAGTCCTGTGGCCAACACAATCAAAGGCATTACTTAGGTCACAGAATAATACAGTATCATATCTGTTATTATGGTATGCATCTAAAATATGGGAGACCAAGTACAGAATGCCCAGCGTAGTGCCCTTGTTTTGTCTGAAACCAAATTGGCATGTGCTGAACGAGTTGTTTTTTTCAAAATATTTTACCATTTGTTTTGCCATGCATTTTCCATTATTTTTGACACCACTGGTAGTAAAGATATAGACCAGTAGTTATCTATTTCATCAGGATCATCTTTTTTGAAGAGTGGTACCACCAAGGCATTTTTAAGGATGTCTGGAAAGATATTCTCCCTGAAACACTGGTTTATCAGCTTCGTAAGTGGTACTATCAACACATTCTTAACGTACTTAATAATGTTCACGCTCAAGCCAAAAATGTCCCTGCCCCTCTTGCTTTTCAGTTCATCTATAGTATCACGTATAGTATTAAAGCTCACCTCGGTAAATGTGAAGCTCTTGTGCGATGCTTGATACCGTTGCAGGTATATCAAGGGGTCAATATTTGACTTGGAAATTTTGCTTCTTGTGTTATCAGCAACATTCAGGAAATATTCATTGAACTGTTCAGATGAAATCTTAGTCTCACAGTCACTCCTTCTGCACTTACTTCTATGTTTGTTGATAACCTGCAACATTGTTTTGACAGAGTTTCCAGAAGAACTTATCAATACATCATTTGCATTGACTTTTGCCTTACAGATAGCCTTCTGGTATATTTTCCTGTATTCCCTATATATTGCCTCATTTTCAGGTCCCGGATGCTGCCTACAAGCATCACCAAGGAACCTCAGGTGTTCTCTCATAGCTCTTAATTTATTGTTAAACCAATCAATATTGTTAGATTGATCAGAGCGAACTATATATTTCTTCTCTGGAAATACAGTTAAGTATGCCCGCTGCAAAACATGCATAAACTCTTCAAACTTGCTGTTGATGTTAGCACTTTCATCCTGTACAAAATTCCATGAACACTATGATATCAGCGCAAAAAACTCACACAGTCCCCTCTGTGTTATTGTGTGACATACTCTGCTTGAGCGAGATAATCCTCTTTGCGAGTTTTTTATGTGAATTACCTGTTGCATTACAGAACAACAAGCTAATAGTGAAAGGATCGTGCTTGCAAACACTTTTAACAGAGTACAATTTCATCCCGGCAATGCAGTGTTAATAAAATTTTAAAATGCCAAAATTTTCATGAGCGATGTTTCGAGTGTTGTGTATTTTATTTATATTTTTCTGTATATTTACATATTATGAACAGTTGAAATTGAAGCTCTAATGAATAAGACCCAAAGGAACAACTATGATTTACAAACTGATATATTACATTCTTATACTCAGGTATGTTTTATATAACTTTCTATGTTTAATTTTAGTTAATATTTACTGATATCCGATTGAGTGTAACGCCAATTACCATAGAATTATTGAATCGTATTGTGGCTACGATGACGGATAGTGTCTCCACCAAAGAAGATGAATCAGTGGAGGAAATAAACTTAGAAAATATGTGGGAAGAGAAGGAATATGATGAACTGGACTTTTGGTTCCTCAGGCCAGGTTTGTAGATGTCGATTTTTATTTTTTTGTATAAGGTTATGAAAAAGTAACACACAATTCAAAGTAAGATTTTTTGATAAATAATAAAAAACGCTGAAACAAGTAAATTAACTCTTTAAGTGGGTGTGATGTATTTAATGTATGTCAGTGGCGTCTCCTGACCAAAATGTTCGGGTGTGCGGTAACGAGTGGTGGTTTTAAAAATTATTAACACTAAATGTACATATACTATATATATATATATATATATATATATATATATATATATATATATATATATATATATATATATATATATATATATATATATATATATATATTGTACCTATATGGGAATAATACGTAGATAAATAAATAAATTTCCCACTGCAACACTAACAAATTAAAAAGTCACTTAAAACTTTAAAACACGAAAAGAACGTGGAATTATTATCAAGCTCTTCTCTTCACACAAATTTGTGTTAGCGTTGGACTGTCTGGAACGGGGTGAAAACTGAAAACATTAAAAGTAGTTCAATGTTAATATGGTACTAAATAATAAAATGTGTAAAAAGCCTGGATGCAGCAAGTGCGTTATGGTAGTGAATTTTCATAGAAATGATCTGACACAAAATATTTTATTATAACTTTTTTTTCTTGCAACATAGAAATCTAAATTTTGGTGTATAGTTTAATTTTTATATCGTAAACCTACCTACCAAAATTGGTTATCTTATCTTTTTTATTTTTTGACATACAAATTTTTTTCGGATGAAAACTCAAAATTTTCCCGGAAAGCCTCGTCCGATTTTCCTGACTAACGAACTTATCCAAGCCATTTACAGAAGGAAGGTACATGCCAAATTTTATCAAAATTGGCTGATTATATTTTGAGTTATCGGTGTGATACCTATGTATATATATATATATATATATATATATATATATATATATATATATATATATATATATATATATATATATATATATATATATATATATATATATATATATATATATATCATATATATATATATATATATATATATATATATATATATATATATATATATATATATATATATATATATATATATATATATACAGTTTATAGTTTATTGTTATATAAATAGTACAAAGCATCTTACAAATAAGTCTAAACTTGTGGCTGCAAATGATGCAATTTTGACTAAATTTTAATCTAAATGTCAATTGTTCTAAAGTTCTGTCATCTGATTTCTAATCTCCAAAATTACCTCACCTCCTTATGTACCATTACAATTTCTAGAAATACTTACAAGTACTTGAAATCAGTTTCTTCATTTTAATCATAAATTTCTATATTTTAAAACTTGACTCAAATTAAATTCTACATCTTTTTCAACAGAAACATTATATATATATATATATATATATATATATATATATATATATATATATATATATATATAAATTGAAACTGACCCCGGATATGGGTTCTAGGGGTCCTAGTTCGCGCTCATTTGCAAACAATTTTTCAAAATTCAAAAGTCGAGATCTCCCCATTAGTGAATTTTTTCTACGAAAATTTACTAAAATGTATTATAGTCTTTGATTCTAGAATACTGTCGTCTTTGCAAGCACAGTCGTAATGTTTGTAAATAATGGTATCACAACGTTTGTTAGACTGGCGTTCCATTCATTTGTCTTGAGCAGTATTTCTACCGCTCACTGCAGTGTTAAAATCAATGGTATTTTCCTCACTGTTTGAAACACATGGGTGGGGGGACTGTATTGTATACCAATACAGCTCTGTCGACTGAAGTGTTCGGAAATATCAACGCACACCTAACCCGAATTCATTCCCAGTTGCTATTGACCTACTCATATTCTCTGAATATAGATGTGGTACCTATTTCATTCCAAGTCACTATTAACCGACTATTTATGAAATCAAATAAGTAAATTAAATCGATTGTCATAAAATATGTAGTGTATTAAGACTAAGGGAAAAAGAAATAAAACATATTTAACTGTGCACATTTTAATTATATTTTAGGGTGTGCGGCGCACACCTAGCTCACTAGGAGAAATCGTCACTGATGTATATTCACTTAGTAGGCACAAATTGTTTCATGAAATATATGAAAAAGAATGCCTAAATCTGCCTCTAATCAGTTAAAATTAACCAGAAAGCAAATAAATGCCTGTCAAGCAAGAAAAATTGTTTTTCGGTATCAGTGGAACCGTATACAGAGGATAGCAGCCAAATGGAATAAATTCAGAATCTAAATTATTAAATTATTGTACATATGTATCTCAAAAAAAGCCTGGACGCAGCAAGTGCGTTATGGTAGTGAATTTTCGTAGAAATGATCTGGCACAAAATATTTTATTATAACTTTTTTTTCTTGTTACATAGAAATCTAAATTTTGGTGTATAGTTTACTTTTCATATCGTAAACCTACCTACCAAATTTGGTTATCATAGCTTTTTCATTTTTTGAGATACAATTTTTTTTCGAATGAAAACTCAAAATTTTTCCGGAAAACCTCCTCCGATTTTCCTGGCTAACGAACTTATCCAAGCCATTTACAAAAGGAAGGCACATGCCAAATTTTATCAAAATTGGCCCATTCTTTTTTGAGTTTTCGGTGTGACATACATACATACATACATATATATATATATATATATATATATATATATATATATATATATATATATATATATATATATATAATATGGGGTTTCCATTTGAAAAAAAAACTTTTGACAATTTTTTCAAATCAATTTTCAATGTGATTTTTGATGATCCTGTATTTATTTATTATCAAAATAACATCACAGGCCACTAAAGTAGTTCCCTTTCTACAAGGTAATCAAATCCAATTTAATAATAAAGGCTTTCATATAGGAAAAATTGACAGTTATGTTTAGGCCTGCAAACGTCATTTTTGACATAAAATTTGAGATATGTCAAAAGCGGCTGAAGTTTAGGTATAGTACATTAGTACATTATGCATAAAATGTGTCTAAAATTTCCCGTGTGATGTAAAAATGTAATAATATATAGGGTGTCCTATTTAAAATAAGCAAGTTAGCATCAACTCTCTGTATAACCGGAAGTGCCACCATCTTGAAAATATCTTATCCGAGTTGCCGCTATCGACTTCAGTAAGCTGCCAAATTTTCAAAAGTTTCCAAAGTCTAGTTTCTGAGAAATCGATTGCAGGCGGTGGTCGTGGGACACCATATATATATATATATATATATATATATATATATATATATATATATATATATATATATATATATATATATATATATATATATATATATATATATATATATATATATATATATATATATATATATATATATATATATATATATATATATATATATATATATATATATATATATATATATATATATATATATATATATATATATATATATATATATATATATATATATATATATATATATATATATATATATATAGGGTGTTTGGCGTATCGCGTTCTTTAGTTATACTGAAAGTACCATGTACTATCATTATTTTAAATGAAACACCCTAAATATTATTGCAGTTTTAGATTACGCATCGAATTCTAGAATAAATTTTATAAGGGCACCATGTCTCAAAAATTTGATGTTTTCAAGTTGTTTCGATTTTTTCGAAAATTTTTAAAATGTCACTACCATGTTTGATAGGACATATCTCTGCTATTAGACAAGATCGGAGATTCTACCTTAGTGAGTGAGCTAAGAAAGCTTAATTCTAAGGATGCGGTGGATAATATCTTTAAGAACTTATACATAGCGTTCTATACTAAGCGTCCAACTTGAACAACTTCTTTCATTCATAACTTGATAATTTTAAATAGAACACCCTATATTTTTTAGCTCATCTTATTGGTCATTTAAATCTCTTTGAAAATTGTTAACACTTCCCTATACCTATCTCTTACCATTTCTGAGATATGTTGATTTTTCTGTTATATTTTGGTGCAGACATCAGATATCTGGTCATACTTAGTTGCCTATGACTGAAAATGTCAAAGACAGGGTGAAATTCAACTGACACTTCCTATAGTCGGGTTCTAAAATAAACGATGTGACCTGTGTCTAAACTCTCTCACAATTCTGAAATATCGTTGTGTATAATTGCATTAAGTTTGCCGCTACATATCGGCAGAAGAAGTTTGCGCATAGTAGAAATAATAATATGGACTATTTAACTCTCAACAAGGTAAAAGTGTGTATACCGAGCTACAACGGTAAATTACGAATAATGGCTATGAAGCGGTGACAAAGAAATCTGGACTTAACATGTACGTAACTTCGCTGACAGAGGAGAAAGTATAGAATCTATTTTAATTCCCATCCCATAGGTGCAGATATCCTTCGCTCTTTTGTTTATAAAAATTAGTCCATTTCAATTGAAACACTTTAAACTCTTTAAACACTTAAATGGGGCTGCAGTTTAGCTACAGTGGACATCTATCTGCTTTATTATTTTATAAAACCTATATCTGGGGTTGTATTGTATTTCCACGAAACTGCTAGGTTCGGTTGTGAATGATGTCCACATTTTCAGAATTTAAACTGCTCTATGAAGGAGCAGGAGGTCGAGTACTTTCGCATGTTCAGATTAAAAGGGTTGTAGCGTATAGCGTTCTATTTTTATTGATAATAGTTATAAGTGTCGTATGTGAATATATAGTGGACTGTAGATTAGACAGTAGTAGTAGTGTTAAACGAATTATCTTTTAAAAATTAAAAGAGAATATTATATCCTTACAAAAATAAATGTCTCCGCCTATGGAATCCCTTTTATAGCTCGGTTCGGTAGGGATGTGTCACTTCTTATATCTCGGAACCAGACTTTTATTGTAGCTGCTTGTTGTCAACGTTTTGAGATATATAGATCTTTCTGTTACATTATGTTAAACCTATCTCACTTATCTATAATCTTCAATTATCTAAAATCCTCATTTTTTTAAATCTGCGGTTGTCTTATGCATTAAATTTTGCTGTGGTTGTAAAATAAATAGACATTAGTAAAAAAAAAAAACCAAAGAACACGAACAAGATCATTCATTTTATAAACTTTTAACAAAAATAATAAATAGCAAACGTAAAAATAAATCATAGGTAGGTAGAAGCTTATAGGAAATTTTCAATGTGTTCCAGTCGAGACATTTCAAAATTCTCGAATTTACTTTGTGTGAAGTTGCTTTGCTTATTTCATGTGGATCTAGTCCTTGAAAGGCCTCGACGATCCGTTGAATAAGTTCATCGTGTGTCCTCACTGGAGTAGCATAGACTTTACTCTTTATCCTGCGACAGAGATAAAAATCACACGGTGTTAGATCTGGTGATCCTGGCGGCCATCTGCAGGGACCGTTGCGGCCTTTCCATCAGTCTTCAAATATCCTATTTAGTTCCTGATATAGTTCACTCGAGCAATGAGAGGGAGTCCCATCTAGTTGATACCAGCAACTAAATAATGTATTGACTGGCAGATTTTCAATAAAATCTGTTACTATGTTTCCAAGAATCTCCAACAAATGCCTCTGAGAATTTAAGTTTCCGTCATAAATGTAATAACACACAACATTATCACAAATTAAGGACAAACCATTGAAACTGAATTTGTTTTGGAAATTTCGATGTCTCGTTTAATGCGGGTTCTCTCTAGCCCAGTAATGCCCATTCTTGCGATTGACAATACCCTCTCTATCAAACCTAGACTCGTCCGTCCATATTATTTTTTGCAAAAATGAAGGATCTTCTTGAATCTTTATTAATAAATCTTTACAGAAGTTTATCCTTTGTTGGTAGTTACTCGAGTGGAGTTCTTGTACAAGCTGAAGTGAGAAATTATGCATATTGTGTTTCCTCAATATTTTGTGTATTGCCCAGATAGATAAACCCAAATCTTGAGACCCACTTCTTAACGAACTTTGTGGATATGCTTCAAAATATGCAAGAACTATAATTGCATTCATTTCATTGGCTTCAATTTTGTAACGTTTAACAACGCGTCGTGTTGGTATTATTCCATGACTTGACCACTTGCTTATAATTCTGCTGAATTTTGTTCTATTCATTGGAGCCAATGAGAGAATGTGTTGTTAAATGTTCGAACTATTCTCTCAACTATTCTGTTACATTCACCATATATTGAAAACAAATTGAAAACATCATCTGCAGAATAACGAAAGTAGAAAGTATTGTTATCCATATTATTTTAGCACTTCTGATAACAAAAAATTAACAACAAGCATGCAACAATGAAATCACCTAGGTAGTGTCAGTTGAATTTCACTCTGTTTTTGACATTTTCAGTCAAAGGCAACTATGTATGACTAGATATCTGATGTATGCGCCAAAATATAACAGAAAAAACGATATATCCCAGAAATGGTAAGAGATAGGAATAGGGAAGTGCTAGCAATTTTCAAAGAGATTTAAATGGCCAATAAGATGAGCTAAAAAAATATAGGTGTTCTATTTAAAATTATCAAGTTATGAATGAAAGAAGTTGTTCAAGTTGGACGCTTAGTATAGAACGCTATGTATAAGTTCTTAAAGATAATATCCACCGCATCCTTAGAACTAAGCTTTTTTAGCTCACTCACTAAGGTAGAATCTCCGATCTTGTCTAATAGCGGAGATATGTCTTATCATAAAATTTATTCTAGAATTCGATGCGGAATCTAAAACTGCAATAATATATAGGATGTTCCATTTAAAATAACGATAGTACATGGTACTTCCGGTATAACCGGAAGTGCTTAAAAGTAATTTACTTTGCTTCCACATAGCCGCTTATGGCCAAACCCAAATTTTCTCTTTTGAATTCGGACTAAAAGGTCATAAACTTCTAATGAACGCGACTCGCCAAATACCCTGTATATTGTGTGTGTGTGTGTAATATATATATATATATATATATATATATATATATATATATATATATATATATATATATATATATATATATATATATATATATATATATATATATATATATGTTTGTATATGTATTTATGCATCCGAGTTATAATTTGAAAAATATTAAACTGATTTGAACGAAACTTGGCATATATCTTAATTTTGTTAAAACCACGAACGAGTTTGTCATCCAGCCAGATCAGACCAGTTTCTCTAAAATAAAAAAATAGAAATTTTCTGGAAAAAAAATCTGACAAAAAAATTAGGTTATTTTGGTGAAATTAGGTAGGTATGTTGCCCTGGTAAAGACCTTACTATACACCAGAATTCAACTTTCTCGGTTTATAGCAAATTGAGTTCTTCAAACTTAAAGTATTTAAAATTAGTTACCAGGCACTTGCTGCGCCCCGAATGGTTTTTTACTTACTATTATGTATATGACTACATTTAACTGGTCAAATTAAAATCAAAAAAGTTTGTAATTAGTAAATTTTTTTCACAGAATTGGCTGCCGAGGCAACTGAAGCTTTTATTACAGAAGAGGTTCCATCTGACGCAGTAGTATTATCTGTTCAGCCACTGCAAGAGTTATGTCTGGTGTCCATACCATCTGTTGTTGTCACAATAGAAGCAGGTATGGGAAATAAAACTATACCAATGCTTCTACTTGATAGCAGTTTTAAAGGAAACATACGAAACTGGTCTTCTCAGGTGAGAATTAGAAGATTCAATATATGATGTGTCCGTAAAGTTAGGAACAAATTCATTGTTTTGACATATGTTAATTCGATTTTCACCTAAGTTTGTGTAGTGGCACTTCAAAATATGGTAAATTTGCATTAATTGACTACATTTCGTTTATTTTAATTAGAATTACTATTCATTTCATATTGTTATTTAGTAAAGTAGTAAAGTGTGTAAATTAAGTAATTCTGAACAAAAGTTATAAAATCCCTATCAACTGGTGTTCCTTAAGAGTATGTACCCTGAACAGTGTTGTATTTATTATATGTACAAAATTTGTCACTAGCTAAACTGAAATCCAAATATGTAGCATATGCGGATGATACTGTACTGCTGTATTCTCGTTGTTGTCAAGATTCGTTAGAAAAGATAGTGACCTGCAGACATACTATTCTTGGTTGTTAAACAACAATTTAAGGTTAAACATTAATAAAAATGTATATAAGTTTTAAGCACAATTGGAAAACCCAAATCACCATAACACATTTTAAAGAACATGACGATCGTTTCACTAACTAAGTTAGCGTCATGAGAATATGAATAGGAATTATGAATAAGAATTGTTCATCCTCTGATGACGCTAACTTGCTTAGTTAAATGATCGTCAGTTTTTTTTTAAATGTGTTGTGATTTGAGTTATCCAATTGTACTATCACATGTTCCGATCTTCACTTAGTGTATATAAGTTTGCACAAAAGGGCAAATGTATAAAGGACATATCTATTAAAATCACGAAATAAGACCTGCAGGGAGCTATAACTATCTTGGAATTACAATTGATAAGCAGTTGAACTCTAAAGAACACCTGATTAATATAAGAAAGAAAATATCTAGGCCACAGGTGCTTTTAGGAGGTGTGAATATTACTTGTCAGAAAAATTGAAAAGCCTTATGTCTAAGGCGTTAATACCCACAAGGCGGACTGGGAAGCCTACAGGTCAGACCTAGCTGTGGAACTGCGGGGGGTTAAGAGTACCATAGACAACTCAATAGACCTCGAGATTGCAGCAGTCCAATTGCGAGACGCAATCACCTCGGCCTGTAACGCCAACTGTCCCCTGAAAATGAGGGTGTCCACCAGGAACATCCCGTGGTGGAACGAGGCCCTCAGGCAAAGGAGGGTGCAGGTTCGTAAGCTGTTTAACGCGGCCAAAAGGTCGAGAGCATGGAATGAATATAGACAGACCCTAACGACCTATAACAAAAGACTGAGGGACGCCAAGAAGGAGTCCTGGAGGAGGCACTGCGAGGAAGTGGAAAACAGGTCAGAGAGTGCTCGACTACACAAGATCCTGTCCAAGGGCCCTCAAACTAACATAGGCTCCCTTAGAACATCTAGGAAGGCTTTACAAGCTTGGGGGAGAAAACTATGGAAATTTTACTCCAGACGCACTTCCCCGGCTGTAACATAATAAACCAATCACCTCCGGACTGGGAACACTCAGAAATAGAGGCGCCCTATAGGCGGGCATGTAGAGTAGACTGGACAGTCGCTAAAGAGGTGGTTACCTGGAGCAAAATCAGATGGGCCATTAACAGCTTCAAGCCATACAAATCGCCGGGATTTGATGGAATAATGCCCATCATGCTCCAACACGGGATAGATATACTGGCGCCGGTGCTTATCCTCATTATGAGTGCCAGCCTGGCTCTGGGGTGCATTCTGAGGGCATGGAGACTGGCCAGGGTTGTATTTATTCCTAAACCTAGGCGTCAAACAGACCAGGCAAAGTCCCTGAGGCCAATAAGTCTCATGTGCTTCTTGCTAAAAACAGTGGAAAAACTGCTCGACTGGCACATTAGGGGCGGTGTACTGGAAGCATATCCTCTACACTGCGGACAATATGCATACAGAGCAGCATTCTCAACAGAAACAGCACTGCACCAACTGGTGCTGAAACTGGAGAATACGCTGGAGAACAAGGAGGTGGCGCTGGGGGCCTTCCTAGACATAGAGGGGCCTTTAGCAACACCTCGTTCGGATCGGTTCTGGAAGCTGTCCGGGAGCGTGGAATAGAGGAGACCTGCTGCAGGTCCATGCTCAGGAACAGGACGGTGTTCACCTCACTCGCGGGAGGGACTTTGCTGGCGGGGGTCGCGGCGGGGTGTCCGCAGGGGAGCGTTCTGTCTCGCTTGCTCTGGTGCCTAGTCGTGGACGGCCTGCTGGGGAGGCTCTCGGGAGGGGGGTATGAGGTACAGGGCTATGCGGACGACATTGTCATCATAGTCCGAGGAAAGGTTACACAGGCAGTGGGGGAGCGCATGCAGACTGTACTGAAAGTGGTGGAAGGGTGGACGGTTGATCAAGGGCTCGGGGTGAGCCCCGAGAAAGCAACCGTAGTGCCGTTTACGAGGAGGAGGAAGTGCAACAGCCACAGAACTCTCACTCTATACGGTAGGAGCGTTCCAATGGCCAGGGAGGTAAAATATCTTGGGGTCGTATTGGACTCTAAGCTAACCTGGAATGGTCACATTGGAAAAATACTGCGTAAGGCAGTCATGACCTTAGCCGTCACTAGGCGGCTATATGGAAAAACGTGGGGACCAAGACCTAGTATGGCCCACTGGCTGTACACAAGGGTGGTCAGACCATCGTTAACATATGCGGCACTGGTCTGGTGGCCTAAGGTGACACAATCCAGTGCCAAACAAAAACTAGGCAAGAACCAAAGGATGGCTTGCCTAAGCATCACAGGGGCCATGTCTTCAACCCCAACAGCCGCCATGGAGGTGTTGCTGGATCTGCCCCCCCCTACACTTAGTTATTATGGGGGAGGCCAGGCTAGGACTATACAGACTAGCCTGCAATGGTAGACTGAAGATCAACCCAGGCTTCAGGGGCCACTGCAAAATTCAGGAAATCGTGAAGGAGCCCATGCTTGAAATGAGGTCAGACTTCGCGAGCCTGCGAATGTGCAGGGAAAACAACTTTACAGTGGAAATCCCCGACCGCGAGGCATGGCGGGAGGAGACGCCGGGCATACCACGGGACGCGCTCGTCTGCTTCACGGACGGATCCGGCGGGGAGCGTGGGACGGGGGCAGGTGTTTACTCGGAAGGACCGAGGGTAAGTCATAGTATTTCCCTCGGAGCCCATGCAACAGTGTTTCAGGCCGAGATGTACGCCATCCTGCACTGTGTGCGGGAGAACAAGAGGAGGGGCTACACCAACAAGCGGATCCTCATAGCCACAGACAGCCAGGCAGCCCTTAAGGCACTAAATAGCCCACGGGTAAATTCCTGGCTGGTGAGTGAGTGCCGAGACGAGATGAGCGACCTGGCTGGGCAGAATGAGGTGACCCTCATCTGGGTGCTGGGTCACTCGGGGGTCAAAGGCAATGAAGAAGCTGACAGTCTCGCGAAGAGAGGGTCAGCAGAACCATTTATGGGACGAGAACCGGCTCTGGGCGTGTCAAAGAGCACTGCCAGGGGAGCCATTAAGTCCTGGCTCAGAAACCAACACAAGGTGTACTGGGTGGACTGTCCAGGGCTCAGACATGGGAAGTAAATAATTGAAGAACCCAGTTCAAAGAGAGCTGTGGAGCTGCTAAATCTTAACAGAGGACAGCTCAGAAACACAACAAGTCTCTTGACGCGACACATGGCCGTTAAGAAACACCTGCATAAAATGGGGCGGTTCGAAGGGGACCTCGCATGCAGACTCTGCGGCGAGGGGGAGGAATCAGCCCAGCACATCTTGTGTGAGTGTATAGCTCTGGACCGCAAAAGACAACTGATCTACGGTCAGTCTAGACCGGAGACAGAGCAATATAAAACTTCCCCCTACCAATCGCTGTGCAGACTAGTTCAAGGCACAGTAATTTTGGAATGGGTGGAGTAAGGCTAAGGGTATGCACAATCAACCAAGGGTTGCGGTGCTATCGGGGCGGCAAGGCCGCGGACGAGCCCTGAGGGAACAAAAAAAAAGGCGTTAATAGAGCCACACCTATGATATATGATGGTCATTTTGACAGCTTCACCAAAACAGAACTACAGCCACTGCAAAGAACAGAAAATCGAATATTAAAGCTGTTATGTGGTCTAAGCTGGTACTGTCCAATGAAACAGTTGTATAAAAGGCTGAACATTTTACAAATTTACAAAATGGAGGAGTGCAAATTAATACATAACATACTGAATAACAAAATAAAAACAAACATTAAAGTGGTAAAAAGTAGTGAAGTACATTTATATTCAACCAGACAACAGGGAGACCCATATTCTGTAGGATCAAGAACAAAATTTGTCATATTTTGAATCCCCACTACACAAATTTTGGCACACATCTAAGCAACGGATGTCAGAACAAGGAAGTTTTTCCAAAATTTACGACATTGTATGTAAATTGTCTATTTCATTCTGAAAATGATGCGATTTCCTTTAGATTGTGACCAATTTAATAGTTTTAAAATTGAATTATAGGTTAATGTAGAGGCAAGTCTTACTTTGCAAATGGGCTACTATAACAGTGCCTTGGCATTGTGGGAACCATTGGTTGAACCAGTAGAGGTAAAACAAGAAAAAGAAGGACCCGTTTTTGTACCATGGGAGCTCAGATTAGAGGTAATTACTTTTTTAATTCTATGAAGTGTTGAAGAACACCATATATCGCTCTCATAATGTATGAAGTAGCTGTTGTATAACTATTGTTTAAACATATATGTGTAAAATTAAAGAGAAAAAAAACTGATATATTTTTAATCAGGTTACCATGAATGATCAAGAAGACCCATACATTACAAGTCCCACAACTGAAGAAGATTCTCAGTCACAGGCTCAACAGCCGCAACCTGCTGTCATGAGCATCGACCTGATATCAGACAACAACTTGGAGCTGACAGTGACCAAAACGGTCTTGGAAGTATTGAACAATCTAACGAAGGCTTTTACTACTGCCATGGATACTAGTGTTAAACATGAAATTCATGTGTCACCATATAAGGTAATTTTATAATAAACATTTCTTAATAGTCTGTAAGTCAGATTTATTCCCTTTGGGTTCGGAACCCTCCTCCTTTCATGGCCTTTAAACAACCTAATATTAATTTCCACATTACCTGCTTTAATTTTTATTCCATAATCTCTCTCTCTCTCTCTCTCTCTCTCTCTGTCCCTGTCTATCGTAAATTCAGTTATAAGACCTGAATATCATTCTGAAAATTTCTAAGATCACGGTCGTCTGAAATTGAACTAAACATCTTCATATCGTCGGAGGAGAGGAAGATAAAGCGGTTCTACTATCATTTATAAAATTATTAAACAATGTAGGGTCACACACATTAAACAATGTAGTGTGAACCCTATGGGACACCTGAAAGTACCTAAATGGCTGCGATATAAACTGCAATTTCACTGGCTGGGTATGTTCGGAGAGGAAGTAAAAACCCACATCCACAACCTTCAGTTGTGAGCCATGCACGTCTAGAACAGCTAACTTGGAAATGACTATTTCATGACTGACCTTATCAAAAGCCTTCTCTATAAAACTATAAATAAATACTCTATAAAACTAACAGGTAGATGTATATTTCTCAAAGCTTTTAAAAATATAAATAGTGTAGACTATAGACTAAAAGAGTGTCTGGTTTTCTGATAGACTAAAGAATATTAAAAATGAATTGATTGATATGCACTGGTTGTTGAGACAACTTGGAAACTCAGATGGCTTAACAGAGAGATATAATAAAATGAAAAGGGACTGGTGCAAATTGGGTCAATATTTAGTCTGCCTATTGTTTTCCCCCGGTATAATATTTCTGAGTTTAATGATTAACTTCCTCTTAGCTTAACTGTAGCACTCAAACTTATCTAACTCCTTCCCTTTATGTTCTAAACCCTTATGGCTCACTGCCCTATCTTGCCCTTCGCATTTTAAATCTCACAAAAGTTCGCATCTACTTTTTCATAGAGTGTTACGCGATTTTAAGGCTAATTTTAAAATATTGCCACTCGCGTCTAAAATCCCCCTAAAACAACATCTACGTTTTTAATTCAGTTCCAATTTACTCTAATTCTATTCTAAAGCCCTACTGCTCAAATATCTATGCTAATATTCTGTCTTACAGCCATATGGCTCAAAATATCTATAGAAATTGTATATAAAAATTATTTCAGTACTCGAGACAGCTATCCCTTAAAAATAAAAGTTCCTTCAAAACATTTTACGTAATGGAACATACTCACTGGACCAATGGAAAACTCCAGCCCTGTGCATTTCTTTATCACTCACACAATGGCTGTTTAACCACCCCACGTTTGTCACTGTAGAACGCCCTCTCTAAAGAAAACTTAAATTTCTTTTAGCTCCCCAGCTCAGACGCTAATTCACTCCCGTAACTTCACTCAAACTTCTACTGTTTACTTCGATTTTATTTAAAACCCATTAATAATGCCGTCGCAACGCTCCACAGATTTCTCGTGCTGCGGCGGACACTCCTAACCCTGAGCGGGGCTTGGAGCTCACTGCCCACTCAATTTTTTCTCTCCCTGGTAACCCTACTCTCTATTCTTAGTCATTATTGTCTTCCAATTAAAATTCGTATTTTTCAGATCAGGCCATTGTTCCAATCAATAAGAGCCTGCTTGAAGACACACACTTCCCGGTCAATACATCAAACCCTGAGTTTGGGTTTTCTTTCTGTTGAAACTAAAGTGACCTCTTTAGAAGCCGTGGAACTCGAAACTTGTGAGTCTAGCATTCCTCTGTACGATGTCTCAAGTGACCGTTTGAATCGAACTTTATGCTGGCTTGGGGTATTCTATTACTATGTCAACAGCTGCACTTTGCAACTTTATAGTCAATTGTTTATAATTTCAACATGCCCACAGCCTACATAATTATGCATATTATGAATAATAAAATGATCGCATAAAACATTTTTTTATGGCAACTTTTCGTGAAAATTTTTGAGATCCAACCCAGTGATTCATTTACATCTGCCCAAACGTTTATGTACGGAGAGGTTTCATAAAAACTTATATACATAGGCAGGAGTCCTGCTTACATCTGATCCCAACTTGAAGACAAAATTTATCCATAGGAAACTTTTCGCGAAAATTTTTGAGATACAACCCAATAATTCATTTACATCTGCCCAAACGTTTATGTACAGAGAGGTTTCATAAGAAACTTATATACATAGGCAGGAGTCCTGCTTACATCTGACCCCAACTTCAAGACAAAATTTATCCGTAGGAAAATTTTGTCTCAATATCAAATGTGGTAGCTGTCCCAAATACTCAGTGGGAAAGAAGAAGTAACTAACTTAACCTAACATGCACGTTTGGTTTAGAAACACTGGTTCTGTTTAAAACACTAGCGATCGTGGTGATGTTGTAGGTTGATCCCCGTTGGCGTCTCACAGTGCTGCTGATGCTGCTGATCCTCTAACAGCTCAGTGTAGTACCGTGCACGGTTTCGGCTTGGCTCTTTGAAGGGTTGACTATATCGGCTACCTCCATCTACTCAATCCCTCGCTGTCCTTGACCAATTTCGTACACCAAAAAATGCCCGGGCCAACCATGTGCTGGCCCATATCCAGGAATGTCACGCCCCAAATGCCTCATATACTTTGACACTACTATGTCACCTCCATACTAAATTTCTTCTCGCTTGCATTCCAACATAAGTCGATAACGAAATACAATGCTAGGTTTGCCAGTTTCTCCATGTGTCATTTCAGTTCATCAACAACTAGTCCCTACGTTTCTCATCAGCTACTGCGACGTAGGGACGCTGTTTGTGTTTGCTAGAGCTACCCCTATTTGGCTTTAAAGCTGACTGGTATCAATTCACCAGGCTGCCCTCCATCCTGGACCACCCATCTTAATACACTTGGTTCAGGCAACTTCTCCTTAAGGTACTAGGAAAAGGTGTGCCCAAACATCCAACAACACTGTCCTCTCTACCCGGAAATCATTGACTTTTTCCTTGGGTGCTATTCTCACTATACTCGTAACCAGCTGCATTTACTACCAAGACTGATTATCGCCACAAGGCAAGTATTATTCTCTTGCCTTAGGAAGCTGGTTTCCTCAAAACATCTCCCATCATACTCGGAAACTAGCTACAGCTCGTACTTCCATTAAGTTACATCTGGGCATGTGTGACATTTGCGGCTGAAAAGGCACTGGTGCTGGGCTTCAAGTTGCTGCTGTAACCCGCTCAACCCTGTATCATGCCATGTGTCGAAGGGTTGTCGTCTCATGAAATGGTTGGGCTCGCACATCTGAAGTCTTTAACGATACCGTTACTATTTCCGGAAGTTCCTTTCATTTTCGCGAACACCACCAGTCGCAGACCCTTCGCTTCCCCTGGTCTTCTGGATAAGTCTTATCATTTTGGCTGCCCTGAATTATTGTTAAATTTCACTTCCATGCTGTCTGTATCCTAGCCTGGTCGCATTTATCTTTCGGCAGTAAGCCGCTTGTATTGTCCATTAACGTTACTTCCTTCCCACACTGTCTATTGGTTCAATCATATCGCCCCACCGGTCAAGTCCTTTGCTAAATCCCCTGACAACTGTCTATGCACTATGTGTTTGTAAACCCTACTGAAATCTCCCCCAAAACAATGTCTATTCACCTTCTCTAGGGAGGTGGTACGAACACTGAGCAGTTTTCTTGCGAATGGTGAGACGCTTCCTCTTCTTTTTGTGGTTGCACTCACTTTAGTTTAAAGCACTGGCTTGGTTTTTAAAATGTTAGGCACAAAGTTTTGTTAAGATCTTAAAATCTAATTACATTTTGTTACAAACCTCGCTCTTCTTAGATAAAGAAATGTTACCCAGGTGGATATTGCTAGATTCAAGATCATTGTATGCAAAAATCTGAAGAACACACTGACTATCATTACAAAAAAAAGAAAAAATCTTTTAGCCCGTGTGTCCTCTGTATCTAATTTCCCCATTCAATGTACCAAAATTTCCAGCCACTCAACTATGTTTTAACCCTGAAGGTTCCCTTCTAAGCTCCTTAAAATTCCTCCTTTCTTCTCTCTAAGACCTTCCTTATGTTTTCTATTCCAGGCAACATTTCTCGGTGACATACATAATGTGAACTCGCAAGGAAATTCCAGCGAAACAATTGATATACTCAAAAGGTATCTTCCCCATATTAGAATTTATCTACCTTGCCAAAATGAAACTACCTCACATACTACTAAACTCCCAGACCTTCAACTACGCAGGCTTTCACATTGAATAAGAAAATTTTCTAGATACCTAAAACGCTCCAGTGGCGCGCACTTGTTAAGAAACATTCCTAGTACCTTTACATATACCCTCCAGGCCCCTAGCTGGACGCAACTACAAGGAATTTTCAATCAATCCTGCTTACAGCACTTAGTACTGTTCACTGGGCATATGATTTGGTACCGATACTTCGGTACGTTTCCTTTATTGCTCCTTAAGACATTGTACCATCCTGTATACACGTTTTGCAAATATCAAACAAGTACTTTATTTTGTACAGTAGCGTAGCTTGATATGCTGATGGGCAAAACAGAAAATCTATTAAAGATCCAGCAACCCCTGAGGTGGGTTTTCGTGTTAAATGACAAGTACTCACAGTGTCACCCCAATGCTGTTATTACTCCAGACATTGTAAAGTGGAATCTTGCATTGGTAGCTTGAGCGAAGATGGGCAGTTCGGGTAAAAACCATGCAGTTTGCGCTCTGCACATACAATCTATGGCAAAATGACCATATTAATATACAGGGTGGCACATTGAAAACGAAACAGACCGATTTGCGTCCAGAGAATTTTTTTTTTTAAGAAAAGCTGAAACAAGTCAATTTTAATATTGAGGGGGACATGTTTTGACATAAAATTCAACTTTGTCACATCAACCTCTTAATGGTGGTGATAACAACACTTATATTTTAAATAGGGAACATGGGTAGAGTGTTACATCATTTGAAAGCTCTTTCTTTTCTGAATTCAGCACACAAATTTTTTTGGAAGTTTTATCAACTTGATTCAAAATTAATCACAGTTGGAGTTGCAAGAACGTATTTCATTCATTGTGATAAGAAATGCACTAATTAGTCAATTTTTCGTTAGAAAAAAACTAAAAAATAATACCAGACGTTCAAAAATGTTTATTCAGTTAAGTAAGTGTTCAAATTGTTGACCACCAGCTTTCATACAAAAGTACAAATTTTGTTCAAAACGAGCTCTGACATTCTGGAGCATTTGTGGAGTTCTTCTTCCAGAGACTCCGGTTCTGTTGCGGAAATTCTACTCTTTAAATGGCCCCATAGAAAGAAATCTAAAGGAGTTAAATCCGGTGATCTAGGGAGCCACTCAATAGCACCGCTATGCCCAATCCATTGCTCTAGAAACTCTCTGTTCAAAAAGTCCCTAACACATTGTGAAAAATGCGGAGGAGCTCCATCTTGTTGAAACACTAATCGATTTTCTTAATAGCGATCATCATTTTCAACAATGTCAATTAGTAGAGGGTAAACGATATCTTCTAGTAACTCCAAATATGTTCTGTCACTCAAATTTCCATCAAGAAAAATTGGTCCGATTAAGCGGTCTCCAAAAGTGCCAGTCCAGACATTCAATTTCTGTGGAGTTTGAGTGTGGACTGCGTGAAAATTTCTTGGATTATTGTCTGCCCAATAACGACAATTATGTTGATTGACTGTAGAGTTTAATAAAAACGTACACTCGTCTGAAAAACAGATATTGAACAGAAAGTTCCCGTTATCAGCTATTCATGCAGTCATAACTTCAGAAAACTCCAGCCGCCGATCAAAATAATCTTCATTCAGTTGTTGTACAAGATGAATTTTATACAGGTGAAATTTATGATGATTCAATATTCGCTGAATAGTTCTTCTTTTGATGTGTGAAACAGTGGCCAATTTTCTCGTGCTCAAAGTTGGGTCTACAGCAATTGGTCCTAAAACTTCAATCTCATTAGTCTCATTTCTAACCGGAAATTCACGTTCAGGATCCCGTTTTTTGCTGGCTACTGAACCACTTTGTCGAAACTTTGCAACTAACTCCAAAATGTATTTTCTGTTAACATGTCTGTTCGGATGTCGTTCATTAAACAAATTTGCGGTACGGTTGGCACAGTCATCGTTTTTGAAAAAAAGAGTAATTATTTCAACTCTTTCTTCTACAAAATACATCATTGTGAAATTAATTTTCGGTAGTACTATCAAGTATCAAACCGACCGATAAACTGAAATAATAAACCGCATTTCTCTTATTCCGATAAGAAATGTTCTGATAGTCAATTTCTTGTTTACAAACCAACAAAACATTGACCATCAGCACATTTCTTATCGGAATGAGTAAAATGCGTTTTTGCATCTTCAACTGTGAATAATTTTTAAACGTGTTGATAAAACTTCCAAAAAAATTAGTGTGCTGAATTCAGAAAAGAAAGAGCTTTCAAATGATGTAACATTCGACCCATGTTCCCTATTTAGAATATAAGGGTTGTTATCACCACCCTCAAGGGGTTGATGTGACAAAATTGAGTTTTATGTCAAAACATGTGCCCCTCAATATTAAAATTGACGTGTGTCAGCGTTTCTTAAAAAGATATTCTCTGGACACAAATCGGTTTGTTTCGTTTTCAATGCGCCACCCTATATACTATCTTTACCGCATAATGTATCTCACTGAACATACATATACAATTAACCATGCATTTTTACCTTTCCGTAATACTGTTGTTCCAGTCCCTCCCTTTTCATTGCCTCTTTGCTCCCAAAAGGAAATGAAGTATCATTCCTGATTTTTTTGCTCACTGAAGACGTTATTTTTTTAACTTACTATTAAATGAAATAATAATAATAATAATAATAATAATAAAACAACAATAACACACACACACACATACATGCACGCACGAAAGCACACATACAACGCAGGCGCGCGCACCTACTAGCAAACACGCATGCCTGAATATTTTTAGCCTTATATGATCTGTCATTATAATATAGTTTATGCTGTGACCCAATAACTAAATTTGCATTAGTATTCAGTACAGTTTAAGGAACAAGGAGACATGTGGGTAAAGCTGGGGAGATTATATAATAACGTATTCCAATTTTATTGGAATCTTTTAAAAAATATTTTATTTAAGATATAAACAGACAGGCAAACTACATTCAATAACTAATTACTTATAATAATATAAAAGGCTTGAATTTTACAAGTGTTGTATGAAATACAGGAGCGAATGAAGATTACTGTGAACACGTCTAATGTTTCCGTAATAATGATTATAACGTCTCTTGCAAGATCACACACTCCGTGCTGTGTAGGAACACTATCACATGCGAAGTAACTTGATATGTTGATGTTGCACTTTCCGTCTAACGGCTGTTTGTGGTCGACTAGGCCAAAGGGTTTCGTTCTAACTTAACTATATAAACACACTGTATATTAAGAATTGGATGACACATTACGAACAAACTTACTGTAATGAATCAATATAATAAACTCAACAACAATAGACTATATGCAAAACCTTTTTAGGTGGTCAGATATAGTTACACATATAAAAAAATATATAATTGATACTAAAATATTACTTAAGTTTCTAAATATGCAAATGGGTAAGTAGATAAGATCGCTCTAGAAAAGTTCAGATCTCGTGAACATTAAAAATACAAAGAAATGCAACTGTTTGCAAACTTGCATGTTTAGCACATTCATTACAACAGGAATGCTGAAATGCAATGACATCGACCTTGCCTTAATACTCTGACATAGATTATTAATTATTTGTAGGTCATTTTGGTGAAGCTATTGTTCCTGAACAGAAATCTAGTTTGAATTTTATATATTTGGAACTGGTTGAAATTGTATCACAAAATTCCTAATTTATCTTTCTATTTCAGGTTAAAAATGAAACAGGCATCAGTGTGACTTTAGTGCTGAACAAAGGGACTTTTGAAATGTTCGAACAGCCAGAACTGAATGATGTTTTGCTGGAAGCTTACACCGAAGTGCCTGTGCAACTCAAAAGAAGGAGCGAACAGGATGTTATAGTGCAAATAAACAGAGAACTAAACAGTACTGTTAGTAAGAACTATTCCCTGATTGTCAAGGTTGGTACTGAAACCTTTTATACTCCTTTGTTCTGATTGAGTTTATAATAATAATAGTAATAGTAAATCATGTTATAATATAGGCACCATCACTTCATTCCTGCCGGGACTTGCAGAGGAGATATAGACTGGTTTTGTCCCAGTTTGTGTGATATTTTCAGGTTTATTTATAGTAATGATGTTTTTCAAAAAATAAAAACGTATTTCTACCCTAACATAGGGACAAAGTATATAAGGCTAGATGTATTCTCGCAAAAATTAGAACCATAGACTAGTTTAGTATGCCGTACTGAAGAGCTCTAATTAGAGGGAAACCGGTCTACGGTTCTAATTGTGGCCAGAATGCATCTAGCCTTACATACTTTGTCCCTATACTAGGGTAGAAATGGGCCAGGGCTGACAATTTACTAAATTGTTAGTTGGTTGTATACAGTCTCTATTTTTTAACACTTTGTGTTATTTGGAGCTGGCTTGACAACATACTACTTGGTTCCGTAACTAGGTGGCGGCACGTTGCTTCGCGTCTCACCACTCACTTAGTTTTGGCTACCATAACCGTTTTACTTTATAGGTGTAATATCGCTACAATTAGTATGACGTACTCAAGAGCTCTAATTAGAGCGAAACTGGTCTACGGTTCTAATTGTGGCAAGAATACATCTTGCCTTACATACTTTGTCGCTATATTAGGGTAGAACTGGGCCAGGGCTGACAATTTAGTAAAGTGTTAGTTGGTTGTATACAGTCTCTATTTTTTAACACTTTGTGTTATTTGGAGCTGCCGTGACAACAAACTACTTGGTTCCGCAGCTAGGTGGCGGCACGTTGCTTCCTGTCTCACCACCCACTTAGTGTTTGAAAAGATGCGTTTTTCACATTTTGAAGCAATACCTCCTTTAAACTATGTCTACCCCGCACAACACCCATATTCGCCCAGGTCCAGTAACTTTCTTGGGAGTTGCTCCCCCGTGTTTTGGGTGGGGGGGACAGAAACCCTCTTCGTCCTGGGGGTTCTTCTTCCCCTTCTGCATGCATATAATCGCCCTCAATGCATGAACCACAGGGATTTTTTTAGTATTCCACTTTCTAGTGTATTTTTTGTTAAGTATTTCCTGTTTATCAACTGTTTTGTTTGAGTTTTGTACCCAAAACACTGTATAAATATCTATATCAGAAGTCATGTTTTTGCTTGCCCTTCTTTACCCTATTTTTTACCGTTCCTAATTAAATAAATTAATATTTTATAACTTTCAATGTAAGACTAAATCACTATAATATATTATTCTTATGAAAATTCACTACAATAACGCACTTGCTGGGTTCCGAACTTTTTTTTTTTTTTTTTTAGATTTTCAAAACCATTTAGATCAAAACTGAAAACGTGTCGTGTTCTGCTGGTAACAGTTTCATTTCATTGTTCAGAGGACTTAAACGCAAAACTACATCACATAAATCCACTTCAGAAATGTCTTCATTGATCCGGGAAGATAAATAAAATTGTTGGAATTTAGTTTTTTGTGTGAGAAATTTATTTCATAAATGCTTTCTTTGCACACTTTTTATATTTTCCCAGCATAATGAAGACAAACTCGCTTTCTTGGGAACTTGACAATCGCATATTCGTGAATTCCAGAAGAGGTGGCAGAATGGTCTAAGTCATTAAGCCTAGCTTCTGATGGGTCGTATTCAAGAAAGGTCTGAGTAGTGGTTATTGACTAGGTTAGGTTAGGTTAGTATGTGAGTGGGCCATATCGGTCCCTCCACCGCGACCTCAAGGTCTATTGTGGCTCACGCCTAAAGTCTATATTTCGCGCAACAAATCCAGCCTCCTGCAGAGGTCGATAATCTTTGTGGGCGAAAGTTGATCCAGATCTTCTGCAGCAAGCTTTACCTTGCCAAAGAGCAGGTATCTAGTCCTGTCCGCTGCCGGACAGTAACACAGCGCGTGCTCTGCTATTTCTTCATTCTCCATGCACAGCCGGCACTCGGTCGCCTGACCGACCCCAATACGGTGCATGTGGTGCCGCAAGCGGCAGTATCCTGTATACAGGCGGACTAGAGTACTCAGTTGTTGTCTGTTCAACTCTAGAAGTTTTTTAGCCCTTGACTCAGACAGGCCATTTATGAAGGCCTTAGAGTGGGCTAATCCTGGAAGATTTTGCCAATATTGGATTGTCATTCTTTCTGTCCAGGTTATTGACTAACAAGTATCTATAAAAATGATTCTAAACTAGTTTCTTTTATCGTTCAACTTAAACATAATACGTCATATTAAACTAGTTTATTTTATCTTTCAACTTAAACATAAGACCTCATATAAGACCGAAGCAGTCGTGGGATGTGTTTCAATGGTAATTCTACTAATTCTGTAATTAATTGTTACATATACTTTGAATATAATATACCGGGCATGAAGCTGATCTGGAGTATCATGTAAACAAAACGTTAGCTAACCTGTGCTTACATGGCGCAGAGACAGCGTCGTTGTCTTCTAAGCAGAAGGTTACGGGATCGAATACAGCTCGATGAATGTATGTTTTTTTATGTTTTATTTTGACATTTGAAGGAACAATAGTGCACATATTTCATACGCTTTGAACAAGATCTCATTTTTGTTTAAAACGCCTGAATAAGTTTGTCACCTTTCAGTCTGAAATTATAATTTTGTTATTATTGAGAAAGCCAGTTTAATTAGGTTGACTAAAACGAAATCATACTGGTGATTAATAAGGAAAAATAACTGCTACGTTTATAATTTGGCAGATACTTTACATTTATAATTATGAATTAAGTTTCTTTCTGGAAATTTTTTATATAACTTTAATGAAATTTGTAATACAAGTTTCTTTTAAGGAGACTTACACTATTTACAGATATAGCAAAATTTAGTTCTTTACCTTCATAGAAAATTGAGTTTTGGGCATTTTTCTCAAAAGGAGTTAGAACGCAAGATTTTTTTGATAATAGAGTTATATCGCTAGTAACACTTTCGAAAGAATTCTTCAAGTGTGCGCCTACTAGGACCTCTAAAATCGATCTTCAAGGTCTGTGTAAGTTTAAGGTATTAACTTTACTAATATTCCGTATAATAATAGTGTACAATTCGTATGAAAATTCGCTACTATAACGCACTTGCTACGTCCCGAATTTTTTTGTTGATTCATATATTTGTTTATACAGTTTAGACAATGTAACTAACAGGCCATTTACTTTTAACGACACTGTACCTTGTTACTATCATTAAAGCACATATTTTTATTTATTTAGCTTGTTGCCCTAAGAAGATCTGTGTTCTGTTTTTAGATGCAAATTGATGGAAAACATTGTGAGCTGGAGTTACCTGTGGTTCGTGCTGACAAACGATTCTTTATGTTAAACTATCGCGGTGATGGCCATGATCAATGGGGTATCATATCAGATACCAAGATTGACGAAGGTGTCACAGTAATAACATTGAGAAGCATACTTCAGGTAAAGTTGTTATAGTTTTAAATGTTTTTATACAAGTCTCTATTTGTTTATACTCTTCCACATATTTTCTTTTAAGATGCTGTTTAGGCTGCATTATTTACCAGATTTGAGACCCTGTTACTTTTTATCACCATAATGTCCAAAGATCTTCTGAAAGTTACGAGCTCAATTTTTTCAGGTTTATAACCACTTCAGTGTTCCAATGGATGTGTATTACATGACATCTAAAGGTAATGAATTAAAATGCATAACTTCAGTGGAACCAGGTGGTGTAGTGAATGTACCTTTAGAAGCAGTTTACACGCCTACAATGGAACTTTTCTTCTCTGTGGAAAATTACACTGTCACCAATACTCCGTACATATGGAAAGATCTTCAGACAAATTTATCGATAACCAAGTTACTTCAGTGCACACCGAAGACTGAAGAGGTTGGAGTTGAACCATTTTTTATCAAGGTGAGTTAGTTATAAATAAATAATTAGTAGTTGGTAGAGTCACTTTTTGAAAACATTAATTATAAACTCTGTTAACCCTTTTGCTGCGGTTCACTAAGTCAATACTTCATCCAGAGCCGCACCCATTTTTAGTGAGGTTTCATTAAGAAAATTCACTAATAGAGAGGTATCGATGGTAAGACTTTTGGAAAATTTCTTCAAATGAGCGCGAATGAGGGCCCCTAGAACCCAAAAGTTTATATATATATATATATATATATATATATATATATATATATATATATATATACATAACATATATATGGTTCCACCCCCACCTCATCACCTACGGCCGCCAGCCTGGCTTCGGGTGACATCACAATGTTCTTTGTTGATGACATCACAGATGATGAAATTATTACAGCCGCTAAGAAAATTAAGGCTAACATGTCCTGTGGACCTGATCTGGTTCCTGGTTTCTTGGTGCGCGACTGCTTATATGCTTTCCTGACTCCGCTTAAGAAAATTTTTGAACTGATTCTTAGATCTGGAACATTCACCGTGATTTGGAAGCTGACACGGGTTTTCCCTGTCTTCAAGCCGAGAAATAGTGGTGATCCATCAAACTATCGACCAATAGCCATACTATGTGTCTTCTGTGAGATTTTCGAGGCCTGCCTTTTTCAGCGAATTCTGTTTCACATCAAAAACAGACTCTATTTCTCAGCATGGTTTCATTCCAGGTAGATCGACTGTAACGAATTTAGTTGACGTTACACAGTTCATTGTGTCCGCTCTTGACCGCTCTTCACAGGTTGATGTTGTGTATACTGACTATCTAAGGCCTTCGATTGTCTAAATCACTCTATTCTGATTGACAGGATGAGGGCTATCGGATTCTCGGAGGGCTTGCTTAGCTTGTTCAGATCTTACCTGGATGGAAGGAGGCAATTTGTTAAGGTTGGGGGCTTCAAATCTAACACTTATCACGTAACCTCGGGAGTGCCGCAGGGTTCCATACTCGGTCCATTACTATCTAATATCT
This sequence comes from Tillus elongatus, assembly GCA_964006375.1. Taxonomy (NCBI): domain Eukaryota; kingdom Metazoa; phylum Arthropoda; class Insecta; order Coleoptera; family Cleridae; genus Tillus; species Tillus elongatus. Next base: position 308,889,812 of record OZ023262.1, on the reverse strand, counting down.
TTATTGACCCAGTAAAACATGTTTTACATGTTCCTTTTTTAATGTATGCAGATGATATTAAGATTTTTGCAAATATTTCGAGTCTTGATGACTGTTTGCAGCTCCAGAAGTGTCTTCAGACCCTTGATGAATTGTGTTGTCGGAGTGGTCTTTCTATGAATGTTTCCAAGTGTTGTGTGATGTCCTTTACTCGAAATAAGCACACAATCACTTTCGGGTACAATATAGGAGGGCTTCCACTTGATCACCCCGGGACAGTTAAGGACCTTGGAATTGTTTTTGATGGTACTCTATCTTTTAAACCACACTATGAGTAGACTGTCAGTTCTGCTTACAAAACTCTAGGGTTTCTGATAAGAAACAGCAAAAATTTCTCACAGGCTGACCCCCTCCTCCTGCTCTTTAGCTGTTTGGTTAGGTCCCGACTTGAATATGGCTCAGTTGTGTGGGCTCCTACTTATGAGATACATGTGGCAAGCCTGGAATCAATGCAAAGGAAATGTTTAAAATTTCTTGGCTTTCGTGTGGATGGTCGATATCCGTCTATTGGTTTTCGTCAGGAAACTTTACTTCTTCGCTTTAGTCTGCAGAGTCTGTCGATGCGCAGGCAGTGCAGTTTCATTATATTTTTATATAAACTGCAAACACACAAAAGGACAAAAAATTCAATAGACAATTTTATTTCCCCATTACCTAACTCAACAAATACCTGCAATCCTCTTAATCCTTTAAGTACCGTGACGAAAGCCCCTGACTTAATTGATCGTGACCCGACTCACTGATAACAAAACAGGAAGATGAAACGGTACATACAGTACAAGACTTGCAACAAACTGACAGATCTCTCTTGGGCCTAGGGTTGAACACACTGAGACCTTAGAGACGATCTCTGGCAAGATTTGGGGAGTAGGCAGATTGAGACCCCGTAATTGAGCTACAACAACCAAACCCACCTTTGTCCACCGCTCTAACGAGTAGGCAGATTGAGGCTTTAGAATTCATGTTCTTAAATACTTCTATTACCTCTTGAAAATGGCTCTAAACAGGAGCCGAATCGTTGAGTTTCAATAAATTCTTGATGCGGTTCAACCCGAGAACCAAGTATGTCTCATATACATATATATATATATATATATATATATATATATATATATATATATATATATATATATATATATATATATATATATATATATATATATATATATATATATATATGTATGTATGTATGTATGTATATAAATTTTACCTGAATAAGTGATTTGAGTAAAAAAATCAACATCATTTAATCTATTGCCGTTGATACCTGATACCGCCAGTGACCAAACATGTCGATGTGGTCCCATCCCTCAACAAAAAATAAGTATGTGTACAATTTTTGTTTGTTTTATTACAGGCTGTAGGTGAAATGGAACAGGTGTACTACGAAAATACAACTAGACACACCATGGCTAGTACATGCTATAATATTCATCTTCGGCCTGCTGTTACCCTCAAAAACTTGCTTCCAATTGAAATTGTCTCCTGCATTGAAAGTATGCTGGAAGAGAAAACAACCCAACCCGGTGAGACACTTCAATTGCCAAACATTGAACCAGGAAAGTCTATCATAATTATAAGAGTAAGTAGTAGTATAAAATTAATATGTACATTTGAAGAGTTATCCATTATCTAAGATGACCATTGTGGGAGGAGCACCACAGGAGTTAGTTTTAAATCTTGGTTTATTTATGATTATTTCGCTCAGCGTTTACCTTCTTTATGTCTTAAAGTCGACTTTCATCAGTAACAACACATTAATTTTAATTTTCATTGACAGTTACAAAACTACCTAGAAAAGGAATGGTCTTGTCGTCACGAGCTTAAACTAGAACCTCCCGAATTCTCCGTCGTGACATTCAGCAGTTATGATAGTGTTGCCAAGATGACTCTAGATCTTGGAATGCACATTGTCAATAAGAGAGGCTCCATGATCATTTCGTTGTATTGTCCTTTCTGGATGCTCAATAAGACTGGATTGATGTTGAGTTACAGGGTGAGTAATAGTAGAATGTTCATTTTCATAAATGCCGTATAAAATACACTTCCCTTCGAAATTAACACATACTCTAAAAGTCACGTCAAGTTTTATCTGCAATATTTTCCTAACTATATGCCGAGAAAAATTTAGAAGTAATGAAAATTATCTTATCTTTTATTATTAAGTTATACCATACAAAGTGCCCTCAAATTTTTTAGAACACCTGTATAGTATTGCACACTAAAGAGAAAATTATAAACAATATTTAAGTTACTCAGTAAGTGGTGGACGTGCCGCCACCTAGTTGCAGAACCAAGTACTATGCTGTCACGCCAGCTCCAAATAACACAAAGTGTTTTAAAAATAGAGACTGGATACAGCTAACTAACAATTTAGTAATTTGTCAGCCCTGGCCCATTTCTACCCCAATATAGGGACAGTATGTAAGACTCGATGCATTTTCGCGGTTCTAATTGTTGCGAAAATGTATCGAGTCTTACATACTTTGTCCCTATATTGGGGTAGAAATAGGCCATAGCTGACAATTTACTAAATTGTTAGTTAGCTGTATCGTCTCTATTTTTTTAACACTTTGTGTTATTTGGAGCTGGCGTGACAGCATAGTACTTGGTTCCCCAACTAGGTGGCGGCGCGTCCACCACTTACTGAGTATTTTGAGACTGGCTATACGATAGCCGTATTATTTTTGGTGCATTTTTGCTGCAATTAGTATGCCGTACTGAAGAGCTCTAATGAGAGCGAAACCGGTCTACGGTTCTAATTGTTGCGAAAATGCATCGAGCCTTACAAGTATTTAAGTTTAAAAAAAAAGTAGCAGGCAGGCTGTTTTTCTATTATTTGATGTTGGTTTAACACAATGTTACATTTTTAGAGAAACTGTAATAAGGATAGGATTCACTGACATAAAACACTTAGTTTAAAACAATAGCAATATGATTATTTATTTCACCTTTCTTTGGAGTGTATTTACTAAATCAAGGACACAAACAGAAATACGGCAATATAGCTTAATGACTTAAAAAGTCGTCAGTATTTGCTAAATGTTTTACACATATTCTAAACAGTGGCAGTTATATTTTGTATAAATTTTAGAGGTGTGCGAACCTATGTTTTGTTCGAACCGAACTATGAACGAACCCAAGCAAATATGTTGCCTCGAACTTCGAACCTCTGAAATAGTATGTCTAAGGTTCACAGTCGAACTTCGAACTTCTTAGAAATTTAAAATCGAACATCGAACTACCCAAAATTCTTCAGTGTTCATATATCATTTCCTTAAACACAAAATTTAGGAATATTGTACCATACAATATTTGATATGTGAAAGATTCCCATTCTTTTAACAAAAAGGAAGAGTTCGGCAAATTTGCAAGTTGATTGGGTGGAAATTAGAGGTGTGCGAAGCTTCGAAATTTCGAACCGAACCCGAACTCGAACCGAACCTTCGGTTCGAAAATATGTTCGGACTAGCGATGTTGAAGTTGTTCGAAGTTCGAAATATGTTATTCTCCAAAATAGTTCGAAGTTCGTTGCTCAAAATTACTTTGAAATTTAACTTTACAGGCATTCTATGCTGCCAAAGATAGCGAAGTTGCGGCCCCGTTAACTCGGTAGCGGCGCTTTAAACTCGTTATCGGTCTCATTGAGTGGATGGCATAATTTTAGGAGATTTCACTCATGCATATTTTTGACAGTTGGTGGGCAGATTGAGACACTACGGAGCCATTTAGCAATAACATAATTATTTTTCTTATATATCCTAGCCTCCCAACACCTTTTTCAGTAACAACATTGTGATGGCGGTGTTCGAAAGCGATCGGTAACATAAATTTTCAGAATTTATGAGGATAATTGCAGATTGACTTTGGAAAACACTGGTTTCAGCATGATTTATTTCACCATGAGCCAAAACGATCAGCACCAGAAGGCATTTTTAGCCAATCAACCTGCAAATTTGCCGAACTCTTCCTTTTTGTTCAAAGAATGGGAATCTTTCACATATCAAATATTGTATGGTACAATATTCTTAAATTTTGTGTTTAAGGAAATGATATATAAACACTGAAGAATTTTGGGTAGTTCGATGTTCGATTTTAAATTTCTAAGAAGTTCGAAGTTCGACTGTGAACCTTAGACATACTATTTCAGAGGTTCGAAGTTCGAGGCAACATATTTGCTTGGGTTCGTTCATAGTTCGGTTCGAACAAAACATGGGTTCGCACACCTCTAGTGGAAATGCCTTCTGGTGCTGATCGTTTTGGCTCATGGTGAAATAAATCATGTTGAAACCAGTGTTTTCCAAAGTCAATCTGCAATTATCCTTATAAATTCTGAAAATTTACGTTATCGATCGCTTTCTAACACCGTCATCATAATGTTGTTACTGAAAAAGATGTTGGGAGGCTAGGATATATAAGAAAAATAATTCTGTTATTGCTAAATGGCTCCGTCGTGTCTCAATGTGCCCACCAACTGTCAAAAATATGCATGAGTGAAATCTCATAAAATTATGCTATCCACTCAATGAGACCGATAACGAGTTTAAAACGCCGCTACCGAGTTAACGGGGCCGCAACTTCGCTATCTTTGGCAGCATTCAATGCCTGTAAAGTTAAATTTCGAAGTCTTTTTGAGCAACGAACTTCGAACTATTTTGGAGAATTACATATTTCGAACTTCGAACAACTTCATCATCACTAGTGCGAACATATTTTCGAACCGAAGGTTCGGTTCGAGTTCGGGTTCGGTTCGAAATTTCGAAGCTTCGCACACCTCTAATAAATTTTAGTCACAAAAAAATCAATGGTTATTAGAGCTCCACATAAACAAAGAGGGGTGATAATGATTATACACTAATTAATTAACTTAATTAACCATTTGTGTGGCCACGTTCTAAGGGGGGTCGTTATTAGTTGCTTGAAAAATGAAATTTTCGGTAAATTTGCAGATTAGTACACGGGGGCTTTTTAGGAAAAAAAATATAAAAACATGCTTAGATCTCCTTTTGGATGCACAAACCACAAGAAATATTTCTTGCAAACGGCCCTCAAGTAAGTTACAGGCGGTACTAGGTGGCGGCGCGTCCACCACTTACTGAGTATTTTGAGACTGGCTATACGATAGCCGTATTATTTTTGGTGCATTTTTGCTGCAATTAGTATGCCGTACTGAAGAGCTCTAATGAGAGCGAAACCGGTCTACGGTTCTAATTGTTGCGAAAATGCATCGAGCCTTACAAGTATTTAAGTTTAAAAAAAAAGTAGCAGGCAGGCTGTTTTTCTATTATTTGATGTTGGTTTAACACAATGTTACATTTTTAGAGAAACTGTAATAAGGATAGGATTCACTGACATAAAACACTTAGTTTAAAACAATAGCAATATGATTATTTATTTCACCTTTCTTTGGAGTGTATTTACTAAATCAAGGACACAAACAGAAATACGGCAATATAGCTTAATGACTTAAAAAGTCGTCAGTATTTGCTAAATGTTTTACACATATTCTAAACAGTGGCAGTTATATTTTGTATAAATTTTAGAGGTGTGCGAACCTATGTTTTGTTCGAACCGAACTATGAACGAACCCAAGCAAATATGTTGCCTCGAACTTCGAACCTCTGAAATAGTATGTCTAAGGTTCACAGTCGAACTTCGAACTTCTTAGAAATTTAAAATCGAACATCGAACTACCCAAAATTCTTCAGTGTTCATATATCATTTCCTTAAACACAAAATTTAGGAATATTGTACCATACAATATTTGATATGTGAAAGATTTCCATTCTTTTAACAAAAAGGAAGAGTTCGGCAAATTTGCAAGTTGATTGGGTGGAAATTAGAGGTGTGCGAAGCTTCGAAATTTCGAACCGAACCCGAACTCGAACCGAACCTTCGGTTCGAAAATATGTTCGGACTAGCGATGTTGAAGTTGTTCGAAGTTCGAAATATGTTATTCTCCAAAATAGTTCGAAGTTCGTTGCTCAAAATTACTTTGAAATTTAACTTTACAGGCATTCTATGCTGCCAAAGATAGCGAAGTTGCGGCCCCGTTAACTCGGTAGCGGCGCTTTAAACTCGTTATCGGTCTCATTGAGTGGATGGCATAATTTTAGGAGATTTCACTCATGCATATTTTTGACAGTTGGTGGGCAGATTGAGACACTACGGAGCCATTTAGCAATAACATAATTATTTTTCTTATATATCCTAGCCTCCCAACACCTTTTTCAGTAACAACATTGTGATGGCGGTGTTCGAAAGCGATCGGTAACATAAATTTTCAGAATTTATGAGGATAATTGCAGATTGACTTTGGAAAACACTGGTTTCAACATGATTTATTTCACCATGAGCCAAAACGATCAGCACCAGAAGGCATTTTTAGCCAATCAACCTGCAAATTTGCCGAACTCTTCCTTTTTGTTCAAAGAAGGGGAATCTTTCACATATCAAATATTGTATGGTACAATATTCTTAAATTTTGTGTTTAAGGAAATGATATATAAACACTGAAGAATTTTGGGTAGTTCGATGTTCGATTTTAAATTTCTAAGAAGTTCGAAGTTCGACTGTGAACCTTAGACATACTATTTCAGAGGTTCGAAGTTCGAGGCAACATATTTGCTTGGGTTCGTTCATAGTTCGGTTCGAACAAAACATGGGTTCGCACACCTCTAGTGGAAATGCCTTCTGGTGCTGATCGTTTTGGCTCATGGTGAAATAAATCATGTTGAAACCAGTGTTTTCCAAAGTCAATCTGCAATTATCCTTATAAATTCTGAAAATTTACGTTATCGATCGCTTTCTAACACCGTCATCATAATGTTGTTACTGAAAAAGATGTTGGGAGGCTAGGATATATAAGAAAAATAATTCTGTTATTGCTAAATGGCTCCGTCGTGTCTCAATGTGCCCACCAACTGTCAAAAATATGCATGAGTGAAATCTCATAAAATTATGCTATCCACTCAATGAGACCGATAACGAGTTTAAAACGCCGCTACCGAGTTAACGGGGCCGCAACTTCGCTATCTTTGGCAGCATTCAATGCCTGTAAAGTTAAATTTCGAAGTCTTTTTGAGCAACGAACTTCGAACTATTTTGGAGAATTACATATTTCGAACTTCGAACAACTTCATCATCACTAGTGCGAACATATTTTCGAACCGAAGGTTCGGTTCGAGTTCGGGTTCGGTTCGAAATTTCGAAGCTTCGCACACCTCTAATAAATTTTAGTCACAAAAAAATCAATGGTTATTAGAGCTCCACATAAACAAAGAGGGGTGATAATGATTATACACTAATTAATTAACTTAATTAACCATTTGTGTGGCCACGTTCTAAGGGGGGTCGTTATTAGTTGCTTGAAAAATGAAATTTTCGGTAAATTTGCAGATTAGTACACGGGGGCTTTTTAGGAAAAAAAATATAAAAACATGCTTAGATCTCCTTTTGGATGCACAAACCACAAGAAATATTTCTTGCAAACGGCCCTCAAGTAAGTTACAGGACCAGGAGTGAATAGGGGTGTTGGGCGGGGAAAAAGATAAAAAGGAAATGTGAGCGTAAAGTGTGAAAAAAAAACAGCTTAGTTGGACCTCTATAAGCTGCCTTTATTCCATTTTGCAGCTATGCCTCCTTAAAATTCTGTTTATCCCGCCCAGAACCCCTATAATAATCGCAGGTCCCGTAACTTTCTTGCGGGTTGTTCCCAATAAACTTTTCTTGTTTACTTTGTTCTTGTTTAGGCATTGAGGGTGGTGGTAGGCATGCCGAATGTGGAGTAGAAGCCCCGCGATGAAGCAGTGGACCAAGATTTTTCAAATTATGTTTAAATTGTTACCTCATTTCATTTGTTTCAAATATTTTTCCAAAAATGAAATTTAGGTTGCCTTGGTCTTACATAGAGAGCTACAATATTTTATCATTTTCAAAAAGTGTGGATACAACAACCGTAAATAAGTGTTGGAAAGGGTCTGGGGTGCAGCAAGTATGTTGTGGTAGAGAATTTTTGTAAAAATATTTGAAATCAGATAACTCAATTTCCTATTAAGCCAGAATCTTCAATCTTGAACCATAGTAACACCTATGTAAACGCAGCGTGGGTACTAAATTAAAGAAATATATATAACATAATGAGCTTCACGGACAACTGCAAGTTGGTTTTAAAAAACCTTTTTTGTTGTTTTGTTTGCAAAAACTAGTTCAATTGGGTGGACTAAAACAAAACCATCCAAGCAATTAAAACGAAAATACCTGCCATAAATATGATTTAGCAGGTAGATTCCCTTTGTATATAATTTTTTTTTTCTAGAAAACTTTTGTGCCTAATGAAATTTGTAACACAATTTTTTTAAAGAGACTTGTAGTACTTACATATATACCTACTAAATTATAATTTTCTAGCTCCATAGAAAATAGAAACTTCTTTAAATAATCGCTAACTGTGACCCCTAAAACCGGTCTCCCAAGTCCATTTAAATTTAAATAATTAGTTTTAATAATCTATTTTACTAATAGTGTACAATTCTTATGAAAATTCACTACTATAATGCACTTGCTGCGTCCCGAACATTTTTAATGTATGATGACATTAAGGTTTTTGCAAATATTTCAAGTGTTAATGGCTGTTTGCAACTCCGGAAGTGTCATGAGGTCCTTGGTGAATGGTGTTGTCAAAGTAATCTTCCTATGATTTTTTTTTTCCAACAACATACCACGAGGGTTTGGAGGTTCGGGGGAGAAGGAAAAACATGTGCCGGCAAGGAATTCCACAACTTGGAAGTCCTCGGGACACAAGAGCGGGCATAACAAGATGTTCTATGTCTGGTGACCTGGGCAGTAAAAGGGTGCATTCGCTCTGTTCCCCTGGTAGATCTGCTGGGGGCAGCAGGTGGAGGAACTATGGAAGAAAGCTCCTCTGAGCAGTGCCCGTGAAGATATCTATAAAAGAGAGAGGGTAGGGTCACCGATGAGACGTATAGCTCTCTACTGAATGGAGTCCAGGATAGCGAGTGTAGAAGCGGCAGCAGCACCCCAGATGTGGGAGCAATATTCGAGGTTTGGTCTTATTTGTGAAGTATATAAGGTATAGAGATTAGCTGGTGAAAAGTATTTGCGAGCCCGGAAGAGGAAACGTAATTTCTTAGCAACCGCTTCTGCAATTGATGTGACATGTTGGTGCCAATTGAGATTTCGATCCACAGCAATGCCAACAAGTGAAAAGGACTCATTACTTTGAATAACGTAGTTCTTTATTGTGATGGGTCTAGGGCTGGTGTATCTCTTATGAGAAAAAAATAAGCAAGACTGTGATTTGGTGGGGTTGAATTGTATAAGATTTCAACTTCCCCAGTCTAATATTTTTTGGAGAGCCACGGAGACAGAACCCTCCATGAGTCTGCGATCCGCATCTAATTGGGGGGCTAAAGAGACAGGCTTAGAATATTGTATATTTGAGTGGAGGGTGCTGTCGTGCGTGTAACTGTGAACTGGGTTGGATGTGCTAGAGAGGAGGTCATTGATGTGGAGAAGAAACAAAGTAGGGGCTAAAGCTGAACCTTGAGGAACTCCTGCATTAATTGGATACAGTTTAGAGGAATGGCCATCCACGACAACAGAAATGCTCCGGTTGGAGAGGAAAGTTGCTGTCCACGTACAGAGTTTTGGTGGTAGGCCATAGGCCGGTAGTTTATTAAGCAGCGCTGCGTGCCAGACCTGGTCTAATGCTTTGGATATGTCTAGAGCGACAATCTGGGATTCACTGTGCAGTTCCATAGACTTGTTCCAAGAATGGGTGACAAAGGAAAGGAGGTCGGCAGTTGATCTGCGCTGACGGAATCCATACTGCCTTTCGTGGATTGGACTGTGTTTTTCAAGAAATTTTAGTAATTCGGTGTTGATATACTTTTCCATCACTTTAGAGACGACTGAAAGGAGAGAAATAGGCCTGTAGTTGCTAGGAAGCGCTTTGGATCCTTTCTTGGGGACGGGTTGTACTCGAGCAGTTTTCCAGTTACTAGGGAATATGCCTCTATTATAAGATGTCTGAAACAGATGAGTCAGAACAGGAGCAAGTTCTGGTGCGCATTTTTTGAGAACAATTGCTGGGATCTCGTCAAGGCCAGAGGCTTTCGTGGTATTAAGAGAAGAGAGCATCTTTCGTACCTTTTTAGTTTTGAAAGTGATATCCGTCATTTTATGCGCAACATTGGAGACTGTTGGTGGTTGAACATTTGGAGGTGGGTTTAGAGTAGAATTGCCGGCGAACAACAAGGCAAAAAGTTCAGCCTTGCCCAGGTCAGTAGAAACAATTTCATCCCCTGAGACAAGAGGTGGGAACGTGCTCTTGCAGAAATTATTCCCAATAGATTTAGCAAGAGTCCATAAGGGTTTGCTGCCGCTGAAGCTTAAGAGGACTTTGTTTTTGATGTGGTTATTAAACGAGTTTTTTGCCTCAGAAAGAATCCGGACATATTTACTGGGATTTTGTAGAAGCTTTTTGTGAGCTTTGATCTTTTCAAGTCTGGCCTTGTCACAGGATTTAGAGAACCAGGGCTTTTGAGTGGCTGCAGAGGTTTTCTGTGTACGTGGAATAAATAATTCCATGCCAGCTTGGATAATTTCGGTGACGTTTGTGAGATGTCAGAGGGGTCAGGATGAGAGAAGCAGACAGACGCCCCTGGAAATGAGGAAAAGTAATTTCGTCCCAGTTCGCGGAGTTGTAGTGCCAAACGATATGTGGGTGTGATGACTGTGTGACCTCGGGTTGCATTGCACAGGAAGCAGTGACCATGCCGTGGTCTGAGTGACCCAGGGCGGCGGTGACTGATATCTTATAGCAGTCAGGATTTGTAGTAAGAAGGATATCCAATGGATTTGAGCTGTGTGTTGGGATGTGAGAAAAGAAGGTAGGTTGCTGAACCATATTGGCTAAAGAATTGCTGACTGCAAAGGCCTCCGCTGCTCTTCCTTGTGGATCGGTTTTTGAAGATCATAGCCATTCCTTATTATCGACATTGAAGTCACCAAGAATAGTGACCTTGGAGGAAGGATATTCAGAAATCAGATGGCCGGCTTTTTCAGAGAGGTAGTTAAAGAGCTGGACAAAGTTGTTGTCAGAAGGTGACCGGTAAATTCAACAGATTAATTTAGTTGCAGCCCTGAGAGAGAGTTTTATCCATAGTAAAGGAAGTAAGGAGCTCATACCCCGGGAAATTGAGGTGATTAGTGGCTGTTTTGGCACTGATTTGAGTTTCGGTGAGGAAGAGAAGTTGGGGCCTATTAGCCTGGAGAAAATGGTGGACGGAGTTCAGGTTAGAATTTAGGCCACATATATTCGAGAAGGATATGTTAAATCTTGATGCTGGCGCCCCCTGTACACCCCTCTCCCGGAGATCCGAATTGAGGGGTATTTTACCGCCGGACTCTTTTGTACAAGGAGGAGCCATCTTCATTTTTGCTTATAGGGGAAACCGACTTTTACACCAGAACTGGAAACGCCCGTTGGGACTTCACCGGCCCCTTGATATAAGGGGTGGTACCTCCTCGGGCATGAAAAAAATCATTTACTATCACGTAAAGGAAAATTCCACTACCACCTACCATATTGCAAGTATACCACACCAGCCAACTATTAAAGAGCTGACCAGCTCTAGAACTTTTTCTGCTATGTGTTGTGTAATGCTTTTTACTCAAAATAAGCACCCAATTACTTTCAGTTACAAGTTAAGTGGGCTTGTCCTTTGTCGCCTCAGGACAGCGGTCAATATCCTCTTATTGGTTTTCCCCAGAAAAGTTTACTTCTTAACTTTAATCTGCAGAGTCTGGAAATATACACGCATTGCAGTTTTGTTATATTTTTATATAAATTCGTTAGTTCTGTGTGTGTCTGCTTAAACCTGCTACAGCAACTTAATTTTAAGATTCCTCACAATAGCGCACTTTTTCCAAGCACAGTCTATCTTTCCACAGCCTGTCCACGATTGCTGCAATGATCTCCAATGTAGTAGATGTGTATTGATAACTCTGTACTGCAAGAGAGCCTAGATATCTTGTCATGTAACTTATCAGAGATGAAAATGTTTTTCAACCATGTAACCAGTGGATATCTCTTTTGTATAGCTTGTTTAATTGTTGTTTCTTGTTATTTTGTTTTGTGTATCAGCCCATCCTTAATTTGACTTTTAAGCTGAATAGTGTATGTATAAATAAATAAAAAACGAGATTTCGTCTATTGCTCATCGCTCGAGGAGACAAACGCTGGATACATCAGGAAAAAGTATCCGCCCAATCTTCAACTTGCCAGTTGAGGTGTTCACGTGCGTATTCCGAACGTTGTGGTGGTCTCGTGTTCGTAATGGAGCTGTCTGCTCTCCTAGACCTCAGGTTATTTCGCTAAGTCTTGTTGAAGCAGTGCTTTGGTTTATTAAAAAATCATAACGTTCCAAAAATTCGCCGCGAAGGAGTATAGTTGTTGTAAACATTTACCATAATGGTTGAGCTCAAATAGGTCGGTCTTGTCTTCAATTTGTCACTCTACTGTGACCTTGACATGTTCTAGCATTTGTACCACTTTGTCGATACTGTTTTAGGATTCTCAAAATGATTGGCTGAGTCACATCAAACTGCTATGCCAGTTTTATTTGGGAAGCGAGTTGGTAAGATTGCAATTCACCATTATACAATGGGATTAATAATCAGAAAATTGAAGCCCACACAATCAAAACATTGCAGATGAAATATCAATTTTGATTGTGTGACATGACAGATCATAGAAGATTGTTACCTGACTACTATGGTTTTTTCTTTCTAAAGCATACTCTGTACACTGGAAATCATTTTTATTTGTCAAAAATAAAGGGCACCAACAAAATGTTGCACATATTCGCTTCCAGATCTCATAAAAGGCTAATTCAGGAAACAAGATGTTAGTAAAGAATGTAATTAAGTAAGGAGTGATATATTCGCTTCCAGATCTCATAAAAGGCTAATTCAGGAAACAAGATGTTAGTAAAGAATGTAATGAAGTAAGGAGTGATGGTGGGTGATGGTACAGCTGCTAGTTCACTACACCGGGTGTTTTCAATTTCCTGGTAAAAATGACACATGACACTGTACAGCAATTAAAATACCACTGCAAATCATTTTTATTTGTCAAAAATAAAAGGCAGCAACAAAATATTGCACATATACGCTTCCAGATCGCATAAAAGGCTAATTCAGGAAACAAGATGTTATTAAAGAATGTAATTAAGTAAGGAGTGATGGTGGGTGACGGTACAGCTGCTAGTTCACTCCACCGGGTGTTTTTAATTTCCTGGTAAAAATGACACATGACACTGTACAGCAATTAAAATACCACTGCAAATCATTTTTATTTGTCAAAAATGAATGGCACCAACAAAATGTTGCACATATTTGCTTCCAGGTCTCATAAAAGGATAATTCAGGAAACAAGATGCTATTAAAGAATGTAATTAAGTAAGGAGTGATGGTGGGTGACGGTACAGCTGCTAGTTCACTCCACCAGGTGTTTTCAATTTCCTGGTAAAAATGACACATGACACTGTACAGCAATTAAAATACCACTGCAAATCATTTTTATTTGTCAAAAATGAAGGGCACTAACAAAATGTTGCACATATTCGCTTCCAGATCTCATAAAAGGCTAATTCAGGAAACAAGATGTTTGTAAAGAATGTAATTAAGTAAGGAGTGATGGTGGGTGACGGTACAGCTGCTAGTTCACTCCACCGGGTGTTTTCAATTTCCTGGTAAAAATGACACATGACACTGTACAGCAATAAAATACCACTACAAATCATTTTTATTTGTCAAAAATGAAGGGTACCAACAAAATGTTGCCACATATTCGATTCCAGATCTCATAAAAGGCTAATTCAGGAAACAAGATGTTAGTAAAGAATGTAATGAAGTAAGGAGTGATGGTGGGTGATGGTACAGCTGCTAGTTCACTCCACCGGGTGTTTTCAATTTCCTGGTAAAAATGACACATGACACTGTACAGCAATTAAAATACCACTGCAAATCATTTTTATTTGTCAAAAATGAAGGGCACTAACAAAATGTTGCCACATATTCGGTTCCAGATCTCATAAAAGGCTAATTCAGGAAACAAGATGTTTGTAAAGAATGTAATTAAGTAAGGAGTGATGGTGGGTGACGGTACAGCTGCTAGTTCACTCCACCGGGTGTTTTCAATTTCCTGGTAAAAATGACACATGACACTGTACAGCAATAAAATACCACTGCAAATCATTTTTATTTGTCAAAAATGAAGGGTACCAACAAAATGTTGCCACATATTCGGTTCCAGATCTCATAAAAGGCTAATTCAGGAAATAAGATGTTAGTAAAGAATGTAATGAAGTAAGGAGTGATGGTGGGTGATGGTACAGCTGCTAGTTCACTCCACCGGGTGTTTTCAATTTTCTGGTAAAAATGGCACATGACACTGTACAGCAATTAAAATACCTCAAGTATTATTATTATTATTATTATGACTTTTATAGAGTATGCATTAATTTTGACGAGAAGTGTATTTATATTAATGTTACCATGTATGCAATAATTTAACTTACTGAATAGGTATTTTTAATCAGAAAGTTTTTCTTTAAATAACTAGGTAACAGTTGCCTGTGATACTTGAAAAAATGTTTTAGATGTACAGTTTGTCCCGCCATAAATGAATAACATCCCTTTTATAATATTTAGATGAAATTTGGTGTATTTCACAAATTGAGTACACTTCTTGCTAGCTAAAATATAATTACAGCTCTTTAACTTCCAGTTTGCCACACTCTTTAAAATATATTAGACAAATAAGTTAGGAATGCAGAAACTTGAAATCGAAAAGAGTGTGGTTTCTTTCCGAGGCAAAAAACTCGTTTAATAACGACATCAAAAGCATCCTCTTAAGCTCCAATGGCAGCAAACCCTTCTAGACTCTTGCTAAATCTATTGGGAATAATTTTTGCAAGAGCACATTCCCACCTCTTGTCTCAGGGGATGAAGTTGTCTCTACGGCCCTGGTCAAGGCTGAACTTTTTGCCTCGTTGTTCGCCGTCAATTCTACTCTCAACCCACCTCCAAATGTTCAACCACCAACAATCCCCAATGTCGCGCATAAAATGACGAATATCATTTTCAAAACTAAAAAGGTATGAAAGATGCTCTCTTCTCTTAATACCAGGAAAGCCTCTGGCCTTGACCAGATTCCAGCAATTGTTCTCAAAAAATGCGCACCAGAACTTGCCCCTGTCCTGACTCGTCTGTTTCAGACATCTTACGATAGAGGCATATTCCCTAGTAACTGGAAAACTGCTCGAGTACAACCCGTCCCCAAGAAAGGATCCAAAGCGCTTCCTAGCAACAACAGGCCTATTTCTCTCCTTTCAGTCATCTCTAAAGTGATGGAAAAGTTTATAAACACCGAATTACTAAAATTTCTTGAAAAACACAGCCTAATCCACGACAGGCAGTATGGATTCCGTCAGCGCAGATCAACTGCCGACCTCCTTTCCTTTGTCACCCATTCTTGGAACAAGTCTATGGAACTACACGGTGAATCCCAGATTGTCGCTCTAGACATATCCAAAGCATTCGACCAGGTCTGGCACGCAGCGCTGCTTAATAAACTTCCGGCCTATGGCCTACCACCAAAACTCTGTACCTGGACAGCAAATTTCCTCTCCAACCGGAGCATTTCTGTTGTCGTGGATGGCCATTCCTCTAAACTATATCCAATTAATGCAGGAGTTCCTCAAGGTTCAGCTTTAGCCCCTACTTTGTTTCTTCTCCACATCAATGACCTCCTGTCTACCACTTCCAACCCAGTTCACAGTTACGCGGACGACAGCACCCTCCACTCAAATAACAATATTCTAAGCCTGTCTCTTTGGCCCAATTAGATGAGGATCGCAGACTCATGAAGGGTTCTATCTCCGTGGATCTCCAAAAAATATTAGACTGGGGAAGTAGAAATCTTGTACAATTCAACCCCACCAAATCTCGGTCTTGCCTTCTTTCTCATAAAAGGTACACCAGCCCTAGAACCATCACAAGTAAAAATCAAGACTCAGTTATAGTGATTTATTGATGTGTGTGTGTGTGTGTGTGTTTTGTCTCTTTAACGTTAGCCTATTTCGCGACTATGGCCAATCACCGACGCCAGGGAGCAGTTTCGCTTCACCATCCTGGAAATTTTGCCGAACCCCTGCCTTTCTGTAAGGAGGGTATGGATCTTTAACGTGCCCAACATCACATGGACACGGGACCGACGGCTTTACGCCCCCTCCGAAGGGCGGAACGTGCAGACATTCAACTTGCTCAAATACAATGCCAGAACCTCGGTTGATGTTAATTGTACAGTATGTACTGAAAAAGTGAAAGAAGTACCCTGGGATCGAACCCAGTACCCTTCGATTCAGAGGCACATGTTCTTACCTCTGAACCACAGAGGCTCTGTGATTTATTGATAAAATATGAATTTACATAATGCAAATATTGTATATGAAAAAATGGTATTTATTTATAAAATATGAATTTATGCAAAATATTATATGAAAAAACAGATCCTTGCAACAGTTATTAATGACATTTAAAGTGAAAAAAAAAATATGAAAGCAGATGAACCAGGTACTTAACTTTATCTGCTGAGGTGTTGTTTCATGGGGCCTAGCACAGACAGAGTCCATCAGCTGCTTAGAGCCACCAGGACCTCTCAGAATACATATATTGAAGTCATTTAAGGCTGTCCAGACCATTACTACAGTTGAGCAGGGCTCTGTTGAGTTGACCTCAGCGGCTCTCCAAGTTATTGATGGACCTTTTCTGCTGTTCTTGTCATCTGGATGGTGCAGAGGGGGTGCCTTGAATTGGCGTTACATGAGGCCCCCAAAAGGGTAGAGAATGGCCCCCCCTAACGAGGCAGCCCTTTCTTGGCATGCTGTTTCTCCTGACCCAGCTCATATAGGAATTTAATATTTTTAAATGGCTAAGTAGAGAAAGAGGCTGCCGAAGGAGGCAGCGTGGTTATATAGGGCGCTTATCTCGTTAATGACATCTAGAGGAATGTCATCGTCTATGGCCTTCG
Source organism: Tillus elongatus (assembly GCA_964006375.1). Taxonomy (NCBI): domain Eukaryota; kingdom Metazoa; phylum Arthropoda; class Insecta; order Coleoptera; family Cleridae; genus Tillus; species Tillus elongatus. The sequence continues at coordinate 308,872,654 of OZ023262.1, read as the reverse complement.
ACTGACAATACAGTGTAGACTAAGGAAAAGAAGGACGGAATTCATTGAATAAGGTGGTAATACATTATTGACTACCATAATATAATTACTTAGAAGAGATATGATATTGTGCATATGCCCCGCCCCCTCCTATGACGTCACGTGGTGAGTACCGTTATAGAAGTTCAACTACACACTTCAAACAAAGTCATTCGCAATCAAAAAGTTTCTTTACGTCAGTTTAATGCGGTTGAAGTTATGCCTATATTGTCTTTTTCAGATAATAAAGATCGCAGCACTAAATTTAATCTTTTTCATTTTTATTACTTCCAACTGTATGCACTTAAATATTAGTAAAATACGTAATTTGTTAAGAGGTTGTGATGAAACGTCAAACCTCACTGCACGACAGCATGTTATTGTTGCATTGGACTCACCACTTGACACCATGGGCATGACAGGTCTAAAAATAGATAGTCTGAATATCATATCTCTCATTATTTGTATCATGATTGACTATCAATACAGGATAACCTTAGACTAAGGAAAAGAAGGACGGAATTCATTGAATGAGATAGTAATGTTATTATGATGATAATCATAATAAAGCTGAGAGTCGCAAGACATGTAACACTTTACAAGTTCATAAATAAAGCATATTAAAAAAAAATGTATATCTTTGTAAATGTTTATTTATTTTTTTACTTGTTTGTATGTTATTTATTTTGTGTGGATTAAACTTTTGCTTATTTTGTTGTATGACATGTTTAAAACCCAAACGGGTATATCGAAGTAATAAATTATAATATTATTGTAATATATGAGAATTACATGGTTCTCTGGTTGAACTTCGTCTAGAATTTAATAAGACTAGAGATTACAGCTCCTGTTCTGAAGCCATTTTCAAGAGGATAATAAAATATGAAAGAAAATGTACTGTAAGGCCTCAATCTCCGTAGAGAGCTCCAACCATTCGTGAGAAGTCTCATGACTGTGATATTACTGTGGTATCTTTTTTCTTTTGGTGGGACATCTGTACATGTATTAAACTAGTCTAGTTTTGTATAATAAAAGGTATTATTATAAGTAAGGCTAGATGCATTCTAGCCATAATTAGAACCGCAGACCGGTTTTGCTCCAAGTAGAGCTCGTCAGTACGGCATACTAATTACAATGAGAATACACCTATAAAGTAATACGGCTATGATAGCCAGCTTTTTAGAACATTGTGAGATGTACGACAGGGTCGTTTTGTGTTATTTGGAGCTATCGTGGCAACATACTGCCTAATTCCACACCGAGATGGCGACCTTGTCGTACATCTCACAATGTCCGTAATATTGTAAGTTTAATTTAGTATACTGCTGGCGTAAAGATATTTGAAATTATAATTAAAAAACTTTTTCAGAAGTCTAAAAAAATTGAAAGAGCAGATTCAGCTGGAAGTCCTTCAAAGGTAGCTTAGTTGATATAATGCTTTTTGTGGATTTTTTGTTCTGAGTGGTTCTCAAAATGCAGTAATCAACTTTTAGCACATTATATTAATCAATGTTGTTTTAAAAAATTGTATGTTTTTTCTTGGTCAGTTTTAATGTAGTGTTATTGGGATATAGTTAGACAGAGTTTTGTGAATTTAATTAGTCAGTAGTGCTTTTCTGTTTTATACTTATAATACTTATTCGTTTATTAGTACAGACTGTTTTATGCATGCCATTTAAAATTTAGTGTATGTTAGACAGCACTTAAAACATTACTTTCCGTGGATAGTCATTGAAATTGTGTAAAATATTTTTTACATTCATCATCAGGTTACATAATTTTAGCTGATATCCTTATGATTCTACTTGATTCTAAGCAAATTTACAATCAGATGGCCATGGAAAATGATCAACAAACATACAATTCTCAATCACATGTTCATTTTCCGTTTGAATTGTCTAGTTACATAAAGTTTTATCTGAAATCCTTACGATTCTACTTGATTCTATGCAAATTCCCAATAAGATATGGCCATCGAAAATGATCACCAAATTTACAATTCTCAATGACTTTATTTTCAGTTTGAATTGTCAGGTTACATAAAGTTTTAGATGAAATCCTCATAATTTTACGTGATTCTGAGCAAATTTCTTATCAAAAAGCCATGGAAAATGACCAACAAATTTACAAATTTCAATGACACCTTCATTTTCAATTTGAATTGTCAGGTTACATAAAGTTTTAGCTGAAATCCTTATGATTCTACTTGATTCTAAGCAATTTCCAATCAGATGGCCAATGATCAACAAATTTACAATTCTCAATTACACCTTCATTTTCAGTTTGAATTATCAGGTTACATAAAGTTTTAGCTGAAATCCTTATGATTCTACTTGATTCTAAGCAAATTTCCAATCAGATGGCCATGGAAGTTATCAACAAATTTACAATTCTCAATGACACCTTCATTTTCAGTTTGAATTATCAGGTTACATAAAGTTTTAGCTGAAATCCTTATGATTCTTCTTAATTCTAAGCAAATTTCCAATCAGATGGCCACAGAAAAATTATCAAACAAATTGACGATTCTCAATGACAATTTCATTTTCAGTTTTAAATGTCAGGTTACATAAAGTTTTAGCGGAGATCCTACGATTATACTAGATTCTTAGCAAATTTCCAATCAGATGGCAAATGATCAACAAATTTACAATTCTGAATGACACCTTCATCTTCAGTTTGAATTGTCAGGTTACATAAAGTTTTAGATGAAGGATTTCATCTAAAACTTTATGTAATGATTCTACCTGATTCTAAGCTAATTTTCAATCAGATGGCTATGGAAAATGATCAAGAAACATACAATTCTTAATGACACATTCATTTTCAGTTTGAATTGTTAGGTTACATGAACTTTTAGATGAAATTCTCACGATTTTACGTGATTCTGAGCAAATTTCTCATCAAATCGCCATGGAAAATGATCAACAAATTTACAATTCTCAATGACATCTTCATTTTCAATTTGAATTGTCAGGTTACATAAAGTTTTAGCTGAAATCCTTACGATTCTGCTTGATTCTAAGCCAATTTCCAATCAGATGGCTATGGAAAATGATCAACAAACATACAACTCTCAATGACATGTTTATTTTAAGTTTGACTTGTCAGGTTACATAAAGTTTTAGCTGAGATCCTTACGATTCTACTTGATTCTAAGCAAATTTCCAATCAGATGGCTATGGGAAATGATCAACAAATTTACAATTCTCAATGACACCTTCATTTTAAGTTTGAATTGTCAGGTTAGGTAAAGTTTTAGCTGAAATCCTTACGATTCTGCTTGATTCTAAGCCAATTTCCAATCAGATGGCTATGGAAAATGATCAACAAACATACAATTCTCAATGACATGTTTATTTTAAGTTTGACTTGTCAGGTTACATAAAGTTTTAGCTGAGATCCTCACGATTCTACTTGATTCTAAGCAAATTTCCAATCAGATGGCTATGGGAAATGATCAACAAATTTACAATTCTCAATGACACCTTCATTTTAAGTTTGAATTGTCAGGTTACATAAAGTTTTAGCTGAAATCCTTACGATTCTGCTTGATTCTAAGCCAATTTCCAATCAGATGGCTATGGAAAATGATCAACAAACATACAATTCTCAATGACATGTTTATTTTAAGTTTGACTTGTCAGGTTACATAAAGTTTTAGCTGAGATAGTCACGATTATACTTGATTCTAAGCAAATTTCCAATCAGGTGGCTATGGGAAATGATCAACAAATTTACAATTCTCAATGACACCTTCATTTTAAGTTTGAATTGTCAGGTTAGGTAAAGTTTTAGCTGAAATCCTTACGATTCTGCTTGATTCTAAGCCAATTTCCAATCAGATGGCTATGGAAAATGATCAACAAACATACAATTCTCAATGACATGTTTATTTTAAGTTTGACTTGTCAGGTTACATAAAGTTTTAGCTGAAATCCTTACGATTCTGCTTGATTCTAAGCCAATTTCCAATCAGATGGCTATGGAAAATGATCAACAAACATACAACTCTCAATGACATGTTTATTTTAAGTTTGACTTGTCAGGTTACATAAAGTTTTAGCTGAGATCCTTACGATTCTACTTGATTCTAAGCAAATTTCCAATCAGATGGCTATGGGAAATGATCAACAAATTTACAATTCTCAATGACACCTTCATTTTAAGTTTGAATTGTCAGGTTAGGTAAAGTTTTAGCTGAAATCCTTACGATTCTGCTTGATTCTAAGCCAATTTCCAATCAGATGGCTATGGAAAATGATCAACAAACATACAATTCTCAATGACATGTTTATTTTAAGTTTGACTTGTCAGGTTACATAAAGTTTTAGCTGAGATCCTCACGATTCTACTTGATTCTAAGCAAATTTCCAATCAGATGGCTATGGGAAATGATCAACAAATTTACAATTCTCAATGACACCTTCATTTTAAGTTTGAATTGTCAGGTTACATAAAGTTTTAGCTGAAATCCTTACGATTCTGCTTGATTCTAAGCCAATTTCCAATCAGATGGCTATGGAAAATGATCAACAAACATACAATTCTCAATGACATGTTTATTTTAAGTTTGACTTGTCAGGTTACATAAAGTTTTAGCTGAGATAGTCACGATTATACTTGATTCTAAGCAAATTTCCAATCAGATGGCTATGGGAAATGATCAACAAATTTACAATTCTCAATGACACCTTCATTTTAAGTTTGAATTGTCAGGTTAGGTAAAGTTTTAGCTGAAATCCTTACGATTCTGCTTGATTCTAAGCCAATTTCCAATCAGATGGCTATGGAAAATGATCAACAAACATACAATTCTCAATGACATGTTTATTTTAAGTTTGACTTGTCAGGTTACATAAAGTTTTAGCTGAAATCCTTACGATTCTGCTTGATTCTAAGCCAATTTCCAATCAGATGGCTATGGAAAATGATCAACAAACATACAACTCTCAATGACATGTTTATTTTAAGTTTGACTTGTCAGGTTACATAAAGTTTTAGCTGAGATCCTTACGATTCTACTTGATTCTAAGCAAATTTCCAATCAGATGGCTATGGGAAATGATCAACAAATTTACAATTCTCAATGACACCTTCATTTTAAGTTTGAATTGTCAGGTTAGGTAAAGTTTTAGCTGAAATCCTTACGATTCTGCTTGATTCTAAGCCAATTTCCAATCAGATGGCTATGGAAAATGATCAACAAACATACAATTCTCAATGACATGTTTATTTTAAGTTTGACTTGTCAGGTTACATAAAGTTTTAGCTGAGATCCTCACGATTCTACTTGATTCTAAGCAAATTTCCAATCAGATGGCTATGGGAAATGATCAACAAATTTACAATTCTCAATGACACCTTCATTTTAAGTTTGAATTGTCAGGTTACATAAAGTTTTAGCTGAAATCCTTACGATTCTGCTTGATTCTAAGCCAATTTCCAATCAGATGGCTATGGAAAATGATCAACAAACATACAATTCTCAATGACATGTTTATTTTAAGTTTGACTTGTCAGGTTACATAAAGTTTTAGCTGAGATAGTCACGATTATACTTGATTCTAAGCAAATTTCCAATCAGATGGCTATGGGAAATGATCAACAAATTTACAATTCTCAATGACACCTTCATTTTAAGTTTGAATTGTCAGGTTACATAAAGTTTTAGCTGAAATCCTCACGATTCTACTTGATTCTAAGCAAATTTATAATCAGATGGCCATGGAAAATGATCAACAAATTTACAATTCCTAATGACACCAACATTTTCAGTTTGAATTGTCAGGTTACATAAAGTTTTAGCTGAAATCCTCAAGATTCTACTTGATTCTAAGCAAATTTCTAATCAGATGGTCATGGAAAATGATCAACAAATTTACAATTCCTAATGACACCAACATTTTCAGTTTGAATTGTCAGGTTACATAAAGTTTTAGCTGAAATCCTCAAGATTCTACTTGATTCTAAGCAAATTTCTAATCAGATGGTCATGGAAAATGATCAACAAATTTACAATTCCTAATGACACCAACATTTTCAGTTTGAATTGTCAGGTTATATAAAGTTTTAGCTGAAATCCTGATGATTCTACTTGATTCTAAGCAAATTTCTAATCAGATGGCCATGGAAAATGATCAACAAATTTACAATTCCTAATGACACCAACATTTTCAGTTTGAATTGTCAGGTTACATAAAGTTTTAGCTGAAATCCTGATGATTCTACTTGATTCTAAGCAACTTTATAATCAGATGGCCATGGAAAATGATCAACAAATTTACAATTCCTAATGACACCAACATTTTCAGTTTGAATTGTCAGGTTATATAAAGTTTTAGCTGAAATCCTGATGATTCTACTTGATTCTAAGCAAATTTCTAATCAGATGGCCATGGAAAATGATCAACAAATTTACAATTCCTAATGACACCAACATTTTCAGTTTGAATTGTCAGGTTACATAAAGTTTTAGCTGAAATCCTCAAGATTCTACTTGATTCTAAGCAAATTTCTAATCAGATGGTCATGGAAAATGATCAACAAATTTACAATTCCTAATGACACCAACATTTTCAGTTTGAATTGTCAGGTTATATAAAGTTTTAGCTGAAATCCTTACGATTCTACTTGATTCTAAGCAACTTTATAATCAGATGGCCATGGAAAATGATCAACAAATTTACAATTCTCAATGACACCTTCATTTTAAGTTTGAATTGTCAGGTTACATCAAGTTTTAGCGGAGATCCTGATGATTCTACTTGATTCTAAGCAAATTTCCCATCAGATGGCCATGGAAATTATCAACAAATTTACAATTCTCAATGACACCTTCATTTTAAGTTTGACTTGTCAGGTTACATAAAGTTTTAGCTGAGATCCTCACGATTCTACTTGATTCTAAGCAAATTTTCAATCAGATGGCCATGGAAAAATGATCAAACAAATTGAAGATTCTCAATGACAATTTCATTTTTAGTTTGAATTATCAGGTTACATAAAGTTTTAGCTGAAATCCTCACGATTCTACTTGATTCTAAGCAAATTTCCAATCAGATGGCCACGGAAAAATGATCAAACAAATTGACGATTCTCAATGACACCAACATTTTTAGTTTGAATTATCAGGTTACATAAAGTTTTAGCTGAAATCCTATGATTTTACTTGATTCTAAGCAAATTTCCAATTAGATGGCCATGGAAAAATGATCAACAAATTGACAATTCTCAATGACACTTTCATTTTGGGTTTTAATTGTCAGGTTACATCAAGTTTAAGTAGCTATTGAGTTGAGTTGTCAAAAATGGATAGTGAATTGAATGGTTACTCGAATTTTGGGGTATTTTACCTCCATAGGAAATGTAGTAATAGGACTTGCCGCAATTTCAACAAAAGATGTCCCGAATTACCACTTATGAATAGAGCATTTAAGCTTATCAAAGCAATTTTTTTAGTCCAGACTTCAAACCTGCTAAATAAGTTTAAAAGGCAATGGAAGAAGATGAACACAATGAAATTAATGTCGTGGCTTATTTTGAGGATCGTAAAATTGGCTTTCTGGCACAAATTAGACTATTACTTGTTCAATTTTGTCTAAACTAATTTTATCGCCTACTTTCAGGCATGCAATGAGACCAAACCGACAGTTTGAACTGAAAGTACCAATTTAGCCTGTTAATCACTACTGAGGAGGACAGAACTGATAATTCACCTTTACTGCCTTGTATTTTGTCTAGTGTGCTGCTTTCCTGTTTTAACGACAAACTCGACTTTGTTAGTGTGATGATGTTTGTCGAGTTTTTTTGTTGTTTTTTTTTTAATTACTTTTAATTGATTTAGTTAGATATATGATCCATGTATTTTTGTGTTGACAGAATTCTGATGACAATTCCAATGTTCTCCACCATCCACCAGATTTCAAAGGACCAGTGCTGTTTTCGTTCCAAGCTAAGAACTTCTTTGGAAAAAAGAAAGCTGCCATTAGAATTGATAATGGTGAATGGTCTGACAAATTCTCACTAGATGTCGCTGGTTCATCTGGTGTTGTAACATGCAAAGCCAATGACCAAATCTTTCAGGTATGTATAATATAAATTATACAGGTGTGTAAATAGTATTACACCAAATGAGATTATGTAGAAATAGTTTGACCTTTGGTCGTTTCACTAACCAAGTTAGCGTCATCAGAGGATGAATAATCCTAAACATATTATATCCTCAACTCTATTTATATTTTTCGTAGCCTGTTACTAACGATTTAGGGAGGTTCAACGCCACCAACCAGTTCATATTTCGTATCTGTATTCTTTTGTTATTTATCGGATGTGCTTTCTGCCAGTATTTATGTTACAAAGTAATCTATCAGGAGACTACTCATAGGCGGCGAAGCGAGAATCATACATTTTCTATTGTTACTATATTTAGCAATATATATACTTTCGAGGCGTTTAGCTGTCCTGGTGGTCTTAGCATTTTTTATTAATTTTAAATTCTCAGGGTTCCCACTCGTCTGGAAAACTGGGAAAAGCCAAGAAATTTGTAGAAGGAAATCTTTTGTCACGGAAATCAGGGAAAAATTGAGAAAAATTGTGAAAATTGACTAAGAGTCAGGGAATTTTTGTGTGTGTCAGGGATTTTTTTTCTGTTTTATGATAAATAAATAAAACACAATGATAGGTGCATACTTGTATAAGTAGCGTTTTCGTTTATTTGTAAGGAAAATTGTGTATGTTTTATAAATGTAATTTTCGGAAAGTGTGTTTTCCATCATGAGGGGAAGAGCTACTGTATTCTGTAGTAGTGTGCTACACATTTTTGGGGTAGATTGTGAATATTAAAGTCAGGGAAATAGGTTTTGGCATGTCAGGGAAATCAGGGAAAAGTCAGGGAAATTGATATGCTGTTTTTAGTGGGAACCCTGATTCTCCTCATTAACATGATGATTATTATTCCAAATATGTCGGGCGACTAGATCTATCTATAGTACTGCATCTTAATTGTGCTAAATGCTCTTTGAATCTAATTCCAATAGATCTTTTTGTAAGTATTTGAGATCACAATCTTTACAACTTATTTCATAAATTCCCGACATTTTGGCCGTACTATCCTTGTCTTTTGGGTTACCTAGCAAGTTTTTTTTTTTTAAATATTTTTTGTCGAAAATGCTAGTTGCAAATTGGCCTTTTTTTAAAATGCTATCTAGACCTCTCGTGAATCGAGGTTCAAATGGTAAGAAGCAAAGTTTTTTTCAGCTTTCTCTCTTCTAAAAGTCGTTGATTCCGCTAACATTTTCTTTGCTCTTTGTTTGTTTATCCACTAGGCAAGCAGTGTATTCTTTATATTCGGCCACGTTCTTAATATACTTTAATTCTTTGGTATATCTACTTTTACTTATAGGAAAATTAATTTTGAAAAAATTTCTACAAATGAGCACAAACTAGGACCCCTGCAACCCAAATCCTAGGTCAGTTTCAGACTTTATACATTCTTGTTGGTTCCAGCCGAGTGATGGGCTATTGCCGTTTTTCTCACAGATCGACTCGGTCGCTACTGTATGAATTTTAAAATACCTCATTTGGATTAGCTGCCCACAGTGGAAGATTTCAGAACTTACAAAAGAGGTCTCTATTACCCAGAACGTATAAATAACTGTCTGAACATAACGTTTTTTTTTTTTTTTTTTTTTTAATATATTTCAACAACACACCACGAGGGCTTACAACCTAAATACTACCATCGTTCATAAGCAATTCAATTGTATTGTGAAGATATAATTTAAATCTTCTTCTGTCAACTTCTGTTGGAGAACTTTTAGTGCTTTCTTAACTTCTTGTTTTTGAACACCCTTGACCATTCCCAGATTGGTCTGCCAAGCTCGGTCAACATGCCACACACAGAATATATGTTGTGTGTCACTATGTCCCATGATCGACACCCAAGCATTGAAGTATGCTTGAGCCAAATCTGACATGAATATTGTTGGTTCGATTTCACCTGAAGAATGTTGTTCAATAAAAAATATGCAGACTAGTTTCTACTCATGCACGTACCAACTCTATCTTTGATGTTTTAGAACAGTACTTTATATATTAAAATATATTTCCTGTTAGTGAACATGAAAGCAACTGGAAATCCTTCTCTGAATTAATCCAAAACCATAAGAGTGGTTAACTCAAAATTATAGGAATTCAAACCATGTGTTCCGTCTATGGTCAAAGTGTTCTGTCTTTTATTTAATATATTTCAACAACACACCACAGCCTAAATACTATCGTACTGTGGGTGTCGACAACGGAGAAAGAGGCAACTTGTTAATTCTGAACTTGAAGGTTTGGAGGTTCGGGGGAGAAGGAAAACCATGTGCCGGCAAGGAATTCCACAACTTGGAAGTCCTCGGGACAAAAGAACGGGCATAACAAGATGTTCTATATCTGGTTACCTGGACAGTAAAATGGTGCATTCGCTCTGTTCCCCTGGTAGATCTGTTGGGGGCAGCAGGTGGAGGAACTATGGAAGAAAGCTCCTCTGAGCAGTGCCTGTGCAGATATCTATAAAAGAGAGAGAGATCACCAACGGCACGTCGGTGGGCAAGGGATGGCAGCATTTGGGTGAGGGTAGGGTCATCGATGAGACATATAGCTCTCTTCTGAATGGAGTCCAGGATAGCAAGTGTAGAAGTGGCAGTGGCAGCCCCAGATGTGGGAGCAGTATTCGAGGTTTGGCCTTATTTGTGAAGTATATAAGGTATAGAGTTAGCAACCGCTTCTGCAATTGATGTGACTTGTTGGTACCAATTGAGATTTCGATCCACAGAAATGCCAACAAGTGAAAAGGTCTCATTACTTTAAATAACTTGGTTGTTCTGTCTGATGGGTCTAGGCCTGGTATCTCTTATGATATAGAAAGGCAAGACTGAGATTTGGTGGGGTTGAATTGTACAAGATTTCTACTTCCCCAGTTTAATATTTTTTTGGAGATCCACGGAGACAGAACCCTCCATGAGTCTGCAATCCTCATCTAATTGGGCTAAAGAGACAGGCTTAGAATATTGTATATTTTAGTGGAGGGTGCTGTCTTCCACGTAACTGAACTGGGTTGGGTGTGCTAGAGAGGAGGTCATAGATGTGGAGAAGAAACAAAGTAGGGGCTAAAGCTGAACCTTGAGGAACTCCTGCATTAATTGGATACGGTTTAGAGGAATGGCCATCCACAACAACAGAAATGCTCCGGTTAAAGAGAAAATTTGCTGTCCAGGTACAGAGTTTTGGTGGTAGGCCATAGGCCGAAAGTTTATTAAGCAGCGCTGCGTGCCAGACCTGGCCGAATGCTTTGGATATGTCTAGAGCGACAATCTGGGATTCACCGTGTAGTTCCATTGACTTGTTCCAAGAATGGGTGACAAAGGAAAGGAGGTCGGCAGTTGATCTGCGCTGCTGACAGAATCCATACTGCCTGTCGTGGATTAGACTGTGTTTTTAAAGAAATTTTAGTAATTCGGTGTTTATATACTTTTCCATCACTTTAGAGACGACTGAAGGGAGAGAAATAGGCATGTAGTTGCTAGGAAACGCTTTGGATCCTTTCTTTGGGACCGGTAGTACTCGAGCAATTTTCCAGTTACTAGGGAATATACCTATATCGTAAGATGTCTGAAACAGAGACAAGTCAGGACAGAAGCAAGTTCTGGTGCGCATTTTTTGAGAACAATTGCTGGGATCTCGTCAAGGCCAGAGGCTTTCCTGGTATTAAGAGAAGAGAGCATCTTTCGTACCTTTCTAGTTTTGAAAATGATATCCGTCATTTTATGCGCGACATTGGGGACTGTTGGTGGTTGAACATTTGGAGGTGGGTTGAGAGTAGAATTGCCGGCGAACAATGAGGCAAAAAGTTCAGCCATGCCCAGAGCCGTAGAAAAAATTTCATCCCCTGAAACAAGAGGTGGGAACGTGCTGTTGCAGAAATTATTCCCAATAGATTTAGCAAGAGTCCAGAAGGGTTTGCTGCTGTTGGAGATTGAGAGGACTTTGAGTTTTTTGCCTCAGAAAGAATGCGGACATAGCGGTTTCTTGCGTCGTTAAATGCTTGACGGTTTTCTTGACTGGGATTGTGTAGAAGCGTTTTGTTAGCTTTGAAGTTTTCAAGTCTGGCCTTGTCACAGGATTTAGAGAACCAGGGCTTTTGAGTGGCTGAAGAGGTTTTCTGTGTACATGGAATAAATAATTCCATGCCAGCTTGGATAGTTTCGGTTACGTTTTGTGAGATATCAGAGGGGTCAGGATGAGAGAAGCAGAGAGACACCCATGGAAATGAGGAAAAGTAATCCCGCATTTCATCCCAGTTCGTGGACTTGTAGTGCCAACGATGTGTGGGAGTGATGACTGTGTGACCTCGGGTTGCATTGCGCAGGAAGCAGTGACCATGCCGTGGTCTGAGCAACCAAGGGGGATACTGAGGATATACAATGTTTTCTTTATTTTTTAGACCTTAGCAGTTGAATCTTAAATCACTTGAAACCATGTTATACAGCAATATATTTGACTGGGTTTTATATACCTTAAAGACCTTTAGTGGTTTCCTTGTGTGATATTTCATTCATTCTCAAATAAATAAGTTCTTTGTATTGGAGTACGTCACAGCTAAATACTCTTGTCAGGTAGTAATATTTATCTCTTAAAAACCTCTAAAATGAGTCAGAGCGGTGTTTACCACATAGCGAATTTTCATAATTCTGTATGACGATTTTTATTTCATTATAGTTCACCACAAAAAAAATTACCATTAAAAAAATACAAACAGTTGGTAAAGCATTTGCTTAGATTATCAAAATGTAAGCTGACCCAAAAGTCGAGCGTAATAAGTTTACAGTTTCGGCACTTAGTCCCTTTGTTACTTCACCTCCTCAACTGTAACAGAACAAATGGCTTTTTCTTACAGATTGGTGTCAACAACCAACTGACCTACAACAGTTTCACAAAGCAAGTGACCTTTACGCCATATTATGTAATCATAAACAACGCATCCTTTGGGATAGAATGCCAGGAGTATGATCGGCCAGCTGATCATTGGGTTACAGTGGAACCAAAATCGTGTTCTGCCTTATGGCCCTACAGCGATGCTGATGACAAACTGCTTATATTAAGGGTGGCTGGTACAGACGAGGTGTCTGCACCGTTCCTCTACACTGAAAGTCATACAACTCTGCTGAAGTTAGAGAACAAGGTAATAAATAAATGTTTTTATAGTAAATAAATCTTCTCTTTCCGTTTGTTAGTCTGTGTTATCTGGTGATTGACATTAACTACTTAGCTTTCTGCTGTGTGTAAATTAAACCGGGTGACAGTAAGTAGCTGCAGATAATGCTAATATATTAAGGTGAGTGACCAGATAACGAAAATGAATATTACATAGAATCAAGTGACCACGGTGGTCATGTTTATACCTGTATTTAATAAATAAATTTATTTTTAGTATGGTGGTATCAATGTTGATATCCAGATAACAGAAGGGGCATTTTACATCAACATGGCACAGTATGATGAAGGAATGGCCCCAGCTTTGTTGATTAATCATACGAGAGATGCAATGAACTATTGGGAGAAGCAAACAATACAGTTAAGGTAAGTAAAGTAGTTGTAATAATAATAGAGCTTATTTAGCATTCAGCCAATAAATATTAACAAATAAAAAGTCTGGACGCAGCAAGTGTGTTATGGTAGTGAATTTTCATTAAAATGTTTATACAGTTTATACATTAATTTCCGAGTCCCACGTGACTGGATTCTGTCTCTCTCTCTTAGTGGAATATGATTTTATGAGTTGGCAGTCAAAAAGTAACCAAAAAAACCCACTAGGTTAGGGACCCCAAAGTTACTAAATCAATTGACAATTGACAGTTCAGTCCATTGGCGCTCAATTCCCTTTTGACCGGTTATTTTGTATGTATATTGTGCATTTTCCAAATTCGGCCAGTGTTTATCTTCTTCAAATAATTTTCTATCTGTTGGACAATAAAAAAAAACTAACGGGATGCAGCAAGTGCGTTATGGTAGTGAATTTTTATTAAATGCTTCAAATTTCAATAACTCAATTTTCTATAGACTTAGAAAGTTTACATTTGGGGTGTAGTAAGGTCTTTCCTAAGGCAAGATATCCACCAAATTTCATTAAAATAACTTTGTAATTTTCGGAGAAAAAAATTTTTTTCGAGAGAAAATTTAAGATTTGAATAACTCAATTTTTTATAAACTTAAAAAGTTGAATTTTGGTACGTAATAAGGTCTCTCCTAAGGCAATATATACGTTAAATGTCATTATAACAGCTTTGAAATTTTCGGAGAAAAATTTTTTTTTAAAGAAAACTCAAAAATTTCCCGGAAAACCCCGTCCCATTTTCCTGACTAACGAACTCATCCAAGCCATTAATAAAAGAAAGGCACTTGCCGAGTTTCATCGAAATCGGTTAATTATTTTTTGAGTTATCAGATGGATACATACATACATATATATATATATATATATATATATATATATATATATATATATATATATATATATATATATATATATATATATATATATATATATATATATATATATATATATATTGTTCATGCTCGTTGTTCTGTCACTTTTAAATTCAAATGTCGCGCGCTACACTGACATAGAGTAAGTGTTACTAATGGTTTCCGCCAGAAGACCAGAGAGGGGGAAGAAGAATGAGAGAAGGGAGAGAAGCTTGCATCCCTCTGCCACTTGTTTTTGAGTCCTTGAAGAGGCAAGAGGTCTCGAGAAAGCGAATTGCTTTCAACCCCTTGAAGAGACACGAGGTCTCTAAATATCCACTTGTTTGTAAGTCCTTTGGGAGACACGAGGTCCCTAGAGGTGTTGTGTGTGAATACAGAAAAACGAAGCTTATGTTCCTGCATTATTGGAGAATAAAGGTAGGTAACTTTGCTTATTGTCAGTGCCCTATTTGTTCTGTTTTTTTTTGTTATTCATTATAAAATAAATACACGTGGTAGTTACATTTGGCCCATCGACCGGATTTTTATAGTTGTTTTGTTTTGTTATTAGTTGATACAGTCCATTTGTTGAAGTAATTTTACTTGTTTCCTTTAGTCTAGTAAATTTGTAATTGTTTATTGCCGTGTTGAGTCATTTAATTTCAAGGTGACGTTATTGCTTGTATATAACTAGGTACATACTCGAATTGCATATTGTTTAAATCGCGTTTAGGAATTTTTTTGCGTTGAACAATGGAGTTGATTCAGCTAAAAAATAGGCGCGAAAGCGTTTATAGACGAGTAGAAGCCATATTGCACGTGGCTCAACAGGTCAAAATAGACGCAGTAGTGGATTTAGATAGGTTGAATGGATTTGAGGTTCGTTTTGAGGCGTTGAATGAGTTGGTCAATCTATTTGATTCATTGCATTTGGACATCGTGTCGGTAGTTGATCGATCAGAGTTGGAGAGCGAGCATGAAATGCAGAACAAATTCGATGAACTGCAATACTCTATAAAAACTATCTATCGAGAACTGAGAGGTTATGCAAATAAAGCCGCTGAGAATCAAGCTCGATCCGTTTTTCACGGTAGTTCGAAATCGAGTCGAGCATCGAGTAAGTCGCGGTGTTCTGTCAAATCATCGAACGCTCGATCTCTCAGTGAAAAGGAAGTAACGAACGCAAACGCGATTATGTCAACTTCAAATTTAAACAGACATTTGAGGTTGCCGAAAATCGAAATGCCAAAATTCGATGGAAATTGGAAAAACTGGCCAACCTTTTATGATCTGTTTAAAACAATGATTCATGAGAACGAATCATTGTCAGATATTGAAAAGTTCCAATATTTGAGTGCTTCGTTAGTGAAGGATGCAGCTGGCCTAATCAAGAGTTTACCGCTAACGGGAAGCAATTATGGGATTGCATTCAAGTCTCTGGTCTCAAGGTATCACAATACCCGGGTTTTGTTGACCAATTATTGGCAGGGTATCGTACAGGCCCCCAAAGCAAATAGTGAATCTGCTTCTTCCCTACGAACGTTGTTGTCTGTATTCAGTGAAAATTTGGAAGCGTTGAAGCAGTTTGAACATGACATGTGGGATTTCACTAAATTCAACATGTTGCTGCAAAAGGTGGATATGAGTCTTAAGCAAAAATTTGAGCTTGAGTTTTGCGAATCGGACATTCCCAGTTTTAGTAGTTTATGTAGATTCTTGGAAAAGCAGTGTAAAGCAATGGAGACAACTGCCTTAACTTCCAATTATGTGACTAATAGAAGGCAGCATGTTTCAGCAACCACTGCTAGGCCCGCTTCGTCCTTTGTTACCAGCACAAAGCTTGTATGTGCTTATTGTAAGGAGGAGCACCCCATGCTCAAGTGTGATGGATTTCTATCTTTATCCTCTCATAAACGGTATACGTTCGCAAAAAAAAATAATCTTTGTTTTAACTGTTTATCAAACTCGCATGCCAGCAGGGAGTGCAAGTCATCAAGTTGTCGTGTATGTAATAAACACCATCATACATTATTGCACTTCCCAAAAGCACCGGCATCGGGAGATGAGAGTGACTCAAACAAGCCACCTGTGGAAGAGCCACAAGGTGCAGAGCAATTGCGTGTGTTGGCAAGTGTGGTAAAAAGGGAACAGTCCGTGTTACTGGCAACTATAATGCTATTAGTACGAGATAAAAATGGAAAGGTTAGGAGATGTCGAGCTCTCCTGGATTGTGCGAGTGAGGCTAATTTCATTTCGCAGCAGTGTGTTGAAAAATTGGGGCTCAACACCTCATCTCGTTCAGTGATGGTTCAAGGCTTGAACCAAATGAGCTCGCTTGCTAGCCAAGGCACTCTCAAATGTCGAGTAGAGTCCATTTATGAGCCAACAAAGTTAGAGTTGGACATGATTGTGATTCCGAACATTTGTTCCAAGATCCCTTCTGCTAAAATTGAGCAGTGCCACTGGCAACATATTCAGAACTTAGAGTTGGCAGATTCAGAGTTTGGTATACCAGGGGACATTGAAATTTTGTTGGGTACTGACGTTTATGCTCATGTGGTTAGACCTGGAATAAAGAGAGGGCCTCGAGGTGCACCAGTGGCCATCAATACTGTTTTTGGTTGGGTGCTTATGGGCAGTGTAGAACAGTCAAAGTCTCATTCTGTTGTGAATAGTTTATGCACGTTGGTCGACTTGGATCATACCTTGAAACAGTTTTGGAGCTTGGAACAGGTACCACAAGGTTTAGTTATGTCTCCGGAAGATAAAAAATGTGAGGAAATCTTCAAGAAGACTCAGCACCGAAATAGTGCTGGGAGATATATTTTAAATATGCCCTTTCGTGAGGGTACTCCGTGTTTGGGAGAATCTTTCAGTGTTGCATTGAGGCGGTTTTACTCCCTGGAAGCACGTCTTAGTAGGGATCCAGCGTTGCACAAGTCCTATTCGGAGTTTATCAGGGATTATTATGAGTCTGGCCATATGTCTCTGGTATCAGATGTAGCTGTGGAACCATCTGATGCATACTATATTCCCCATCATTGTGTGTTGCGTCCTCACAGCCTTTCGACCAAACTGCGGGTGGTATTTGATGCTGGTTCCAAAAGTACGAATGGTGTATCTCTGAACGATACGTTGTTAGTGGGAGCGAAGTTGCAGACAGATATTGCCACTGTGTTGTTGAAATTTCGCTCAAACAAAATTGCATTTACTGCTGACATTCGGCAAATGTATCGACAAATTTTGGTTGTAGATAATCATAGGGATTATCAAAGAATTCTCTGGAGGTTCTCAAAGGGGGAACCTGTACAGAAATATCGCCTTAATACTGTCACATATGAGGTCTCCTCAAGCCCACACATGGCAATCCGAACAATGATGCAGCTTTGTGATGATGAGGAATCATCTTTTCCATTGGCAGCAAAGCTAGTTCGGTCCGATCTCTATGTGGATGATGTAGTCAGTGGAGTCGACTCATTGTCAGAGGCTTTTGAGTTGCAACGGCAATTGATTGGGTTGTTTGCTAAGGGGGGTTTTGAATTGAAGAAGTGGGCCAGCAATAATTCGAAACTGTTGTCCACAGTATCAGCTGATAGTCAGCAACCTCGATCGTTAGATTTAAATGATCCATCAGTGTTGAAAATTTTAGGATTGCAGTGGTGTCCCATAGGTGATACATTCTCTTTTAATGTTGAACCTATTGATCGTCCGTGCACAAAACGAAATCTTCTTTCGGAATTGGCAAGAATTTATGACCCCCTGGGTTTTTTGTCTCCTGTTACCCTGTTGGCAAAATATCTTATGCAGTGCTTGTGGGAGCAAAAAGTGGGATGGGATGATAAGCCCTCAAAGGATATTGTTGGTCAGTGGTCTCAGTATAAATCACAACTCAGTGCGCTAGCAGGTTTATCAATTCCCAGAGGCGTAAAACACGATAATATCATCAGTACAGAACTCCATGGGTTCTGTGATGCATCGGAGCGAGGGTATGCTGCAGTTGTTTACTTAAGACAAGTATCAGAGGAGGGTCAAGTTTGGATCAATTTTCTGTGTGCCAAGTCCAAGGTATCACCTTTAAAAAGAATATCGATTCCACGTCTCGAATTGTGTGGGTGTTTATTGTTGGCAAAGCTTCTGGAATTTGTGTGTCGGGTGTATGAAGGTCGTTTTGAGTTTAACTCTATGTATGCTTGGTCAGACTCTATGGTGGCACTTGCCTGGATAAAATCATCTTCCAATAGGTGGAAGACCTTTATTGGGAATCGAGTAGCAAGCATACAAGAGAAGATTCCTCCAGAGTCATGGCATCACGTAAGTGGACAAGAAAACCCAGCTGATTGTGCATCGAGAGGCATGTTACCTTCTGGGTTTTGTGAGCATCCACTATGGTGGGCGGGACCCGCCTGGCTAAAATTGGCAAGAGAAAATTGGCCCAAGTCGTTGCGTTTTGAGCCGCCAGAAGAGTGCCTGGCGGAGCAACGAACTCTCCCCGTACTAGTTACTTTGGCAAATGAGGAGTGGCTCAGTAAACTTTTGAATCGCTTTTCGCATCTACGGAAAATTCAGGGTGTTGTTGTATATTGTCAGCGCTTTGTGCGAAATTGTAGGGTGTCTCCATCTGACCGAACTACTGCATCTCTGACAGCCACCGAATTACAGGAGGCGCTTCATATGCTTATCAAATGTGCTCAAGGTGAAGTATTTCAAAGGGAAATAGCATCCTTGGTTAAAGGTGAGAGGTGTGCGAGGGCAATAAATAAGTTAGCCCCCTTTCTGGATACAGAGGGTATCCTCAGGGTGGGCGGTCGCCTTCGTCAAGCTGATGTTCCAGTTGAAGTGAAACACCCTATATTGTTGCCCCGCTCACATCGTCTCACCGAGTTAATCATTGCACACACACACCATGTCAATCTTCATCCTGGTCCTCGCACATTGCTTCATTTGCTTTCGCAACAGTTTTGGATTTTGTCCCCTCGGAGAGCTATTCATCATGTTTTGTCAAGGTGCTATCGTTGCTTTCGAGTGAATCCTACTCCCATGGCACCGATGATGTCTGATTTGCCAGTTGCCAGGGTTTCTCAGTTGAAGCCGTTTTCACACAGCGGAGTTGATTTTGCAGGTCCAGTTTTTGTGACACAGGGCAGATATCGAGGTGTCCGAAAGGTGAAAGCATATATTTGTTTGTTTGTGTGCATGGCAACGAAGGCCCTCCATTTGGAAGTAGTGTCTGATCTTTCAGCGGAAGCCTTCTTGGCAGCTCTTCGGAGGTTTGTGGCTCGCAGAGGAAGATGTGACAATTTGTATAGCGATAGAGGTACCAACTTCGTCGGCTCAAATAAGCAGCTCTTAAACTATGCAAAGGGGGCAGCAGATGCTTGTACCATTAAGTGGCATTTCAACCCCCCATCAGCTCCGCATTTTGGAGGTCTGTGGGAGGCAGGAGTGCGCTCAGTCAAGACTCATTTGCGAAGGGTGATCGGTTTGCAGATTCTGACCTTTGAGGAAATGTCCACGTTGCTTGCTCAAGTGGAATCAGTTTTGAATTCTCGACCATTGTGTAGTGCGAGTACTGATCCAAATGATCTGTTAGCCCTATCCCCAGGACATTTTCTTACAATGGAACCGTTAGGTGCTCCTCCTGATGCTGATTTGACTTTGTTAAGTATGAATCGCTTGTCACGCTGGCAGCTGGTGCAAAGGATCCACCAGGACTTTTGGCGCCGCTGGAAGAACGAATACCTGCATACACTGCAGCAGCGTAGTAAGTGGGATACTGTGCAAACGTCCCCCCCGATCGGAGCTTTAGTTGTGATTAAAGATGAGACTTCGTCACCTCTTGTTTGGAAGCTCGGACGCATTATGCAACTATACCCAGGCCGTGATGGTATAGCTCGGGTAGCTCAAGTTCGCACTAGTAGTGGCACTTTTGATAGGCCTCTGACGAAGTTATGTCTGTTGCCATCGCAGTAATACGTCTGCCTTGAAATTTTTTTGTACAGTTAATTATAAATCCAATAGCTTCAGTTTTTTGTTTTTTGTGCTTATTGTAAATTTTTGTTTTGTTTGTTTATTTGAGAAACAATATAATTGTGAAAATAAATCCTTATTTTGGTGGGCGGAATGTTCATGCTCGTTGTTCTGTCACTTTTAAATTCAAATGTCGCGCGCTACACTGACATAGAGTAAGTGTTACTAATGGTTTCCGCCAGAAGACCAGAGAGGGGGAAGAAGAATGAGAGAAGGGAGAGAAGCTTGCATCCCTCTGCCACTTGTTTTTGAGTCCTTGAAGAGGCAAGAGGTCTCGAGAAAGCGAATTGCTTTCAACCCCTTGAAGAGACACGAGGTCTCTAAATATCCACTTGTTTGTAAGTCCTTTGGGAGACACGAGGTCCCTAGAGGTGTTGTGTGTGAATACAGAAAAACGAAGCTTATGTTCCTGCATTATTGGAGAATAAAGGTAGGTAACTTTGCTTATTGTCAGTGCCCTATTTGTTCTGTTTTTTTTTGTTATTCATTATAAAATAAATACACGTGGTAGTTACATATATATATATATATATATATATATATATATATATATATATATATATATATATATATATATATATATATATATATATATATATATATATATATATATATATATATATATATATATATATATGAGACATACTTGGTTCTCGGGTTAAACAGCGTCCAGAATTTATGGAAACTCGACATTTCGGCTCCTGTTTTGGAGCCATTTTCAAGAGGTAAAAGGAAATATGTAAGGACACTCTAAGGCCTCAATCTGCCTATTTCTTAGAGTGATGGACAAAGGTGGGTAAAGGAAATATGTAAGGAGACTCTAAGGCCTCAATCTGACTACTCCTTAAAGTGGTGGACAAAGGTGGGTAAAGGAAATATGTAAGGACACTCTTAAGGCCTCAATCTGCATACTCCTTAGAGTGGTGGACAAAGGTAGGTAAAGGAAATATGTAAGGATACTCTAAGGCCTCAATCTGCCTACTCCTTAGAGCGGTGGACAAAGGTGGGTTGGGTTGTTGTAGCTGGATTACGGGGCCTCAATCTGCGTACTCCCCAAATCTCGCCGGAGATCGTCTGTGAGGTCTCAGTGTATTCAACCATAGGCCTCAGAGAGATCTGGCAGTTCGTTGCAAGTCTTGTCTTATATATGTCATTCCGTCTACCTGCTTTGTTATCAGTGAAAGTAGTGGGGTCACCGTCAATTAAGTGGGGGGGCTTTGGTCACGGTTTTTAGAGGAGGATTAAGAGGGTCACCAGCATTTGTTGGGGCAGATAATGATGCAATAAAATTGTCTGTGGAATTTATTTTCTTTTTGTGTGTTTGTAAAGAAGATATAATAGGTTTCCAAGTAGTCGGAAGGCGAAGACCATCATCTCTCTTATTTAAACAATCGGGACGTTTTTCAAACTCGATTGCTTCGCGGATAATTCTCGTTTTGAAATTGTAAACTGGTGCTATCGTTTTGGCATTATCGAAGTCTATTTTGTGCCCTGTATGAATATGATGCATGGCCAGCGCCGATGAGGGGTCGGATTTTCTAACTGCGAGGGTGTGTTCATATATTCTATTGTAGATGCGTCTATTTGTTTGTCCTACGTAAGTTCGGGAACAGTCGAAACAAGGAATTTCGTAAACTCCGTGGGATTCTTTTGGAATCGTATCCTTGGGAGTTTTTATAAGATTTGGCAGTTTTTGGTCTGTTGTGAATACGGTTTTGATATTATGGGTTCTGAAAATTCGGCTGATTTTTCAGAACCCATAATATCAAAACCGCATTCCATTTTACATAAGTTAAAAGTGTAGGTATGTTAAGCTTATGTTTATTTATTTGTTCCATTTTCCACACTAGTTTAAATGTTTTTTGTAATGCTAGTTTTGTTTGTTTTATTTTGATATCTATACAAAATACAACTAATATTTTATAATGTTTTTACGAACTGTTTATTAATGTTAAAATTAACAATGTTACATTTGAATTCCCCAACCCTTGAAACCTCATAAATGATATTACATCATCAGCGGAATGCTGCTAACGCATCGCATCGCATCGCGATAGGTCAATTTTAATCTCATCTGAGCAAAACAAATATTTTTTTGCTCTGCAAAAAATATGTTCACTCTAATGTGTAAATGTGGAAGTACAATTGAATAAAACTAAAACTTTAAGACATTTACTGTTTCACCTTATTATAATTTTTATATTTTTTATAAAACCACAAAGGAAATAAGAGACGCCAGTGGCAACTTAGGGATTTCATTTATTCAGGTTGTACAACCGTGTATGTTTGGTTGCCTAACTTAAGCAGTCACGTGGGACTCGGGACTTAATGAAGGCCCTGTACTAACAAATATGTATTTTCTTTAAGAAAGCAGGCACGAATTGGTTACCAGTATAACCTATATAGTAGAAACAATGTACCATATTTCATCCAAATCACTTTATTGTTTTAAAATGTACAAAAGTAAACTTAAAATGTTCCTGAAAAAACTGGTTCCTGGCCAATGAACGTTAGGTTAATAGCAAATTGAGCTATTAAAGTTTGAAACTTTAATGAAAATTCCCTACCATAACGCACTTGCTGCATCCAGTAAAAATTGAAATCGGTTGCAGAAAATAACAAGCACTTGTGAAGCCACGGCTGTATTAAGAATAGAGTGGTTTCACTAACTTAGGGCAATAACAAACAACCAGATGCATGCTATTCAAATTGAATTATGTCTTAAAAGTTTTCACCTCGTCCTAATTGAATTAGTCATGCAAAAAGTCGCTAAAAAGTTAATCGGAACTACACAATCTGATCAGACAATGGTAAAATGAAATAAGAAAAAAAAAATTAAAAAAAAAAGTGAAGTCACTAACTGAGATTAGAACACGTGTTATAGGAGTCCTTTATTAAAAGTACACTGCTTCCTTCACCTTTCGGCCATTGTCCACAAGACAGATCTATCTACTAACAAACACATGGTCTAGTATATTAATTTTGTAACGTCTTTATTATTTACACCATACAATTACATACATACATACCTTAATTATGTATATCCCAGACCTTGTGACGTTCAGGAATGAAATACAATTTTTGTTTGAAATTGATTTTTTCTCCTATTTTAACGAAATGAAGGAAACTGACGTCTGACATACAGATCTGGGAGCTTGTTAGTCATTTTGAACCGTATTTTTAACTCACAACGCGCTAATGCGCTAATATATGACTAACAGAATTTTCAATTTTGACGTTTCAATTTTTTTAATCAGAGGCTTGTAATTTCTTTGTCTTTTAACCTAGAGATCTGAATTTTGGTACAAAGAATACTCTTTATAACAGAAACCAGCGATGTATATTCCTGCCCCGGATGATTGTTGGTCCTCCAGCCGCGATCCGTCGGTGAAACAGACCAGGCTTCCGGGCTGGAATGCAACCTTATTTTCCCTCCAGTGATCCCTACTGGGGATCCTGAGGGTGTATGGCCTAGTCAACCTAATATCGTCCTCGGCATCCCTCACCTTTATGGCAGAAATCGGAATTTCCATTTCCACCTCCTTGGCGACTCTTGCATGCCCTATTACTGCTCCCTCTCTGCACCAGTTTCCTGAGTCTCACATTCTAAGATGCGACACCATAGCCTCCCTTCTGATGCAGATGGGAAGCGGTGGCAGCATTAACAGGACTTCTAGCGCGGCTGAGGGTGTCGTCCTCATAGCACCTGTGATACCCAGAATTGCCAGCCTTTGGAGTTTGTCCAGCTTCCTGCCGGGAGTTTGGTTCACACCGCACCACCAGACCAACGCCCCATAGAGGATTCTCGGCCTGACGATCGCAGTGTAGATCCAATGAAGGATCCGAGGATTAAGTCCCCAGGTCCTCCCTATCACACGACGCAGCTGCCAGGGGGTTGCTACTCCCTTCCTCACTACTCGTTCTATTTGCGACCCCCATGTTAGTTTGGGGTCCAGGATCACCCCCAGATATTTGACCTCCCGCACTAAAGCTAAAGGTTTTCCAAACATCACGGGCGCCCTGAACTCTCTACCTTCCTCTTCTTGGTAAATAGGATCATCTCCGTCTTCACCAGGTTTACGGAGAGTCCCTGCTCACCACACCACCTTTCGATTATGCTACAGGCAGCTTGCATGCACTCACAGATGACGCCGAGGAATTTGCCGGTGACTAAGACCAGCCCATCATCAGTGTACGCCTGGGCGTAGAAGCCATTCTCAGAGAGTCGCTCCAAGAGGCCGTCAAAAACCAGACACCATAGGGGAGAAAGGCAGCTGCCCTGAGGACAGCCACCTGTCACCCCAACGTCCAGCCCCCGGCCCCTCAAGGTCAGCGAAACTCTCCTGCCCTCCAGCATGCTCGCCACCCAGCTTATTAGGAATCTCGGCGTTCCCCTATCGTGTAGGGCGGTACAGACCGTATCCGTCCTTGCCTTATCAAAGGCCCCCTCCACATCGAAGAAACAGCTAATGCACTCTCCCCGTAGTGTAGGGCCCTTTCCACCTTTCGTGTCACAGCATGGAGCGCCATTTCCGTGGACTTCCCCCACTGGTACGCGTGCTGACCTTTATGGAAGGGGTGATCCTTTAGGATCCCTCCCAACATAAAGCTATCTACTATCTTTTCGAATGCCTTAAGCAGGAATGATGTAAGGCTGATTATCTTGTACGCCTTGGCCAGCGTGTAGTCCTCCCTTCCCGGCTTGGGAATGAAGACCCCCCCTAACCCGGCGCCAGGCCTTTGGGACTTAGCCCCATGCCAGGCTGGCCCGGAAAACCTGCCTTATGTTGGAAGCAGTATATCCAGGCCCCTCTGGAGCAGTGCCGGAAAAATCCCATCACAGCCTGCGGACTTGAAAGGAGCGAACTCGCCCACCGCTCAGGCTATAGAGCCATCCGTGACCACCCCCTCTGCTAGCTGCCAGTCCGCATTCGGGACCGTCAACCAGCCCAGGTCGGCAGCCCCTGTGACGGCTTCACCGCCCGCGAGGTTAACTTCGGCGAGAGGACGCAGGGTCTCCTCATCGGTGCTTGTCCAGCTCCCGTCCAGTTTCCTTAAGGATCCTGCATTACTGCCTACCTCCTGTTTGAGTACCCTTACCAGCCTGGCTGTGTCCGGCAGGGAGTCGACTTCCCCGCAGGACACGCTCCAACTAGCTCATTTACTCCGTCGCAGTTCCTTCTTAAACTCCCTTCTGGCAGTCCTAAATTCGTCCCAGGCCACTTCACTGGATTCTCGGACGGCTCAGTTTAAGGCCCTCCGAGTCCGCCCGCGTAGTACAGCGAGATCCCTGTTCCACCATCTGACTTTGATGGACGGTTCCCCCCTAAATGGTGACGCGGCCTCGTAGGCTGCCATTATTCTACCTTCTAGGGCCTCAACCTCACTATCTAATATATCTGTAGAGAGTCTTCTCCCCTCTGGGCTCCTTGGCGACCCTCCGAGGCCTATTACGTAGGCATCTCAGTCGGTCTTCCTTGGATTTCTCCTGGGGAGAGTGCTCTCACGGTCCACATTCAATTCAAAGCTGATCATACGATGATCAGACATTGATATGTGTTCTGTCACCCTCCAGTTAGATATATATTCCGTTATTCCTCTGCTCGCTAGCGTGATGTCGATCACCTCTTGCCGGATGCGATTGACCAACGTTGGAGCTGTACCTCTATTTAATACCTCTTGGTTTGTCGTAGCCAAATGCTCTAGTAGAGCCTCACCGTGTGGGTTGGTATTTGTGCTGCCCCACAATCTGTGGTGAGAATTAGCATCGCAGCCTATTATCAGTTGTAACCCATGTTCCCTCGCGAAATCGACGATACGCACAAATTCCTCAGACGGAGGCAGCCCCTGCCGATTGTAGGGAACATAAAGGCTGCACATCATAACCTTAAGCCTTATATTACTCACCTTATACTCCAGGACAGCTACTGTGGCGTCCTGGGCCCGAGCTGTGGCAGCAACATCAGTTGGAATCAAAGCCAACCTGATAATTCCAGACCTATGGATGAATCAACCCAGGTGGGACGAAATAATACCCACTTACATGCAGCAGGGAGGTATTCAGGTTATTCCTGAAATCAATGGAATAGCAATACCAAGGTGGGAAAAAATAACGAAAAAATCAAAAATAAAAATTCATGGTTTCGCTGATGCTTCTAAAGTCACATATGGGACAGTAAGTTACATCAAAGCA
The DNA here is from genome assembly GCA_964006375.1 of Tillus elongatus. Taxonomy (NCBI): domain Eukaryota; kingdom Metazoa; phylum Arthropoda; class Insecta; order Coleoptera; family Cleridae; genus Tillus; species Tillus elongatus. The sequence continues at coordinate 308,845,908 of OZ023262.1, read as the reverse complement.
ACCAAAGAAGGAAGAAAAAAGCCAAAGTTAATGGTTTGGCCGAATAATCGCCCTTGCCTCCAAAGCAGAAGGTTACGTGATCGAATCCAGCTCGATGAATGTATGCTTTTTTAAATGTTTTATTTTGACATTTGGAGAAACAATAGTGCAGAGATTTTATATGTTTTGAACACGACCTCATTTTTGTTTAAAACGCCTAAATAAGTTTGTCACCTTTGAGTCTGAAATTATAATTTTGTTATTGCTGATATTGAAAAAAACCGGTTTGATTAGGTTGACTAAAATGAAATCATACTGGCGATTAAGAAGGAAAAATAACTGCTACGTTTATAATTTGGCAGATACTTTACTTTTCTAAATATCAATTAAGTTTCCTTCTGGAAATCTTCTGTATAACTTTAATAAAATTTGTGTAAATACCACGTGTATTTATTTTATAATGAATAACAAAAAAAAACAGAACAAATAGGGCACTGACAATAAGCAACGTTACCTACCTTTATTCTCCAATAATGCAGGAACATAAGCTTCGTTTTTTCTGTATTCACACACAACACCTCTAGGGACCTCGTGTCTCCCAAAGGACTTACAAACAAGTGGATATTTAGAGACCTCGTGTCTCTTCAAGGGGTTGAAAGCAATTCGCTTTCTCGAGACCTCTTGCCTCTTCAAGGACTCAAAAACAAGTGGCAGAGGGATGCAAGCTTCTCTCCCTTCTCTCATTCTTCTTCCCCCTCTCTGGTCTTCTGGCGGAAACCATTAGTAACACTTACTCTATGTCAGTGTAGCGCGCGACATTTGAATTTAAAAGTGACAGAACAACGAGCATGAACATTCCGCCCACCAAAATAAGGATTTATTTTCACAATTATATTGTTTCTCAAATAAACAAACAAAACAAAAATTTACAATAAGCACAAAAAACAAAAAACTGAAGCTATTGGATTTATAATTAACTGTACAAAAAAATTTCAAGGCAGACGTATTACTGCGATGGCAACAGACATAACTTCGTCAGAGGCCTATCAAAAGTGCCACTACTAGTGCGAACTTGAGCTACCCGAGCTATACCATCACGGCCTGGGTATAGTTGCATAATGCGTCCGAGCTTCCAAACAAGAGGTGACGAAGTCTCATCTTTAATCACAACTAAAGCTCCGATCGGGGGGGACGTTTGCACAGTATCCCACTTACTACGCTGCTGCAGTGTATGCAGGTATTCGTTCTTCCAGCGGCGCCAAAAGTCCTGGTGGATCCTTTGCACCAGCTGCCAGCGTGACAAGCGATTCATACTTAACAAAGTCAAATCAGCATCAGGAGGAGCACCTAACGGTTCCATTGTAAGAAAATGTCCTGGGGATAGGGCTAACAGATCATTTGGATCAGTACTCGCACTACACAATGGTCGAGAATTCAAAACTGATTCCACTTGAGCAAGCAACGTGGACATTTCCTCAAGGGTCAGAATCTGCAAACCGATCACCCTTCGCAAATGAGTCTTGACTGAGCGCACTCCTGCCTCCCACAGACCTCCAAAATGCGGAGCTGATGGGGGGTTGAAATGCCACTTAATGGTACAAGCATCTGCTGCCCCCTTTGCATAGTTTAAGAGCTGCTTATTTGAGCCGACGAAGTTGGTACCTCTATCGCTATACAAATTGTCACATCTTCCTCTGCGAGCCACAAACCTCCGAAGAGCTGCCAAGAAGGCTTCAGCTGAAAGATCAGACACTACTTCCAAATGGAGGGCCTTCGTTGCCATGCACACAAACAAACAAATATATGCTTTCACCTTTCGGACACCTCGATATCTGCCCTGTGTCACAAAAACTGGACCTGCAAAATCAACTCCGCTGTGTGAAAACGGCTTCAACTGAGAAACCCTGGCAACTGGCAAATCAGACATCATCGGTGCCATGGGAGTAGGATTCACTCGAAAGCAACGATAGCACCTTGACAAAACATGATGAATAGCTCTCCGAGGGGACAAAATCCAAAACTGTTGCGAAAGCAAATGAAGCAATGTGCGAGGACCAGGATGAAGATTGACATGGTGTGTGTGTGCAATGATTAACTCGGTGAGACGATGTGAGCGGGGTAACAATATAGGGTGTTTCACTTCAACTGGAACATCAGCTTGACGAAGGCGACCGCCCACCCTGAGGATACCCTCTGTATCCAGAAAGGGGGCTAACTTATTTATTGCCCTCGCACACCTCTCACCTTTAACCAAGGATGCTATTTCCCTTTGAAATACTTCACCTTGAGCACATTTGATAAGCACATGAAGCGCCTCCTGTAATTCGGTGGCTGTCAGAGATGCAGTAGTTCGGTCAGATGGAGACACCCTACAATTTCGCACAAACCGCTGACAATATACAACAACACCCTGAATTTTCCGTAGATGCGAAAAGCGATTCAAAAGTTTACTGAGCCACTCCTCATTTGCCAAAGTAACTAGTACGGGGAGAGTTCGTTGCTCCGCCAGGCACTCTTCTGGCGGCTCAAAACGCAACGACTTGGGCCAATTTTCTCTTGCCAATTTTAGCCAGGCGGGTCCCGCCCACCATAGTGGATGCTCACAAAACCCAGAAGGTAACATGCCTCTCGATGCACAATCAGCTGGGTTTTCTTGTCCACTTACGTGATGCCATGACTCTGGAGGAATCTTCTCTTGTATGCTTGCTACTCGATTCCCAATAAAGGTCTTCCACCTATTGGAAGATGATTTTATCCAGGCAAGTGCCACCATAGAGTCTGACCAAGCATACATAGAGTTAAACTCAACACGACCTTCATACACCCGACACACAAATTCCAGAAGCTTTGCCAACAATAAACACCCACACAATTCGAGACGTGGAATCGATATTCTTTTTAAAGGTGATACCTTGGACTTGGCACACAGAAAATTGATCCAAACTTGACCCTCCTCTGATACTTGTCTTAAGTAAACAACTGCAGCATACCCTCGCTCCGATGCATCACAGAACCCATGGAGTTCTGTACTGATGATATTATCGTGTTTTACGCCTCTGGGAATTGATAAACCTGCTAGCGCACTGAGTTGTGATTTATACTGAGACCACTGACCAACAATATCCTTTGAGGGCTTATCATCCCATCCCACTTTTTGCTCCCACAAGCACTGCATAAGATATTTTGCCAACAGGGTAACAGGAGACAAAAAACCCAGGGGGTCATAAATTCTTGCCAATTCCGAAAGAAGATTTCGTTTTGTGCACGGACGATCAATAGGTTCAACATTAAAAGAGAATGTATCACCTATGGGACACCACTGCAATCCTAAAATTTTCAACACTGATGGATCATTTAAATCTAACGATCGAGGTTGCTGACTATCAGCTGATACTGTGGACAACAGTTTCGAATTATTGCTGGCCCACTTCTTCAATTCAAAACCCCCCTTAGCAAACAACCCAATCAATTGCCGTTGCAACTCAAAAGCCTCTGACAATGAGTCGACTCCACTGACTACATCATCCACATAGAGATCGGACCGAACTAGCTTTGCTGCCAATGGAAAAGATGATTCCTCATCATCACAAAGCTGCATCATTGTTCGGATTGCCATGTGTGGGCTTGAGGAGACCCCATATGTGACAGTATTAAGGCGATATTTCTGTACAGGTACCCCCTTTGAGAACCTCCAGAGAATTCTTTGATAATCCCTATGATTATCTACAACCAAAATTTGTCGATACATTTGCCGAATGTCAGCAGTAAATGCAATTTTGTTTGAGCGAAATTTCAACAACACAGTGGCAATATCTGTCTGCAACTTCGCTCCCACTAACAACGTATCGTTCAGAGATACACCATTCGTACTTTTGGAACCAGCATCAAATACCACCCGCAGTTTGGTCGAAAGGCTGTGAGGACGCAACACACAATGATGGGGAATATAGTATGCATCAGATGGTTCCACAGCTACATCTGATACCAGAGACATATGGCCAGACTCATAATAATCCCTGATAAACTCCGAATAGGACTTGTGCAACGCTGGATCCCTACTAAGACGTGCTTCCAGGGAGTAAAACCGCCTCAATGCAACACTGAAAGATTCTCCCAAACACGGAGTACCCTCACGAAAGGGCATATTTAAAATATATCTCCCAGCACTATTTCGGTGCTGAGTCTTCTTGAAGATTTCCTCACATTTTTTATCTTCCGGAGACATAACTAAACCTTGTGGTACCTGTTCCAAGCTCCAAAACTGTTTCAAGGTATGATCCAAGTCGACCAACGTGCATAAACTATTCACAACAGAATGAGACTTTGACTGTTCTACACTGCCCATAAGCACCCAACCAAAAACAGTATTGATGGCCACTGGTGCACCTCGAGGCCCTCTCTTTATTCCAGGTCTAACCACATGAGCATAAACGTCAGTACCCAACAAAATTTCAATGTCCCCTGGTATACCAAACTCTGAATCTGCCAACTCTAAGTTCTGAATATGTTGCCAGTGGCACTGCTCAATTTTAGCAGAAGGGATCTTGGAACAAATGTTCGGAATCACAATCATGTCCAACTCTAACTTTGTTGGCTCATAAATGGACTCTACTCGACATTTGAGAGTGCCTTGGCTAGCAAGCGAGCTCATTTGGTTCAAGCCTTGAACCATCACTGAACGAGATGAGGTGTTGAGCCCCAATTTTTCAACACACTGCTGCGAAATGAAATTAGCCTCACTCGCACAATCCAGGAGAGCTCGACATCTCCTAACCTTTCCATTTTTATCTCGTACTAATAGCATTATAGTTGCCAGTAACACGGACTGTTCCCTTTTTACCACACTTGCCAACACACGCAATTGCTCTGCACCTTGTGGCTCTTCCACAGGTGGCTTGTTTGAGTCACTCTCATCTCCCGATGCCGGTGCCTTTGGGAAGTGCAATAATGTATGATGGTGTTTATTACATACACGACAACTTGATGACTTGCACTCCCTGCTGGCATGCGAGTTTGATAAACAGTTAAAACAAAGATTATTCTTTTTTGCGAACGTATACCGTTTATGAGAGGATAAAGATAGAAATCCATCACACTTGAGCATGGGGTGCTCCTCCTTACAATAAGCACATACAAGCTTTGTGCTGGTAACAAAGGACGAAGCGGGCCTAGCAGTGGTTGCTGAAACATGCTGCCTTCTATTAGTCACATAATTGGAAGTTAAGGCAGTTGTCTCCATTGCTTTACACTGCTTTTCCAAGAATCTACATAAACTACTAAAACTGGGAATGTCCGATTCGCAAAACTCAAGCTCAAATTTTTGCTTAAGACTCATATCCACCTTTTGCAGCAACATGTTGAATTTAGTGAAATCCCACATGTCATGTTCAAACTGCTTCAACGCTTCCAAATTTTCACTGAATACAGACAACAACGTTCGTAGGGAAGAAGCAGATTCACTATTTGCTTTGGGGGCCTGTACGATACCCTGCCAATAATTGGTCAACAAAACCCGGGTATTATGATACCTTGAGACCAGAGACTTGAATGCAATCCCATAATTGCTTCCCGTTAGCGGTAAATTCTTGATTAGGCCAGCTGCATCCTTCACTAACGAAGCACTCAAATATTGGAACTTTTCAATATCTGACAATGATTCGTTCTCATGAATCATTGTTTTAAACAGATCATAAAAGGTTGGCCAGTTTTTCCAATTTCCATCGAATTTTGGCATTTCGATTTTCGGTAACCTCAAATGTCTGTTCAAATTTGAAGTTGACATAATCGCGTTTGCGTTCGTTACTTCCTTTTCACTGAGAGATCGAGCGTTCGATGATTTGACAGAACACCGCGACTTACTCGATGCTCGGCTCGATTTCGAACTACCGTGAAAAACGGATCGAGCTTGATTCTCAGCGGCTTTATTTGCATAACCTCTCAGTTCTCGATAGATAGTTTTTATAGAGTATTGCAGTTCATCGAATTTGTTCTGCATTTCATGCTCGCTCTCCAACTCTGATCGATCAACTACCGACACGATGTCCAAATGCAATGAATCAAATAGATTGACCAACTCATTCAACGCCTCAAAACGAACCTCAAATCTATTCAACCTATCTAAATCCACTACTGCGTCTATTTTGACCTGTTGAGCCACGTGCAATATGGCTTCTACTCGTCTATAAACGCTTTCGCGCTTATTTTTTAGCTGAATCAACTCCATTGTTCAACGCAAAAAAATTCCTCAACGCGATTTAAACAATATGCAAACGTGATTTCAACAATATGCAATTCGAGTATGTACCTAGTTATATACAAGCAATAACGTCACCTTGAAATTAAATGACTCAACACGGCAATAAACAATTACAAATTTACTAGACTAAAGGAAACAAGTAAAATTACTTCAAAAAATGGACTGTATCAACTAATAACAAAACAAAACAACTATAAAAATCCGGCTCGAAGGACCAAATGTAAATACCACGTGTATTTATTTTATAATGAATAACAAAAAAAAACAGAACAAATAGGGCACTGACAATAAGCAACGTTACCTACCTTTATTCTCCAATAATGCAGGAACATAAGCTTCGTTTTTTCTGTATTCACACACAACACCTCTAGGGACCTCGTGTCTCCCAAAGGACTTACAAACAAGTGGATATTTAGAGACCTCGTGTCTCTTCAAGGGGTTGAAAGCAATTCGCTTTCTCGAGACCTCTTGCCTCTTCAAGGACTCAAAAACAAGTGGCAGAGGGATGCAAGCTTCTCTCCCTTCTCTCATTCTTCTTCCCCCTCTCTGGTCTTCTGGCGGAAACCATTAGTAACACTTACTCTATGTCAGTGTAGCGCGCGACATTTGAATTTAAAAGTGACAGAACAACGAGCATGAACAATTTGTAATACAAGTTTTTTTAAAGAGACTGACACTATCTACAAATATAGCAAAATTCAGTTCTTTAGCTTCATAGAAAATTGAGTTTCAAAAGGAGGTAGAACGCAAGATTTTTTTTGCTGTTAGAGAGATATTGATGGTAACACTTTCGAAAGAATTCGTCAAATGTGCGTCTACTAGGAGCTATAAAATCGATCTTCAAGGTCTATGCAAGTTTAACGTATTAATAACTAATAACTAATAACTAATATGCCGTATAAAAATAATGTACAATTCTTATGAAAATTCTCTACAATAACGCACTTGCTGCATCCTGAATTTTTTTATTTGTCTTTGAACTTACAGACCTAAGTTTGGGCACATGGTTCACCCTTTATAATACAATCTCGGGTACCAAATTTGGATGCCCTTACTTTGTTATTGTCAGGGATACAGATTTTTCCGAAAGAAAACACAAAATTTTCCGTAAAAACCTGTGCCAATTTTCCTGACTGACGAACTTATGGAAGCCACTTACAAAAGGAAGGTGCTCAGAAAATTGAATCAAAATAGGACCATTATTTTTCGACTCATCGGTGTGATACATATATATATATATATATATATATATATATATATATATATATATATATATATATATATATATATATATATATATATATATATATATATATATATATATATATATATATATATATATATATATATATATATATACATGCACACATAAAAATTGAAACTAACCCTGGATATGGGTTCTATGGTGCTTAGTTCGTGCTCATTTCAAGAAATCCTCAAAATTCAAGAGTCGGGATCTCCTCATTAGTTAATTTTTTTAAAGAAAATTCACTAAAATGATAAAAAGGTGTGAAGTGCATTTATACTCAACTAGACAACTGGAAGCTCCATATTCAGTAGCATCAAGAACAAACATAAAGCTCAGCACTCTAATGACTAGAAGTATAATATCATATAAGACTATTCCCGAAGACCTAAGGAACATGCAACCACCAGTAAAATTCGCAAGAATAAAGGACATTTGCTAAATGTACAAAATGACACATAGTTAAATAATGAGTTGACAGTAAATAAACATTGTATTGTTTGATGGTGCATACTGTGTGTATTATATTGTATACTTTTTGTTGCAGGCAATTAAAGCCCAGGCATTGCATATTATACACATGGGTGAACCCTGTAGGTGCAAGAGTCCTATCATGGGAAACTGGTAACAAAAAGGAATTGGAGAACGACTTGCGTAAAGATGGTGTGGCTGAATATACTGTGGCTAAAAACTACAAAATCTACTGGGTATCGTTCCTGTATGGAATGCAACGTGTACTACTATTCACTGAAAGTGAGGCCGTCGCTCGAGATGCCCAATCTGCCAAACAGTTCGAGTTGATTCAGCAAGAGATCACCTGTTCATTCCACGGCCTAGGTCTCTCGCTCGTCAACAACGAAACGCGGCAAGAAATCTTTTATCTCGGAATAGCCAGTTCTGGTGTAATTTGGGAGACGTGCAAGCTGAACGGTAAAAGGTATAAACAGATGAGCACAAAGGACAGCACACGTCTTGAGGCTGCTTATCAGAGGTACAAGCTCAAGCTGGAACAGTCAACTTCTGATGATGAGTTGGGTAGAGAGATAGTTGATAGTAAGATAGAGGTGGACTTTAAACTGGGGCAGATGTTCAAACCTCACAAACGTTTGATCAAGAGGACTTTCCAAACAGGTCTTTGGCTTCAGATGAAGACTAGTGTGACACAGTTACAGTTACATGCGAAGGTTAATAGACTGCAGATAGACAATCAAATGTATGACTGCACATTCCCCATTACCCTGGCGCCGGTTCCTCCTCCAAAGAGTGTTGCCATTGATAGTGGTAAGTAGTAATAATATTTTCATTTTATAAAGCATGTGCAAGCCGCGCTGAACACATTGGTGCGATCACCGAAGTTAGGGAACATCAGTACCTTGATGGGTGGCCATATTACGGCCTGAAATTACGGCATATAAAAGCTTAACCGATTTCTGTTTCACGGGAATACGGGGAAAAGCAGAAAAGTAGTTTCTAGGGTTAACACGTTTAATACAACTATTTTAAACTTAACAACAAGTGCACAGTGATGCAATAACAACTAAAAATGAATGGTACTCCCATTTGTAAGGGGTCATTAATACTGGAGTTTATTAAGTGCTTCCGGGGTCACGGCACGGACGGCGAGGCGCGCACTTCTCCGGGGCGGCGTTCGTTGTACCACTGCTTCTGACTGCCAGCGGGGTGGTTCCAAGCAGGCGTTGGGAGAAGCGGAGTTGCCACGTCTATGTTGGGATGTTACAATCTCCCCCTCTGGTCCTGATGCCGTCCCGGCGAAGGAACAGGATGGTTTAGGCTGGTGGGATGGGTGCTTCTTCTTCGGTGGTCTTCCTCTCTTCCGAAGGGGAACAACTGGGTGTGTATCCAAATCCAAGCCTCTTCTATAAGGGGTTAGCTCAGAACTATGATATACTCCTAAGGGTACGTCTACAGCTTCTGGGCTGCGAACTTCATAGGAAGTTGGGGAAACAATTCTGGAGATGTCGTATGGTCCATCTCGTTTTGGGTGGAATTTGGAGGTGATTCCTCGGCTGGGGTTACTCCTAGCATGTGTGGTGACCAGTACTTGGTCTCCGACTTGATACTCCGGATGAGGACGTCGACGCTGGTCAGCATAACCTTTCTGGCGATCTTGCTGCTTGTCGTGTGTCTCACGAGCATATGACAAAACAGATGCAACTCGGTTGAGATACAGAGTTATCTGTGGTATAAAAGTATCTGCCTGTTTAATGGCTCGTAAATCATGATTTATTTCATCTGGGCTTCTTAGTTCAAAAGTGAGATAGGCTGCGGAATAGCCCGTGCTTATGCACTTCGATGAATTCATGGCGAAACGAATACTTAGCAATTTTTTTGACCATAGAGTGTGGTCTTGTCCAATTGAAATGGCAAGTCTTGGTTTCAGGTCTCGATTTTTCCGTTCTACCATGTTAGCTTCTGGGTGGTAAATCGGTGTTAGACTTTGCTTTATGGAGAAAATGTAACAAATTTGCTGCATAATGGCGGATATGAACTGCACACCATTATCTGAGATCATTCGTCTTGGTAATCCATATCGCAGGAAAATTTCATTGGATAGGGTGATAGCACATTCCTCAGCCGTAGCTTTGACTAATGGAAAGAGCTCAACCCATTTGGAAGCTGTATCTTCGACTATTAGAATCCATTGTTCGTTTTTCGAGGTCGCTGGCAAAAGCCCAAACAAATCAACAGAGATGACTTCAAACCGCTGGTTGAGTACTGGCGTCTGCAGCAGTCCAGCCGGTTTTTGATTGGATGCTTTGTAGCGCTGGCAATCCAGGCATTTGTTGATATGTTCAGTAATAAATCTTCTCATTCCCGGGAAGTAGTACAACCGGGAGATTCTTTGAAGTGTCCTTTCAACACCATAGTGCGCAGCATTGGGAGAATCATGGTGTTCTTGTAGCACTCGTTGACGTTCGTGAATAGGCACGACGAGCTGGGCCTCCTCCACATCCTCTTGGTCAGAGTAGCGATACAAGACTCCGTTGCTCATTATATAACCACGGGAGGTCCACATGGCATAGCTGTCGTCTTCGGTATTTTCGAAGCTATCAATTATCTTTTTGATTTCTGGATCTCTAAGCTGTTCTTCTCGTATATTGGCAGAAGATCGGCGAGGCAGATCCATACTTATCTGACAAATATCACACGTAATCTCATCCAGGTGGCTGCATGGAGGTCTAGAGAGCATATCAGCTAGGATGTTCCCTTTCCCTGGCAGATACTCGATTTGGAGATTAAATCCTTGTATCATAAGAGCCCAACGGGCGAGCCTTCCCGTTGGTGATTTCAAGCTAAGCAGCCATTTTAGGGGTTGGTGATCTGTCATTACGATAACGGAGGAGTTATCTAAATATCCCCTGAATTTATTCAAGGCCCAAACAACAGCCAGGGCTTCTCGCTCAGTTGTGGAGTAGTTCTTCTCAGCCGGTAGCAACAGACGGCTGGCGTATTCCACAACATGTTCTTCCGAACCCTCCCCCTGGATCAGGGCTGCCACTAGAGCATAGTTGGAAGCATCCGTTTTCAGCACATACGGTCTACTAGGGTCATTTTGTTGCAGGATGGGAGCTGACAGCAAGGCGGCTTTGAGATTCTGGAAGGATTCTATTTTAGCTGATCCCCAGGTCCAAGCGGCATCTTTCTTAAGCAGGTCGCTGAGGGGGCGTGACATATTGGCAAAGTTTTCGATAAAACGTCGATACCAGGAGCAGGTCTGCAAAAATGACTGTAACTGCTTTACATTTCTGGGAGGCGTCATACTCGCTATGGCGGCAGTTTTATCGGGATCCACTTGTATACCTCTATTGGTAATCACATGACCGAGATACTTCACTTCGGCACTCGCGAAGGTGCATTTCTCGCGGTTCACGCGAAGTTTGAAAAGTCTTAGGCGGTCTAGCACCTTTTGTAAGTCCTCTAGGTGCGATTCGAATGTCTCACTAAACACGAACAGGTCATCAATGTAGGCTAGAAGCGATACGTCAGGAAGTCCGCTGCGTAGCCTATCGGTTAGTCTTTGGAAGGTTGAAGGCCCGTTCTTCACGCCGAATGGTAACACTAAAAACCTGTAGGTGCCGAAGGGAGTTACAAAGGCAGTCTTGTCTTTATCATCTTCGCGCACTTTGACTTGGTAGTAACCCGAACGAAGGTCCATGGTGGTCATGTAAAAGGTTTTCTTAGTGGAATGCAGCAAATCATCCATTCGGGGAAGCGGGTAGGAGTCTGTTCTGGTGACTGAGTTTAAGGCTCGGTAGTCGATGCAGAGTCTCATTTCTCCATCTTTCTTTGGCACTAAAACCACGGGTGCAGACCAAGGAGATTCGCATTCCTCGATAACTCCCTCTTTTAATAGCCTGTCTAACTCTTGTTTAAGTATTTCTTTCTTCCCAGGTGTCATACGATATGGGGGAACTGAAATGGGAGCATGATCACCTGTTTCTATGCGATGTTCAGCAAAAGGGGTGGGCTCTCCCCCTAGTGCAAAGATATCCTCATTTAATTTTATTAGCTTTGCTAATCTGAATTTTTCTTCATTTGTCAGAGCAATCCCTTCATCTGATCTAAGGATTTCCAGAGAAGAAGCGTCTACCTTTGAATGGTCAGCAGGAGGTTCTCTCCGAACTATGTAATTAGCGTTTTCGAACTGTAGATCATACAAAATTCAGGGTTGGTCCGTAAAATTCCAACACCCTTGCCCAAAATTTAGCGATACGCCGGCTCTGGTGAGAAAGTCAATTCCAAGTAGCGTGACGTCGGCATCTGGCAGGACTATAAAGTGTGTGGGTATACTTCTACTTTCCAACATCACATCTACGGCAACTGTGAAAACTTCCAACTGCTTTACAGAGCCATCTGCGAGTTTTATGGAGGAATGTTTAGGAATAAAAGTCAATCCTTTGCGTCTCAGAACATTTGCTAGAGTTTTACTAGCAACACTTAACTTTGCTGCAGTGTCAATCATGCCTAGTCCGGTAGTACCCAGAATATTCAGCTTGAAAATTGGTCTCGGTTGAGGCTGATGTGCAATGGTGGATTCATGGAATGCATAGAACTCAACGGACGATGAAGCTGGTAGACGCGAACACGTCGGGAAGGTCGCTCTTACATAGCCTGGTCTTCCACATCCATAACAGTAAATTCCGGAAGATGCTGGCGGTGAAAAACTTGAAGCATCCGTAGCGCGCGGCGAACGCGGAACCGACGCGGTGCGTTGCGGGTTTCCAATGTCTTGTCTTTCAGGAGCGGAAGGTTTAAGCGGCACCGGAAGTTCACTCTTTTCTTCTTTAATTTTATTCAACAATTTGCGGCACTCATCTTTAGAATGTCCAACAAACCGGCAGAACTGGCATCGTGGCTTTTTATTGTCTTTCGGAACACCGGGATCACGCAGCTGTTCATATCTCTCGAAAGTTTCTTCAGCGAGCCTACAACGAGTTAAAAGTTCGATAAAAGTCTTAACCTCGTCTCGCGGCACTTTTTCGCGAACGCGTTTATGGAGTAGTCTATACACCATATCGATTAGTCTCTTCGGTCAATGTATTGGCAGGTAACTGCGCTAATATTGTACGCGATTTACAAATAAATATGTCACAAGGCGTGTTGGTGTCCTGATCACAAGAAAACAGTTCTTTATATACACGATACAGGGGTTTTTGGGGGCCAAATGTAATGCGCAGCAAGCTAATGGCTTCTTGCCAGGATTTAATACCAGTCTTTACACCAAAAAACCAACTAGATGCAAAACCGTCAAGCAACATTGGTAAACCTCTTAAGGCGTTTTCATCTGATACACGGCAACAGTCTTTAAAAATCAAAATTGAGTCAATAAATGCGTTAACATCTGACTCTTTAGAACCATCAAATCGCGAAGAACAATTCACAAAACTTCCATCTTCTACGGGTGACGTTGAACTCGGTGTACTTGATAGTCTTTGAAGTAACATTTCAAATTGCTCAGGTGAGAAAACAACATTTGCAGAAGCCCGAGGTTCTGGTGTAGTTTGGTGATTTCTCGGCATAGTGAAAATATTAAATTTAAAATGTTCATTTAACGTAATTTTAGATATGCTACTAAAGTCACAACCTGACAACACGGTACGTATTTTATCCTAAATACAGTCTATTAGATCACACAAAATATTCAAGCAGGCGTAAAATTTTAAGAATAAGTTCAAGTTCAGATAAACAAGTGACACATTATGAACCGCAGCGAGTAGCTGGGATACTGCTTCAAGGTTAACCACTCTAGGGTCAGCTGCTACAAATGCTGAAATATCCAGGTACACACACTACATAAAATATATACAAATACGTTCTGCATGGAACGGGGGCTCTAACTTCACCGGCTTGGTGAAATATATCCTGGCTGCCGGTATCTTGTCCACTCTCTGCAGGTTTTACGAAACTAGAACGGACTTTATTTATTTATTTTATTTATTTATTCAACGGATTAACCATTTACAATAATAATAAGAACATCTAAAACTACATTAGTCTTAAATAATCACAATATGAGAACATAAAAAAAAAAAAAAAGCAAAACATAACCTGTACACCATATGTATGACAATTCAATCAATAACACCTCTCAAAATTCCTCTAATTACACGGTCAGAATCATTAAACATGTCCAAGAGCTCCGAATACTCATTTGCAGTTCTCGCCACTCTCGACATCGGACTGAAAAAGCCATAATTGGTTCGATGGAAGGGAACCACAAAAACCTCCCTCGCTCTCGTGCAGTTCGGAATCCTTAGAGAGACTAACTCAAGCAAAGAAGGACTATCAATTTTATTCACTAATAATTTGTGCAAAAAACAAACATCACTGACAATCCTTCTACCTCTCAGTGACTGCAAGTGCAGCCGACTCCGCAAATAAGAAAGGTTTACTTACCAAGTTTCTCCGCTGATATTGGACGTCACGATACCTAGCTTGGATGGAATATGTGCAGTTGAAATTGATGAACACAAGCACTTTTAATTTAAAACAACTGTTTAAACGGCCACTTAGTATGGGCGCCAATTATAAAAGCTTAACCAATTTCCGTTTCACGGGAATACGGGGAATAGCAGAAAAGTAGTTTCTAGGGTTAACACGTTTAATACAACTATTTTAAACTTAACAAGTGCACAGTGATGCAATAACAACTAAAAATGAATGGTACTCCCATTTGTAAGGGGTCATTAATACTGGAGTTTATTAAGTGCTTCCGGGGTCACGGCACGGACGGCGAGGCGCGCACTTCTCCGGGGCGGCGTTCGTTGTACCACTGCTTCTGACTGCCAGCGGGGTGGTTCCAAGCAGGCGTTGGGAGAAGCGAAGTTGCCACGTCTATGTTGGGATGTTACAGGCAACAAATTATTTATTTTTTTTTTTTTTTTTTTTTTTTTTTTTTTTTTTTTTTTTTTTTTGTATGGAATAAATACAGAGCCATTTTTAGTATTGGTGCAAAGATATGGTTAACTAAATTATTTACATATAAATTTCTGCACTTTCACATTTGCTTCAATAAACAGTTTACAGTAATTGGCAATAGATGACTTAGCCGGAGACTACTAATTTATGCTAGAAAATTGACTACAACTTGACTTGTGCGTCCAATAATTGTTAAAATGACGAGATGAAGGCAAATGTATTTGCAAGTTATATTTATTATGTTGAACAGGCGCTGTGTGTTTATCATGTTATGAATAGCATACGTCTTTCACAGTTAAATATTTATTTGTAATGCACACACTGCAACAGTTTGGCCTAATACCGATTCTAAACACTGAGAAATAACATAGCGAATCATTTTCGCGCTTTAGTGTTATTGTTTACATTTAGCTGCCGGTATCTTATAGGAGATAACCTGATGATAACGAATTCGCCCATCGTGAATATACTTGCAGTAGCGGCTCCTGGAAATAAATGAAAATTTGACTTTCAGAAACACACGAAATTCGCATAAGGTTGACAGAGAATCTAAGTTCGTCAACTGCTGCAGCCACGTATTATCAGTTAACGATACCATGCTGTGCTCAAAGCACCGGGAGATTTAAAATTAATCATACAATTAGACAGGTTGAAAGAATACCCGCCGCTGGGATATTTACTGGATGGTTCAGATGTTTAAAATATAGGTTCTTTGACCTATTTGTGTTGACAATATGTGACCACTACCACATCCACGGGTCGATTTGAATATTTTGCAAAAATGTCCAGTTCTTTAAAAAGCAATTTCTGCTTTCATTTTATCCACTTAGGTAAAACTTGAATGTGTTATATATTCAGAGTTCATCATGTCAAGTTTATGGTTTTGCTCATCGTAAATTTGCATATTTTTGAATCTGGAGTTTCCATCTCCCACTCTTCGAAGCCCTACTTCGAACGGTTTTTTGCTATGCTGCTTTTCCCGTTTTCTTCCGAGAGCTGTCCGTCTGCCATTTTTGTCTGCAGATTTTATTGTGAGCTGTTGTACTTTATTGTGTCTTTTTGGACAACGGGTATATGTAAAGTGATTGTAGTTTATGGTAATTGGTAATTGTTGTGACTGACTCTTAGGTTCTGCAGTAGGTAAGTTATAGTGTTTAAGTTTTCTGTTATGGCATATTCCTTAAGACCGCCATTGCTTTTCCACGGGATTTGCTTGAACCTGTCCTTTTTGATGTTTGCTTCTGAGTGGGTAATCATAGGGATCTGTACGGAAGGCTCCGAAATCTGCCGCATTTCGAGATACATTAGATAAAACCACCCAGTAGGTTACGAGATTTCACCCCAACCATTCATCCCCCTGATATTAGCGTGCGTCCATCAATTAGCTAGCAGATGCTAGACTCATTTAATAGAAAAATAAACAACTTAAACAATAGAAATAACATAACATTTGCACTGATAAATTATGGAAATTGTTCAAAATGATCACCGCTCTCTCTCTCTCTCTCAGGCATAAATTATTCTTAGTCAAAAATTGAAGTCTACTCTATTAAATAACTGTTGATTGTTTCTAATGAGTGTGCATTTATGTGTAATGTGATTACACAATTCGGCTCGATACGCAATTGGTGAGGAATACACAAATTCTTTTAACATTCGCCAAAGAAAGAAGTCACATTTTTTGAGGTCTGGCGGTCGTGGAGGCCAAACTTGTGGGCAATTATTTCCTCTTCCAATCCATTTATTTGGATACTGGTGGTTTAAATAGTCTCTAATAGCAATACTGAAATGAGGCAGTGCTCCATCGTGCATAAACCAATGTCCAGTCTAAGTTTTAGAGGCACCTCATCGAGTAGATCCGGGAGATTGTTTAGGAGAATATATATATATATATATATATATATATATATATATATATATATATATATATATATATATATATATATATATATATATATATATAAGGTTTTTGCAATAAACAATGTCTAAAATTTATGAAAATTCGACACTTCAACTCCTGTGTCAAAATTTTTGTATTACAGAATAATGTTTCTTAGGAAGTTTTGATTTGAAAGAAGGAATGGTTTTTGTACTAAATGGATTCTAAATATCCACGGTTGTAGCAAGAATGTTGGTGGGAATGGGAACGGCAGCTGAAGAAAACTTAAGTTGAAAATTAAAAAGTGACAGAGCAAAATAATTTGACATTTAGACGTTTCAGAAGAGGCTGTTCAAAATCGTGTCCCAGTGCAAGCACAAGCAAGCTTTTTTGTACGACAATGTATAATTTGAATTAATAATAAATAATATATGAATAAAAATAAATTAACTTTCTTGTAGATAGCAGGAGGCATTGTTTGTTCAAACTTATTGTTTACATTACTATAAATTTCTTATATTTTTCAATAGTATAAAATTAACTGATTTTTATATTTGTTATTTTGGTTGTTTCAGGTATAAAGCCATTTGTTGAAGTCAGTATTGTGCAACTGTTGGTCAAAAATAGCCAGGTCAAACAATTTAAGTATTTTAAAGTACTTGTGCAAGAATTCCATATAAAAGTAGACCTTGGTTTTATCAACGCTGTATTGGAAACCTTGCAAGGATCTGACAAAACTGATGAAGAAGAGGTAAATAGCAACATCGTTTAGTAAAGCTTACAGTATTTATTAATATACTAATACCAATAGTGCTGCAAATTGAATAATAACTTTTACATAGCTGTGGTAATTTACTCTCTTCAGAAAGACATTCTCATGAAATGCATTTAGGGTCCATGA
Source organism: Tillus elongatus (assembly GCA_964006375.1). Classification (NCBI taxonomy): domain Eukaryota; kingdom Metazoa; phylum Arthropoda; class Insecta; order Coleoptera; family Cleridae; genus Tillus; species Tillus elongatus. The sequence goes on along the minus strand of OZ023262.1, from coordinate 308,828,207 downwards.
CTTGACCACAAATAAAATATTTGTATTCCTGTACCCATAAACTTCTGAAATGGTATATTACTTGATTTGTAATGTTTTGAGCCTTTTTACACAGTTTTAGAAACAAAAAAATCGAAATTTCTGTCACCGATATTACACCCTCACACATTCTACCCCTAATTTAATTGCAGCACAGAATACCAGATTTGTGATTAAATTAAAAGTTTTCTAATAAACAAACCCTAAAACGTTATATTACTCGAGTTTTAACAAAAAAATGTTAATTTTGACAAAATCACCCCCATTCATCACCTACCCCCTGGAGCAAAAATAATCTGAATTCGTTTGTCGGGTGTCAATTGTACACCAAATTTGAAGATATCTCAATTCGTTCTAACGTTATTGTGGCTAGTAACAGACATATAGACCCACAGACCAAAAAAAAATTCATTCCCAAATCACGTTTTCTATATGTTTTGACACTCTTGCGATGTTTAAGGGAAAAAAATTGAAATTTCTGTCACCGATACCATACTTCCATCGATATTAAAGATATGGAAGTAATAATAGAATAGAATAGAATAGAATAACTTTATTAGCCACAAGATCACAGAAACATGAAATTAGCAGGTCAAGACAAAAAAAATATACATAAACCACATGTAAATGTGAAACTAAAAATTAACAAAAATACATACACATCTAAAACACAATATCTGCCTATCACTAAAACAGTGGATCACCTGGCCATCGAGAATCTCAACTGCGGCACTACAATAAAATATTCATCTGTTCTGTATAGACAGCCCTGCATTAAAAGTCTAATAATTGTTCTGAATCTATTGATAGGTTAATCTTTCAACCACTTTGGGTGGACATTGAAAAAGTTGACCCTAACCATTTTAGTTTTACTTAGTCGATGCCTCTGTTGGGTTAAATTATCTCTGTCTGGTGTTATAACTATGCACTTCAGCATGTGTGTCAAAACTTTTCCTATTCCCTCTCACCACCAACAATTGCCTGTAAACCACCAGTGAGTATAGTGACATTATGTTAAGTTCCTGAAAGATGGGTTTACAGCGGACGCAGCAACCTGCTCTAACAACACCTCTGACAGCTGCTTTCTGCATCACAAGAGTCTATCCACGTGCAGGCTGGCTGAATTTCCCCATGCAGGCAAACAATAATTCAGACGTGAATAAAACAACCCATAATAGGTGATCAAAGCTGCGTCAGGTCAGGTCAGGTAAAGGAAATATGTAAGGACACTAAGGCCTCAATCTGCCTACTCCTTGGAGCGGTGGACAAAGGTGAGTTGGGTTGTTGTAGCTAGATTACGGGGCCTCAATCTGCCTACTCTCCAAATCTCACCGGAGATCGTCCCTCAGGTCTCAGTGTGTTCAACCCTAGGCCTCAGAGAGATCTCTTGGAGACAATATCCAGTGAGATTTGGGGAGTAGGCAGATTGAGGCCCCATAATCGAGCTACAACAACCCAACCCACCTTTGTCCACCGCTCTAAGGAGTAGGCAGTTTGAGGCCTTAGGGTGTCCTTACATATTTCCTTTACCTCCTGAAAATGGCTCCAACACAGGAGCCGAAACGTGGAGTTTTAGTGAATTCTGGACGCGGTTCAACCCGAGAACCAAGTTTATCTCACATTAAAGACCGTGGAAATCTTTCCGAATATATATATATATATATATATATATATATATATATATATATATATATATATATATATATATATATATATATATATATATATATATATATATATATATATATATATATATATATATATATATATATATATATATAGTGTGCCCGAAATTGGTGATGCATATATTGCGATCTCCGAAACTGTCAGAGATAGGAAAGCGGTTAAATAGGGAAAGTTTTAGACAATTCTGTTTGTAATTGAATTCCGCTTAGTTTCGGATTTTATCTCTTTTGGTTTCTACGATATTTGAAAAAAACTAAAATGACGCACTTTCGAAAATACCCTGTATTTTCTTTATTTGTGAAAATTTCTGAAATCTGTAAAAACTTTCTCATAGCAACTTTTTACGTAGGAAACGCCTGTGTAGTCAGATTTCATTTCAAACGTTTCGATAGTTTGGAACCATCATCAACTTTGTTTTTTCATATGGGCGCCTTATTTGATTTTCACAGTTTTGAAAAGCTCCTGTTTTTGCCCTTACAACTATGTATCACACTTAGTGAAAAAAGTTAGGCTAGGGGTCGAAAAACGCAAAAATATGATTTTGTTACGAATTTGGCAATGTCCCACGAACAAACACTCACACTTAAGGTGATTCTACTGCATTTAATCTCTTAACTAGAATTAATAACAACATATCCTTATAAGTAATAGTTTCTCCTATGTGAAAATCTTTGAAAACATAGAAATTACCCTTTTTGAAATTTTAACACAAAAAAGAAGGGAAAAAACAATAATGTGTTAAATGATATAATAATTACCAAAATAAAATGTCTAATTTAACGTTCAAAATGCGACCCATTTGGTTCCATACATTTCGCACATTTTTTTATCACCGATCTGGTAACTCGATCAATTGTGTTACAGTTAACATTGTTTATAATATATCACACTCGTAATGTGCAATAGAAAATAACGTCAAAAAAAGCCATAATTTTTGAGAAATACATGAACAAATTAAATTATTATTTCTGAGAACACCAATATGACCCAAAAATCATATAAATATTCGGAATAACCAAAAGTTTAGTAAATAATTTGATGAAATATACGTGATACATTAATGATTTAGTAGGCTTTGGATTTTAGACGAATGAAATTGAAATCTGTCACGACTTCTGTCAAAACTGTGAACCCTTTTCTTTATTTAAATGTGTTTTTTGATTTTCACATAGGAGAAACTATTACTTATAAGGATATGTTGTTATGAATTGTAGTTAAGAGATTAAATGCAGTAGAATCACCTTAAGTGTGAGTGTTTCTTCGTGCCACGCCAAATTTGTAACAAAATCATATTTTTGCGTTTTTCAACCCATAAACTAACTTTTTTCACTAAGTGTGATACATAGTTGTAAAGGCAAAAACAGGAGCTTTTCAAAACCGTGAAAATCAAATATGGCACCCATATGAAAAAACAAAGTTGATGATGATTCCAAACTATCGAAACGTTGGAAATGAAATCTGACTACACAGGCGTTTCCTACGTAAAAAGTTGCTTTGAGAAAGTTTTTGCAGTTTTCAGAAATTTTCATAAATAAAGAAAATACAGGGTATTTTCGAAAATGCGTCATTTTAGTTTTTTTCAAATATCGTAAAAACCAAAAGAGATAAAATCGTAAACTCAACGGCATTCAATTACAAACAGAATTGTCTAAAACTTTCCCCATTTAACCGCTTTCCTATCTCTAACAGTTTTGGAGACCGCAATACATGCATCACCAATTTCGGGCACACTGTATATATATATATATATATATATATATATATATATATATATATATATATATATATATATATATATATATATATATATATATATATATATATGTAACAAGATAAAAAAACTGACTGCTCTTTAAACTACGACTTACTTATTTTTAGCATTGTTCATGAAAATACTATGTCCCTTAAATTTCACAGTTCCTACAATTTTCAGAAAAATAAATTTGATAAAATATTAAAGTTGATTTTCCTCTGCAGATCACAATACCATAATAACATCTAATTTGTATTATCTTTACAGAGAGAATTATTCTTGACCGACATGAAACTAGTGGATGAAGCTCTGTACTCGCACGTATCAAGTCAGTCACTACAAGAACAGAAAAGTTTCTACGATCTGCTGCATTTCTCACCATTGAAAATTCACATAAGTTTCTCCATGACTTCTGGTACTTTGGATTATAGTACTCCCAACTTTATCAATGTTCTTCTACAAGGACTCGGGGTCACTTTGACAGATATGCAGGATGTTATTTTTAAGTAAGTGTGTTGTATTATAGTTATTTATAATAACTTTGCTTGAATAGTTGAGGTCCTATTTATCTGATCGTCAGCAGAGTGTTCAACTTGGTCATATTAGCTCTGGGTACCAACATATTCACCATGGTGTTCCGCAGGGGTCTGTTCTTGGCCCACTGCTGTTTTTACTCTATATTAATGACCTGTCTATGTTGAAAATTACGGGTCATATGACTATCTATGCTGATGATATAACCATTTTGTGGAGTAGTGATAGCACTGGAGCGCACTGTGGCAGAGGATATGAAGATGTTAGAAAACTGGTTCATTTCAAATCTGTTAACTTTGAATGTCCCTAAGACTAATATCATGCATTTTAAATGTAGTCAGCCTGCTGTGACTCTAGCAGCTGAGGAACTTGGGAAGGAGAGCTGTGTTAGGTTTTTGGGACTATACATTGATCAATCGTTAAAATTTGAAACACATATAAATCATCTATGTACGAAGCTTTCATCAGGTTGTCACGCACTAAGAGTTGTTTCAAAAAGCTTGGACAAGAGTACATCTAGAAGTGTTTACTTCTCACTTGTGGAGTCCCATCTGAGACATGGCATTTGTTACTGGGGCTCTTGTGCAGGTTATCTTTTCCATTCTGTATTTATTCTGCAGAAAAGAGCCATCAGATATTTGTGTGGGGTTAGTGTCCGTGACTCTTGTAGACCTTTATTTGTTTCTGAGCGGATATTAACCCTACCGTCTCTGTTTGTTTTGGAGACTGCATGCCTTATGCATGAAAAATATAAAGATAAAATCAGGTCAGTGTCTTCTCGTGATACAACACAAAAGAACTGCATTCCTCTTCCTATACCGTCCACATCATTATTAAAGAGGTCATTAATATATAATAGTAAGAAGATATTTAACCAGATACCACTAAACTTGATGAGGATTGGTGACATTGAAATTTTTAGGAAAGAGCTTAGGGAATTTTTAATTACAAAATGTTATAATTCAATAGATGAATTTTGTAATGATGCACTACTGTGACAGATTCGATTGGTGTTGTTTGGGAGTTTTCATTTGGACTGCTTTCTATATATTGTGTGTTTTTATTATATTGTTAGTTAGCTGTGTATTTATGTTTATATTGTTTTTTATATTGTTATTTATTTATAGTTATACTAGTTACTTATGCACTTATATTACTATTTGTTGTGAACTTATATTTTTGTGTTTTTATATTTTGACAACTTTTACTTTTATATGTTAACACTTTGCTTGTCAATAAGATTTTTATCATTGGACAATAAAGCACCTATCTATCTATCTATCTATCTATCTAAAAGGCAATGATGCCCAGCCATCGAAACCATGTCTCCATCAATGCTTTTCGTTCCTTTGTTGCTTTCACACTTTATCAGTGTGGCTCGCTCTTTCAAGAGCTTTCGGCTGGCCTATCTCTTCTCCTATGAAGGGATCATAATCTGGTACTAGAAAAGTACAAAGACACATTAACACGGAATAGGTAAAAGGCAAGAAAGAAATGGAATGTGCACACACTGAATACAGAGGAACTGAAAAAGTTTGAAAAAGAGACTTGATATGTATGTTGGTGTGACGTCGGTTACACCAGTCCAAGTGCGCATGTCAAGCACTGATCATGATAGCTGCCAGCGACATCCTTCCCTGGCCACGCCGGTGGAACGTGAAGCACTTCAAGCGTAGCTTCAGCATAGCGTGCATCGTTAATCGTGATTACCATTGTAAAGTGTGACCTTTGTTCTTGTTAACCTAAATATACATATTGTTGTTACTACACCTTGTGTATTGTTTGTATGAAACACTTCAAGACTAATAAGAGGTTTACAGGATACTTAAAAATATCGAAACTAACGCTACTGCGGCTGATAAAATTTCTTGTGCTATGCTTGAGTATTGCAGTCCCTTTATCAATAAATTCATTGTTAATATTATAAACTCCTGTAGAGAAAGGAAGTAGTTTCCTCTGTTGTGGAAGATTGCTAACGGAATGCCACTTCCTAAGCAGAATGACCCTAAAGAATTCTCAGCATCATTAGTATTTGGTCAAAAATTTTTAAAGAAAAGTATGGGTAACCAAGTAAGTGGTTATTTTAAAGATAAGAATTTTCTTCCTGACGTACAATGTGGATGCAGGAGGGGATAATCATCCAAGACATGACTCAGGAAGAAATTGAACACTGCTTAAAGGAACAGAATAATTTGATGGGTGAAATTAAGATAACTTACGTTCACAGTAATAAGAATGGAACAAAAACCATTATATGCGATTCCACAATTCGGCTCGATGCGCAATTGGTGAGGAATACACAAATTCTTTTAACATTCCCCAAAGAAAGAAGACACATTTTTTGAGGTCTGGCGGTCGTGGAGGCCAAACCTGTGGGCAATTATTTCCTCTTCCAATCCATTTATTTGGATACTGGTGGTTTAAATAGTCTCTAATAACAATACTGAAATGAGGCGGTGCTCCATCGTGCATAAACCAATGTTCCAGTCTAAGTTTTAGAGGCACCTCATCGAGTAGATCCGGAAGATTGTTTCGGAGAAATTCTAAATAATTTCTCTATTTAATCGATTCGGTAAAATAACTGAACCAATTAAATACCAAAATAGAAGTTTGCGATATACCAGTTTGTCGAGATAGATTTCTAGTACTAATCTGTGGCTCATCTTCAATTGTATTCAAAATAAATTCTTCGTCTTGTGCCCTAGTTAGAGTAACACTTTCTCGAGTGTTACTGAAAAACTTGCCTGTTTCTTTAGCCCGTCTTTCAACATTGGCAAATGTTTCTCTATGAGGGATTACACGATTAGGAAATCTTCTCCGTTATTCTTCAACACTTCATCTGTAGTTTCCTTCAAGAGATCATAATCTGGTACTAGAAAAGTGCAAAGACACATTAACACGGTATAGATGAAAGGCAAGAAAGAAATGGAATGTGCACAAACTGAATACAGAGGAACTGAAAAAGTTTGAAGAAGAGACTAATAAGAGGTTTACAGGATACTTAAAAATATCGAAACTAACGCTACTGCGGCTGATAAAATTTCTTGTGCTATGCTTAAGTATTGCAGTCCCTTTATCAATAAATTCATTGTTAATATCATAAACTCTTGTAGAGAAAGGAAGTAGTTTCCTCTGTTGTGGAAGATTGCTAATGGAATGCCACTTCCTAAGCAGAATGACCCTAAAGAATTCTCAGACCTCAGCATCATTAGTATTTGGCCAAAACTTTTAAAGAAAAGTATGGGTAACCAATTAAGTCGTTATTTTGAAGATAAGAACTTTCTTCCTGATGTAGAATGTGGATGCAGGAGGGGATAATCACCCAAGACATGAAGAAATTGAAGACTGCTTAAAGGAACAGAATAATTTGATGGGTGAAATTAAGATAACTTATGTTCACAGTAATAAGAATGGAACAAAAACCATTATATGAGAATGCTCTCCTAACACTTTTCATCAAAGATATTTGGTTTATGAAGATTGAATGTACCAGGATGCTACAAGTGTCAGGAATATTATCATACAAGCTGTGTCTGCAAGAATAAAGTTGTCTGTCCTGTATGCTCCGTAGAGCAAGAGGAAATGTCGTGTCCGAAACAGAGAAAGTTTTGAAGAAATTGTGATGTTGCCAATAAGAGGTGTCACACTTCCCACACCACTGATCATCAGAGCAACAGCAGTGAATGTCCGACTCTGAAGTTTCACATGGGTTTACTCAGGTCAAAGATAAACTATACAAATGAGTGAGATAGAATTGTTTATCATTTTTTATGACTGTATTCCTTTCTGTCTCATTGAAATTTTTGACATGTTTACAATTGTGTGCTTGAGAGTTGACATTTGTATATTTGTACATTGAACTGCCCATTCACCTTGCTTTTTGTGCTGTGTACCGCGGAACTACTTTTTTTACAGCAAACACTCTCGAATGACATTTCCAGAATAGACCAGAAGTGACAGGTGTAGAATAGTGTGGAACGTCCAGAATCTCTATAGACAGTGTGTTTTGTTAAACAACAAATCCAGAAACCCATAGAACGTAACAACTGGTGTCAGAAGTGGGATTTTGAAGCTGCTAGCGGACATATTTTCCGGAATATTCGTTGACAACGTAGAAATTTCTAGAATCTCTGGAAGATCAGTGTCAGCAGTAATTCATAACTGGGTCTGTTCTTGAAACAGAATAAACTGTGTACCAGCTTTAAGTACGTTATGCCTAAGACACGTAGCGCAACAGCCAAAATGGACGCCCAGCTATTGGAATTGATTAAAGAAATGAAAGAAGAGACCAGAAAAGGAGATGAAGAAGCCAAAGAAGAGATGAAGAAACAAAGAAAATTCTGCAAGAACAAGCTAGCAGAATTGAGAATATTACTTCGTGTGTGGACGAACATATGAAACAGGTAAAAGACGACATCTTCCAACAAGTAGAATGTCGAGTAAGGGGTATCAGCGACGATGTACATGACAAGCTGACGAATATACAAGAGGAAGTGCAGCAGAAAATACAATTACATTTGATGGCTCAGTCCCGTGGGGTATTTATCTACCCCATAGCTCCGTTAGAGTTTTTAAACCAGCTGTCGGTGCAAACCTTCATTGACGCCATCAGAAATACCGACACGCAGCAGGCGCTGAGGATGGCGAGACACAAAAACTTGAACGATGCTTTGGCACATTCCTTGGAGTTTAAAGCGGTAAAGCAAGCGTCGGAAAGTCATGTGAAAGTTCGCAGTCTTCAAGTCCAAGAAGAAAATAAAACAGATCCATCCAAGATCATGCAGCTACTGGAGAAAATAGCAGAACAAATAAGGCTGACGTCTCTTGGACACCCAATAAGAGCTCACCGTGCAAATGCCTTGTGCTGCTGGAACTGCGGCAAGGTGGGACATATAAGGGGCGAATGTTGGGCTCTAAGATCACGCGCAAGGGAGAAAGTGAAGCTAAGGCCGGTAACCATTTCTCAGGTTAACGATTCTGGCAGCGCTCTCATCGTAGACGAATGTGTAAACGGTAGGATGATTATTCGCCACAACATAGTTCCAAGATGGCAAGTAAGAAAGACAGACAGAGTGTACAGAGTAAATGCAGCCGGTGACCCTCGGATCCAGGTATTTGGCGAAACTGACATTGAGCTGCAAATTGGGACATGGAAGGCAAAGCAGAAAGCCATAGTCGCCGCCATGTCAGACCCGATTATAATTGGCTTGGACATACTTCAGGGTCAGTGCGCTAAACTTGATCTTGGCACTAACATCCTGACCATCGGCGGTGAATAAATGGTAATGTCGCCTGGCAGTAACCTGGTAGTGTGGAAAATCACCATAGAGGAAAATAGCAACGCCTGCCGTGAAAGTGTAATTCCAGTGAAGAGAGCTGTGAGAGGAAGAGACCACCCAGTTACTCGGCCAGAAGCAAGTGGAGAAGAAAGTATGAGAGAAATACAAGACGAAGGGTGCATAGACCACCCAGAAAAAGGCCAGTAAACACATATGTTGGAACAGAGCCGATGTCAAAAGGATGAATAGGGCCCGCCGAGATATTTGTGCAAGTAGAAACATCAGAACAACAGCAACTACACGGAAGAACCTGTACCACCTAAGAACTTTGACCATCCACTCTGCTGTCGGAATGCATATGCGCATAGAAAGTGGCCGCATGAAGACCCGTTATGACGTGCCACCTAATTCAGCTGGTTTTAAAGAAGAAGATTGGGTGTTGTTCTACAATCCAGTACGATGCAAGGGACAGTCACCGAAACTACAGAAATTATGGGAAGGTCCTTATAAGGTGGTCAAAAGGACCAATGACAAGGTCTATCGCATTCAGAGGAGCTCGAAGAGCAAGATGAAGGTGGTCCATATGCACAGACTTACGCCATACCAGAAATGTCAGATTTCGACCGGGCCGATCGAATATAAGAGGTGGGCAGTGTCACAGCGAACACTCTGGAATGACCTTTCTAGAATAGACCAGAAGTGACAGGTGTAGAATAGTGTAGAACGTCTAGAATCTCTATAGACAGTATAAATAGGCGAACGTGCGCAGAGTAAGTTAGTTCAGTATTAAGTCGGTGTGGTGAAGAAGTGATCATAGAGTATTAAGCGAGTCAGCAGTAAGTGTTGGTGTTTAAGAAGTGATCATAGAAGGCGAATAGTGGAATATAATTATATGGACATTTAATAATAGAGAGAAACATTTTAGTTGACACTGATGTTGGAAAATAGTTGGTAATAATAAATTAGTAGTTTGGTAAGCTGTGTTTTGTTAATCAAAAAATCCAGAAACCCGTACAACGTAACAATATGAAAATTTCCTATCTAAATGTCTGCTTGATGTTTACAGGATTACACGATTTTAAAAATTTTGTAATAGACAATAATTTGGATATTGTTGCTTTATCTGAAGTATGGTTGTCTAATCGAGTTAATGCTAAAACTTTTGAAATAGAAGGATATTGTTTTATACATAAAAATAGAAGTAGCAAAGGAGGGGTTGCAGTGTATATTGGAAACTCAATTTCTTTTCAAGAAGTTATTTTTGTTGAACCAGTTAATGAGCAGACAGAGTTTATTTTAGTTAAAAGGAAAGTCTTCATTGTGGCTACGTTTCATAGATCACTTACTTTTATTAGTGATGTTGATAATATTATTTCATTTATATATCCACTATGTGACGAGATTCTATGTCTAGGCGACATGAATGTATGTTTCTTCAATCTGGAAAACCTTCTTGTGTCTTGTTTTGAAACATATGGCTTAAAACAGTATTTTAGTGAACCTACAAGGGTGACAAAAACGACCTGTACACTTCTAGATCCCATATTATTGACTAACGCTGACTTTGTACATAATCTTGGAACATTAAATGCAGACAGTATTTCAGGTCATTGTGTGGTTTTTGTCACACTGAAAATAGAAGTCAAGAAAATTAAACCCAAACTTGTTAAATTCTGTAGCTTTAAAAATGTCAATTTAAATAATTTTTATGTGGCATGTATCAGTTACCTTGGCATAATTTGGTACGAGAGATTGACATTGATAACAATCTGTACGTTTTTAGTGCATTAATTTTGAGTCTGTTTGACAAACATGCACCAATTTTGGAGAGAAAAGTAACGAAGCCCCCTGCTCCATGGCTGACAGATAATCTCAAGCTGTAAATGAAGCAGAGGATTGATGCTTTACAAAAATTTAAACTAATTCTTATAAATGCAGACTGGGAAGCCTATAAAGACCTTCATAATTATACCCTCATGATGGTTAGAAATGAAAAGAGGGGATATCTACAGTTAGTGAGGTTGCAGAATAATCCACATGAATCTTGGCAGGGCACTGAAAGATTTGAACGTCCATGGCTCTTCTTCTAAGCAATTGCATTCTCACCTTTCTGGCCCACAAAAAATAGCTGATTATTTCGCTCCTTTTTTTTTTACAATGTGACAAGTTGAACCATTCTTAACCGGTATTAGTATGCTTTACATCCCACGTTGATTTTTCAAAAAGAAGAGAGAGAGATAGATTACTTAGTCTAGGCTTTCAAATTTAAACTTTTTATCAATAATTCCCCTAACAGAGACGAGGCAAATTTGTTTTAATAACTCGGCAAACTCAGCAAAGGCAATATTAACACGCTACCATGTTAACTGATAGCAATAATTAAAGTGATTACTTACTGTTTCGTTGGTCTTGACCAAAACCTGATATTTATTAGGCCTTGAGTTCAAAACTTTGGCTCCTTATTTTTTTTTACTAATGAGATATCTAGATAGTCATGGAGTTATAAAATCGTTGCACTTGGAAGAACTTGGGTAGGAAATTATTATCAAATTAAAGAGCAAAAGTAAAACACAAGTATAATAATAATAATAAGATATATTTTCCAAAAACAACATACATTGTATAGGACTAGTCAAAATGAACAAATTTCAAAAATTAACGAACTAATACACAAACAGTCACAGCATAAAAACAAACATATCCCTACATATGTTGTCCAGACATAAATACCCCCATTTAGTGGTATCTATGTACTATATAGGCTGGCCCATAATCATAGTTGTCCTCCTGGACACTAGCCAAAACTCAAGCAGGTAATCCTGCTTACATTATCCATTTCGAGTCACTTGTCGAACCAACAGATCAAATTCCGGCTAAACTGGACTTCATAACTGTAAATAAAAGTTGTGTTAAATAGTATTTACCCCCACCATGAAAAATATTATTTTATTGTATGATAGTGATCTAAACATTTATTGAAAATGGGGTAATTAAAGTAAAATCCTCGGTTGATACTTTATTAACTTATTTATAATGCACATTTATAACGTGGAGCTTTGCTTGATTTTTCAGGTTAGCATATTTTGAAAGGGAGTATACATTCTTAACTCAGAAGCAGTTAGTTAGTGAAACCACCAGTCATTATGTTGGACAGTTAGTGAAACAGCTGTATGTGCTAGTATTAGGTCTAGATGTCCTGGGAAATCCCTATGGACTTGTCCTTGGCATAACGAAGGGTGTTGAAGATCTCTTCTACGAACCATTCCAGGTATTTATCTGTTTCTTTATAATTATAGACTTTAATTAACCTATTTTAAACATATCATATTCTTATACACGTATAATGAAGCGGAATTTTACACTGTATTTTTATTTAGAGTTTATTTCTTTTAAACAATATACAGGCGCTTCTGTCGGGTGTGTTAGCAAGGTAACCATGCCAGACCAGGGAGACTGGAACTGTGCTTGCCACTTCCAGTTCGGCATCTGTATAAAATTTGTCACATGTGAATTTTGTGAAGCACAATTCCCAACCAGCAAAGTTGTTTTATAATTCGAATGTTCTGTCGCTATTTTGTTTTATATGTATTTTATTGACACTTCCAAAATGCCAATTCATTATATAAAGCCACATTAAACACTATGCCGTTGTAGACAGCTGAAGTATTTTATATGTTTATCTTCAAAACGTTTATATAGCAGGACTATAAAATATCTTATAAAACAGTCACAGAATTATTACGAAAAAGTTTCCAGAGCCTACTTATAAAACATTTCCACCTATAAAACTAAATTGTTTTATAGTGTCTTTATTGAATTAAATTAAATTGGGTATAAATTAAACATGAGAAAATACTTTCCTTTGATAAAAATATCAATAGTAATGAATGTTAAATTGTTCTACCGTAATAAAACTCCAAAATAAAATAAAATCTCACTTGGGTATGATAAGATAAAAGATATAGGATAGAGAAAAACAAATATCACCCAAGATAATATATGACAAAAATGCAGGAATTCACCTGCGGGCCAAAACAATTTCCACATTATAACCAGAAAAAAATTAATATAAATTTCGGAATGTATTTTCACACAATATATTAAAAAAAAAATGAGGCACTCTGTAGACGAACAAAAATTGCAAAAGAAGTTACTTAGAATGTTTTGTTCAACCTATCCCTTTTTAAATGAAAAATAAATTTATAAGTCAAATTAAACCACAAAAAATGTGACTCGCTGCTACTGCAAATGGTAAAGTAAAATGAATAGCTAAATCTCTCTTGTCAACCTCAACATATGCAAAAATATAGATCTTATAGGCACATAGGGGGCTCTAAAGCCACACATTGGGCACCAGTGAAACTAAAAATGTGAGCCCAATGAAACGAAAAATGCGTGTTTCGAAAGTATCTAAAGAATTTGCATTATTTCGACACCTTCAAAATATTTGACTATCAAATGACTCACAAAATAAAATCGAGGCGTAGGTTGTCGCCATTTTTTTTGCATATGCTATCAAGGAAGACAATTTAACAAAATCGGGACGCAGAAAGTGCATTATGGTAGTGAATTTTTATTAAATGCTTCAAACTTGAATAACTCAATTTTCTATAAGCTTAGAAAGTTTAATTTTGGTATGTAGTAAGGCAAGATATCCACCAAATTTTATTAAAATAACTAGAAGATTTGGAGAAAAAAAAATTTCAAAAGAAATTTCAAAATTTGAATAACTCAGTTTTAAAAAGTTTAATTTTGGTATGTAGTAATGTCTCTCCCACGGCAACATATATAGTAAATTTCATTAAAACAGCTTTGTAATTTGATAGAATGTGCCTGGAAAACGTGCTGCAATACGAGGCACTTTGAAATTAAGTTGCTGAAGGAGACTAGGGCAGTCGAACACAGAATTAACCAGTTTATATAAAAATATAATGAAACTGCACTGCCTGCGCATCGACAGACTCTGCAGACTAAAGCGAAGAAGTAAACTTTCCTGAGGAAAACCAATATACGGATATTGACCATCCTCACGAAAGCTAAGAAATTTTAGAAATTTCCTTTGCACTGATTCCAGGCTTGCCACATGTATCTCATAAGTAGGAGCCCACACAACTGAGCCATATTCAAGTCGGGACCTAACCAAACAGCTAAAGAGCAGGAGGAGGGTGTCAGTCTGGGAGAAATTTTTGAGCTTTGTAAGCAGAACTGACAGTCTGCTCATAGTGTGGTTTAAAATATAGAATACTATCAAAAACAATTCCATGGTCCTTAACTCTCCCGGGGTGATCAAGTGGAAGCCCTCTTATATTGTACCCGAAAGTGATTACGTGCTTATTTCGAGTAAAGGACATCACACAACACTTGGAAACATTCATAGAAAGACCACTCCGACAACACCATTCATCAAGGGTCTTAAGACAGTTCTGGAGCCGCAAACAGTCATCAACATTCAAAATATTTGCGAAAATCTTAATATCATCTGCATACATTAAAAAAGGAACATGTATAACGTTTAACTGGGTCAATAAAAATATTAAATAGTAATGGACCGAGTATGGAACCCTGCGGCACTCCCGAGGTTACGTGATAGGTGTTAGATTTGAAGCCCCCAACCTCAACAAATTGCCTCCTTCCATCCAGGTAAGATCTGAACAAGCCAAGCAAGCCCTCGGAGAATCCGATAGCCCTCATCCTGTCAATCAGAACAGAGTGATTTAGACAATCGAAGGCCTTAGATAGATCAGTATACACAACATCAACCTGTGAATAGCGGTCAAGAGCGGACGCAATGAACTGTGTAACGTCAACTAAATTCGTTACAGTCGATCTACCTGGAATGAAACCATGCTGAGAAATAGAGAGTCTGTTTTTGATGTGAAACAGTATTCGCTGAAAAAGGCAGGCCTCGAAAATCTTACGGAAGACACATAGTATGGCTATTGGTTGATAGTTTGATGGATCACCACTATCCCCCGCCTTGAAGACAGGGAAAACCCGTGACAGCTTCCAAATCGTGGGGAATGTTCCAGATCTAAGAATCAGTTTAAAAATTTTCTTAAGTGGAGTCAGGAAAGCATATAAGCAGTCGCGCACCAAGAAACCAGAAACCAGATCAGGTCCACAGGACATGTTAGCCTTAATTCTCTTAGCGGCAGTAATAATTTCGTCATCTGTAAAGTCATCAACAAAGAACATTGTGATGTCACCCGAAGCCAGGCTGGCGGCTGTAGGCGATGAGGTGGGGGTGTAACCAGAACATCCCGCAAAATAAGAAGCAAAACTGTCAACTGCCTGTTGCTGGTTAGATTAATTCCCAACAGAAACGTTTTGACGGCGTCGAGAAGAGCAGTTCCAGAATCTTTTAGGATTAGACCTAATCTATCTTTCAACCCTCTGAAAGTAGTTTAGATAAATGTCTCTCTTAAGTTTTTGTCTTAGCTCCCTAAATCTATCCAGAAACTCCACATTTCCAGACTTCTTAAACTTACACCATAATGAATATTTATATTTTATACTAACCTTAATTTCTTTAGAAAACCACGGGGGGTGCCTATTACATGCTCTTGGAGCAGTCATGGGAACATACACATCAAACAAGTCGTAAATTCTGGAATAGAAAAAGTCAAGCATAGAATCGACATCCTGAAGCCCATCCATGCCATCCCAGCACAAGCCGCCAAGCTCCGCATACAATCTGACAAAATCACATTTTCGAAAATTATATGATCTTTGCCCAGTGTCACCAACAGGGGAAGAGACCACTGAACCCCTGAACGGAAACTCTATGATTAAGGGGGGATGATGACCATCAGGAATCACGGGCGAATCAGGAGCCTCCCCCACCAAGCAAGTGCCTGTAAACACAACCACGTCAATAATCCTGTTAATATTCTAAACATGATTAAACTGTCCAAGGAGTAGTAGATTACAGAAATTCTGAAAAGCAGACACACGAGCGGAGGGGTCGTTCTGACGACAAGAAGCATATTCATGTTAAAGTCACCAACTAAGAATGTCTCGGGACCATATTTTATGCACAGGGACTCGAGAGCTTCAAACAAGAGGTAGTAGTAGTTAATTGGAGTATTGGGAGGTATATAAATAACAACAAAATTAAGCGTGGCCCGATGCTCCGAGACTAACCCCCACAATGTCAATATTAGAAAGAGCATCAAATCCACCACAGTCCCTCCGACTATCAAGGCGACGAGTTGCAAAGCGAGCATGCACAGCAAGCAGAACACCACCTCCCCTAGTCTTGCAAGAGGAAGAAAAATCCCTATCTGATCTGTAGACAATATATTGATCATCAAAACAGTCAAGAGGGTATGCCTGCGAACAAACAAAAGAGTAAACATCATTATCATATATATATATATATATATATATATATATATATATATATATATATATATATATATATATATATATATATATATATATATATAAACATATAAAAATTGAAACTGACCCCGGATATGGGTTCTAGGGGTCCTAGTTCGCGCTCATTCGAAAAAATTTTTGCAAAGTCTCACCATCGATACCTCTTTGTTAGTGAAACTCAGTATATATATATATATATATATATATATATATATATATATATATATATATATATATATATAATATATATATATATATATATATATATATATATATATATATATATATATATATATATATATATATATATATATATATATATATATATTACGTTCTACGGGGTTCTGGATTTGTTGATTAACAAAATAGCTTTCCAAACTACTAATTTATTATTACCAACTATTTTCCAACACCAGTGTCAACTAAAATATTTCTCTTCTCTATTATTAAATGTCCATAGAACTATATTCCACTATCGCCTTCTATGATCCCTCCTTATACACCAACACTTACTGTTGACTCGCTTAATACTCTATAATCACTTCTTTTACACCACACTACTCAATACTGAACTAACTTACTCTGCGCACCGCTCGTCTATTTATACTGTCTATAGAGATTCTAGACGTTAGTAAAGTAAAATTGAGGATAAATGATACAGATGTAAAAGTTTTACAAGTGGGAATATTTAAAAATGACATACCTGAACGAAACAAACGTAACTTCTTAGCTCTGCATTGTCTTATAATTAATTGACATAGTGATTCAAAAGAGATTTTAAACGAGTTTCTGGTGTTTATATAGGCTTTGTTATCAACAGACACACGCTATAGCCAACCGTCAGTGTTGACGTCGGTTTATGTTGGCAAATTTCCTTGACTAATAAATCATAATATAAGAATAGTTATTAATATAAAAATGGGCCAGTTTTAAAACGTGTAACACATGACAGACGTGGTAATTTATTCCCACCACCAAATAAGCTAGCTGACCTTCATCACTGAATTTAAGAAGCCTGGGGTGACATCCCTCAGGATACTGTAAATCATCTAATTTCAACCATACCTCGAAGAGTTATCGAATGCATAAGAAACCGCGGATGATCTACTCATTAACAAATAACTTTGTTATTTTTTAATATTTTAGTTTGATAATGTAATCATTTTTTTAAGTTTGATTAAACACAAATTATGTATAAGTTTTATTAAAATTGATCAACTCTTACTGCGTGTTTGGATTATTTTTTTAAAGTCAGTATGTTTATTTATTTATTAATAATGACCCCAAAGTGACCAAATTGTTACTAATTGTAAAAATACTATGATGGTACTACCCAAACGATGTTAAAAGAGCTTAAACTTCACCTAAATTTTTCCTAATTTTTAGCTTTTCATTGTTACTTGACTGAGGACTTCTTGATTCACCAGCAACTATATTATAATTCAACATCCTTTTTTTCCAGGGAGCTATTCAAGGTCCTGGAGAATTCGCTGAAGGTGTTATCCTAGGTGTGAAGAGCCTGTTTGGTCACACTGTAGGAGGTGCTGCAGGTGCTGTGTCCCGTATCACCGGAGCCATGGGTAAAGGTATCGCAGCACTAACCTTCGACAAGGACTACCAGAGAAAGAGGCGAGACCAGCTAAACAAAAGACCTGCTACAGTACAAGAAGGATTTGCCAGAAGTGGAAAAGGACTTGTTATGGTGAGCTTAATTATGTTTCTAATTACTGTAGCTTACACTCAGGACTCTACTCATGTAATAGTAGTTTTCTCTCTACATGTAGGCAAATTTTGCTCAGCTTGAGTTCAAATTTCTTATTATTATTATCATTATTAACGACTTTAGCCTGAAGAGCTATCACACTCCCTCAAAGAGGAACATTCATCATCCCAGGTATGTCACATATCAAAGGGACTGAGCTCAGATGGATCCCTATCCAACTTATCGGGCCCTGAATGACAAAGCGACACATCCTCGTTTCTCATAAATCTCCGCACAGTGTGGGCAGTTACAAATATTGCTTCTACATAACCATATAAAGGGGCTCTCCAAGACCCAGTCTCTTAATGTTCTCTTGAAGATTCTTAGAAACCACATCAATTGACGACATAACTATTGGAATCACTCGTACACTATCTGCCCTCCACTGTCTCTTTACTTGTATCTTGAGGTCTCTGTTCTTAATGATCTTCTTGTTGAACTTTATCTCTGGATTATTAGTATTCGGAATGGCCACATCAATTTGCGTCACTTGCTTGCAGGACTTACCCACTATTGTTATATCTGACCTGTTGTGGGCAACTCGGTCTGTGAACAAGTCCGATCCCAGTACAGCCTGTATCCTCAGTTCTCTAGAACAGGCTCAGGAGTGTATCTATAGTAGTGCTTACTAAGATTTAAAAGTCCCAGTTTCAGAGCCAGTTCTTTACGAAGTATTTTCGCAACTGTGTCGTACCTCTCTTTATACTCTGTTGCAGCAAACGCTTGACATCCACCGGTGACGTGCTGGATAGTCTTTGATGACTGACACCCAAATCTACATTTGTCATCTTAGACCGAATTATCTCCAACTATATACTTCAGGTATACCACGCTAATTTGTCGACATGAGAGACTTCTACATCCAAAATTGCAGCTTGTCCTGATCAGTCCGATGGTCACTTTGTATTTCTCTGAATTACAACATTGTTGAATCATCTGCCTTCAGAAGTAACCGCCCGCTGATGGAAATATGTACGTAGGTTCAATATCTGCAGGTCCAACTTTTTACCAATATCCAACACTCCTCTTCCACCTTCGTGTCTAGGTAAGATTACTCGCTGTATGAGGTACAGGGCTATGCAGACGACATTGTCATCATAGTCCGAGGAAAGGTCACACAGGCAGTGTGGGAGCGCATGCAGACTGCACTGAAAGTGGTGGAAGGGTGGACGATTGGTCAAGGGGTCGGGGTGAGCCCCGAGAAAGCAACTGTCTTGCCGCTTACGAGGAGGAGGAAGTGCGACAGCCACAGAACTCTCACTCTATATGGTATGAGCATTCCAATGGCCAGGGAGGTAAAATATCTTGGGGTCGTATTGGACTCTAAGCTAACCTGGAATGGTCACATTGGAAAAATACTGCGTAAGGCAGTCATGACTTTAGCCGTCACCCGTCACTAGGCGGCTATATGGAAAAACGTGGGGACTAAGACCTAGTATGGCCCACTGGCTGTACACAAGGGTGGTCAGACCATCATTAACATATGCGGCACTGGTCTGGTGGCCTAAGGTGACACAATCCAGTGCCAAACAAAAACTAGGCAAGATCCAAAAGATGGCTTGCCTAGGCATCACAGTGGCCATGTCTTCAACCCCAACAGCCGCCATGGAAGTGTTGCTGGATCTGCCCCCCATACACTTTGTTATTATGGGAGACGCCAGGCTAGGACTGTACAGACTAGCCAGCAATGGTAGACTGAAGATCAACCCAGGCTTCAGGGGCCACTGCAAAATTCAGGAGATCGTGCAGGAGCCCATGCTTGAAAAATGAGGTTAGACTTCGCGAGCCCGCAAATGTGCAGGGAAAACAACTTTACAGTGGAAATCCTCGACCGCGAGGCATGGCGGGAGGAGACGCCGGGCATACCACGGGACGCGCTCGTCTGGTTCACGGACAGATCCGGCGGGGAGCGTGGGACGGGGGCAGGTGTTTACTCTGAAGGACCGAGGGTAAGTCATAGTATTTCCCTTGAAGCCCATGTAACGGTGTTTCAGGCCGAAATGTACGCCATCCTGCACTGTGTGCGGGAGAACAAGAGGAGGGGCTACACCAACAAGCGGATCCTCATAGCCACAGACAGCCAGGCAGCCCTTAAGGCACTAAGTAGCCCACAGTTAAATTCCTGGCTGGTGAGTGAGTGCCAAGACGAGACGAGCGATCTGGCTGGGCAGAATGAGGTGACCCTCATCTGGGTGCCGGGTCACTCCGTGGTCAAAGGCAATGAAAAAGCTGACAGTCTCGCGAAGAGAGGGTCAGCAGAAGCATTTATGGGACCAGAACCGGCTCTGGCCGTGACAAAGAGCACTGCCAGGGGAGCCATTAAATCCTAGGTCAGAAACCAACACAAGGTGTACTGGGCGGACTGTCCAGGGCTCAGACATGGGAAGTCAATAATTGACGGACCCAGTTCAAAGAGAGCTGTGGAGCTGCTAAATCTTAGCAGAGGACAGCTCAGAAACACAACAGGTCTCTTGACGGGGCACATGGCCGTCAAGAAGCACCTGCATAAAATGGGGCGGTTCGAAGGGGACCTCGCATGCAGACTCTGCGGCGAGGGGGAGGAAGTACCCCAGCACATCTTGTGCGAGTGTAAAGCCCTCGACCGCAAAAGACAACTGATCTACGGTCAGTCTAGACCGGAGACAGAGCATTATAAAACCATCTACCAATCGCTGTGCAGACTGGTTCAAGCGACAGTGATTTTGGAATGGGTGGAGTAAGACTAAGGGCATGCACAATCAACCAAAGGTTGCAGTGCTATCGGGGCGGCAAGGCCGCGGAAGAGCGCTGAGGGAAAAAAAGATTACTCGCTCGATGGCACTATCGGGGTGATGCTGTTTTAGATTTTGTTAGGAGTGTTTGCACCTTCCGTTGTAGATTTTTGATGTTTGTTTTGTTCCAGTTTACAATCCCAAATGAATAGCTAAGTGCAGAAAATGCATAGGTATTAAGAGCTTTAGTCAGGTTCCTGCTGTTGAAATGTGCTCGCACTACCTGCTTTACTCGTTTCGTAAACTCATTTGTCAGATGGTTCTTCTTCTTATTATTATTTCAATGTGCAACACATTTCCTCCTTTGACCGGTGTTAGGGCACTCTAAGAAATGGTTATGAAAGCAGGTGTGAAATCCATTGGTTCAAAACAAGACTATGTTGCTTGTGGAGTTGCCAGTCGAGACCAAGTGCACTAAGACTGGTTTTAAGGTTGTTTGGTATCTCTCCCGTTGTTCCCAACTTAACAGGCACGATCGTAACAGACTATATGTGCCACATTTTTGCAATTTCATCCCGCAGAGGTATGTATTTGCTTATTGTCTCACCGAAGGTCTTACTTAAGTTATTGGCGGGGGGCACAGCAATATCTATTATGTAGGTGGTTTTAGTGGGCTTCAGGGTTAGAACGATGTCAGGGATATTGTTCGGTATCAGCCTATTTGTATGGATCTTCCTGTTCCAGTACAACTTCACATTCGCCGTTTCACAGATATTTGGAGGTTCATGTTGGTAGTATGAAACAATGTCCTGATGATCGACATACTTATGATGCAGTTGTTGGTGTACAATTTTTGCAACGTGGTTATGCCGATCCAGGTAATTTTTCGGGGCAAGTGTTGAACGTCCAGCAACAGTGTGATCTAAAGTCTTCTCTTTGCTATGGCATAGTCGACATTTGACGTTCTCGATGTTCTGGCCCATAATTCGTGTCTGGTGAGCTCTTGATGAGATAACTTGGTCCTATATAACAGCGATGGTTCCCTCAGTCTCCACAAAGATATTTCCAGATCGGAGGTAGGATGTAGACGCTGCCGTGTCCATCATGTTGCCCTCAATTGTTGGCAGGTATTTTCCATGGAGTTTCCTCGCCAAT
Organism: Tillus elongatus; assembly: GCA_964006375.1. Classification (NCBI taxonomy): domain Eukaryota; kingdom Metazoa; phylum Arthropoda; class Insecta; order Coleoptera; family Cleridae; genus Tillus; species Tillus elongatus. Next base: position 308,805,926 of record OZ023262.1, on the reverse strand, counting down.
TCTCCATCAGTTGTGGTGGTGTGGCGATTTCTGAATTGGGAACAAAGGGCTTATCTGACAGCCTCAATGCAGTTGCTTTCTTATTTTAGTTACCTCCAGGTGTAAGTCACTAGTTTCTGCCTTCTTGTAGAACTATTGTTGCATATTGATCAACTGTTTGTGATGTCGAACTAGTGCATCTGGTATACCCCTACCTCCAAACTGACGTGGTAGATGAAATCTTTCAACACAAGACTTCATGGTGAGCTCTGTATGATGTAAAAGTGACACTTGTTTTGGTGATCACCCCCTTAAGCTCCGTGTTTGTCCACTTTATGATCCCAAAATTGTATGAGAGGGCTGACGTCGTGTATGTGTTGATTGCTTTTGCCTGGTGTTCGCTGAGTGTTGAGGATCTGGCACACTCCTGTTGTATGCCTTCTTTGCATGCTGTTTTGCAAAACTGTGATGGATGCCTCTGGCTTATTGATATCCCAGGTACTTATATAGTTCATGCTCCTACATTTCATCAATCCTACCCAGGTTCCCCACAGCGTCGTGGCCAACCCATTTACCTTGCTCCATGTCTGATGTATTTATATTATGTCTAACAAACATAATACACTTAAAAATGTATATACAGGACATAATCAGTTTTATAAAATGGGCTAATTTGTGTCAGTTTACAGAATAGAACGCGCCAATCATTAATTTGCATCCTGTGTGCAGAAAAAAAATTCTAAACTTTTACGCACATGACCTGACCTGACCTGACCTGACCTGACTGTAGATTTATCTTGGCCGAATTTCATCCAGATGTCATTCGTGAATCTCTCCACACAAGATTAGAGGTCTTTAAGGTGATTCTTCGTCGTGGCATACAGCTTGAGGTCATCCGTATATCACAGATGACTAACTTGTCTTTCTGACTGAGGCCAAGTATTATTAGTATTACTACTGGGAATCTTGTGACCGACCCCCCATGCGTAGTGATAGGTCGTTATTTCACCATCTGTTATTTTTTAACAGTTGCCGAGCTGCAACGGTAACCACCTGTTATGAATTTATAAAAATAACAGGTACAAAATAAGGCTTTACACTAAACTAGAATTCAGACTCGCATCTGTTTCTTTTCCACTGCAACTAGCTTCGATGAATAAACATCGGTTTTCATCAGCAACCGTTTAATTTAACAGGATGAATGGACATGAGACTGGGAATGCTAAATATGTATGGGTATGCTATGCAGTATAGAGCGGACTTTACTTCATAACATATTACTTAACACTTAACATGTTATTTATACTAGTGTGCTCGCTCACGCTCACAGCTTTGGGAACGTAGGATGCTATCGATCGACTATCCAGTTCAAAATAACTGAACCTGTTATTTTCAACGGGTATTATTAAATAACGTTAACAGGTTCAATTATTAATAGAAAATAACCGTTTTGCCCATCACTACACGTGCGCGACATTGCAGCTCGGCTCGGTGGATGGGTATGAAATTCATCATACCCCATTATGCCGATACTATCATTACAATCTGACTTCCGGTGCTCCAACACAGCAGACGTGTTTGAGATCGCCACTTAACTGAGGAATTTTTGGACTATGTGACATGTTTGCAGCAGAACCGCCCTCTGCCCCATGTTGAGGATGGTATTTGGTAATCCGAGTTCCTTTAGATTTCCCATGAAATGCTGAGAAAATTTTTGAATTTTATTAATAACACAAATATTGTTTACTTTAGAAGAAGAAGCTAACAGTTGTATAAATTTTTTAGACTTAACAATTAGAAAGTTAGAAAATTATTCATTTGACTTTTCAATATATAGGATACCAACTTACACTGACACAACCATACCATACGATTCATGTCACCCTTTTTCACAAAAGCTGTCAGTCTACCATTCTATGATACATCGTGCATTTTCAATACCTATGTCACAAAGCAATTTTGAAAAAGAAATTTCAATAATTAAGCAAACAGCATTTAATAATGGCTACTCTGTTAAAATAATAGATAAAATGATCGAGAAAAAAGAATACAAATTAGCGATTAATTTAATTTATCCAAATATTAGAGACAAAGAAGACAACAGATACGTTTCGATGACTTATTTTGGAACCATTTCAGAAAACATTTGAAAAATTTAAAATACCTGTACAAATACAAAGGTAGCTTTTAAATCTTACAACAGGAAGCGTGATTTACTATTTAACGCGAAAGAAAAATCGTGTTTCTTGACAAAAGCTCGAGTTTATAAATTAGCTTGTACACATTGTAACGTAATCTACATAGGTCAAACTTCTAGAAATTTTAACACCTGATACAAAGAACATATTTCTGCATTTAGAAATAACCAAGCTGACAAATTTACATTTGCAAAACATATTATTGATACCGAAAATAGACCTACAGTAAATAACCGCATACAACCACTACATTTTTATAATGACAAACGTAAACTAGACTTTTTTGAAGCTTTAGAAGTGAAAAAACACACACATGACAATCGCTACCTTGTTTTAAATGAGCAGACTGTTTTAATGAAATTTATTACCTTGTTATACTGTTATAAAACTATTCTTCCTAGGGATTTTGTGATGGAGTTACTGGAGTATTCACAAAACCAATCTCAGGTGCTAAAGAGCAAGGTGTTGAAGGTTTCTTCAAAGGATTGGGAAAAGGTGCCGTTGGACTTGTAGCAAGACCAACTGCTGGTGTTATTGACTTTGCAAGTGGTTCACTTGAGGCTGTGAAAAGGTATGTCAATATATATATATATATATATATATATATATATATATATATATATATATATATATATATATATATATATATATATATATATATATATATATATATATATATATATATATATATATATATATATATATATATATATATATATATATATATATATATATATATATATATATATATATATATATATATATATATATATATATATATATATATATATATATATATATATATATATATATATATATATATATATATATATATATATATATATATATATATATATATATATATATATATATATATATATATATATATATATATATATATATATATATATATATATATATATATATATATATATATATAGGTATCACAATGTTGTGAGGACAGAATATAGGTCCTCACTGAGGCTATATTTAAAAATGCTGTTTTCTCGTGGCAATAGATGTTCCACGAGTGCACATTTTAAAATTATTTCCATTTATACAGGGTGTTAATATACAGAGTGTTGCACCAAAGTTTTTTTTCAATGGAACCCATATTATGGCATATTTGAAAAGCCACGTTGATGCTGATCAAACTGATACCATATTATTTTGGGTTATTTTCAACCGTTCTGCAACTACAGATAATGGCATGTAAAAAAAGTGGTCTACCTCGGGCATGTGTATTCAGCGACATATTTGAAATATTAATATCAGGTTTTGTCTTTTTTTTTTCCAGTGCAGATTGCGTTTATACACGGTAATAATAACTTTGTTTTTTAATATGCAGGTTATTTATCTTTGGCAAAATTTAATCTATATTATATATTAATTTTTTCAACTGCAACACCTGTATATTTTGATTTTGGTAAATGCAGAATTTCATAAGCTTTCTTATGATACATAATTTGTATAAGTTAAATTAAATATGAAAGGAGGTACAGCTGCTCAAAGTTTTTATTTTAATTGGAATGTGTTTAATATAATTACACATTATTACCTAAATCACGTCAGCCCTGGAGAGAAGTTGAAATTTAGCCAACAGAATAAAATAGATATTTGACACATCATGCCATTGACGTTTGGCAAATAATTCTTTTATTTGCTAACTTTTGTATTATTTTGATGTTTATCGTTAATAGTTTATCGTTGTTTGTTTATTATTTATTGTTTATTGTTTGTTGTTTTCTGTTTATTAACTGAACGTTACATTTGAAAATGAATTTTACTGATGAAGAGTTAGTAAACATGGTGTACGGTTTGGGAGACGCTGTTAGAAACTGCCTACTGACGTCCAGAATTTACAGCCAAAAATATCCCTTAGCCCGACATCCAAGACCAGAGGCGATTGAGAACTTAAGAACACGCTGTGAGGAAAATAATTGTAGCCCCAAAACATATTATGTTTGTTAACTACGCCGATTTTAATAATAGTAATAATAATAATTTATTGTGTCCAACAGACCAAGTACAGGACCAATTACAGGGCACTTTAAATTTAAACAAACACTGGCGGGTATCGGGTCCAGAAGAATCCGGAGGAGGGGGGCTGAGATCTTTAGAGGTGGATTACACTGGGTGATTGAGGCCTACTCTGTGAGCTTGGAAATAGGCTTAACGACCTCGCTTGGATGCTGCTCGAGAGCGGGACTTCATGGTACCAATATGATAACAATATAAATTACCATAAAATACCAATATAAATAATTAACAGTGGGGAGTGATAGAGGTGTATTGATTGCTCTGGAATTTCTGCAAGTTTAGATGGTTTACAAATTGAATTTATTTGTGAGTCTGGTATTAGGGTGGATATGAAAAGCAGCCAGTTTTGTAGTGAAAGTGCCATATTGGAGTTTTTTTTTTAAATTTATTTCAACAACACACCATGAGGGCTTACAGCCTAAATACTATCGTACCGTGGGTGTTGACAAGGAGGAAAGAGGCAACTTGTTAATTCTGGACTTGAAGGTTTGGAGGTTCGGGGGAGAAGGAAAAACATGTGCCGGCAAGGAATTCCACAACTTGGAAGTCCTCGGGACAAAAGAGCAGGCATAACAAGATGTTCTATATCTGGTGACCTGGACAGTAAAAGGGTGCATTCGCTCTGTTTCTCTGGTAGATCTATTGGGGGCAGCAGCTGGAGGAACTATAGAAGAAAGCTCCTCTGAGCAATGCCCGTGCAGATATGTATAAAAGAGAGAGAGGTCACCAACGGCACGTCCGTGGGCAAGGGATGACAGCCTTTGGGTAAGGGTAGGGTCACCGATGAGACGTATAGCTCTCTTCTGAATGGTGTCCAGGATAGCGAGTGTAGAAGCGGCAGCAACACCCCAGATGTGGGAGCAGTTTTCGAGGTTTTTTCTTATTTGTGAAGTATATAAAGTATAGAGATTAGCTGGTGAAAAGTATTTGCGAGCCAGGAAGAGGAAACCTAATTTGTTAGCAGCCGCTTCTGCAATTGATGTGACATGTTGGTGCCAATTGAGATTTCGATCCACAGAAATGCCAACAAGTAAAAAGGACTCATTACTTTGAATAACTTGGTTGTTTATTGTGATGAGTCTAGGGATGGTGTATCTCTTATGAGAAAGAAAGCAAGACTGAGATTTGGTGGGGTTGAATTGTACAAGATTCTTCAAGTTTTTAGATACAATTAGAATTGGTATTTGGAAAAGTATTGTAAACAAGGAAATTAATCTGTTAAGAGATAAGGCAAATTTAAAAAATCCTATCGGAGAATAAAATAAATAAATTTAAATATTGCAAGCATTCACTTCTGTTCATAAATGGAAGGTAAATTTAAATGCTGTAAAAAAGAATTATCCAATTATTTCTGTGTGGTTTACCAATATGTTTTTCATACAAGCTGCTTGGAGAGAGTTATGAAAAATCATGTCAAGATTATGGGCCAAACAATTATCTGTTCAAAGGGTTGCAATGAAAAATATAAAAAGACTAATAATGAAGAATGAACGTATCTGAAACAAATGGAAACTTTAAAATCCACTCTTTATGAGACAAATACAGCACTGGGAGAACTTAATCATTCAAAATAAAGAGTGTTTAAAAACTCTGGACGCAGCAAGTGCGTTATGGTAGTGAATTTTCATTTAAATGTTTTTATTGCAAATATGTGTGTTTTCTTTTTAAGGCATCAATTTTGGTTACCAGTATAACCTATATAGTAAAAACAATGTGCCATGTTTCATAAAGATAACTTTATTGTGTGAAAATGTACAAAAATTTCCAAACATGTAAGGCTGGCTCAGAACTGACACTGATAGAGGGAATCCGTCTGTGTAATTAAAAGAAAACATTGTTTAATCTATTTCAACTGAGTAGATTTTCCTGGTTAACAAACTGATCCAAGCCACTTGCAAAAGGAAGGTACTCACCAAATTTGATCAAAATCGGCCCATTATTTTTTGAGTTATCGGTGTGATATATATATATATATATATATATATATATATATATATATATATATATATATATATATATATATATATATATATATATATATATATATATATATATATATATATATATATATATATATATATATAAACATATAAAAATTGAAACCGACCCCGGATATGTGTTCTCGGGGGCCTAATTAGTGCTAATTTGAAGGAATTTTTTCAAAATTCAAAAGTCGAGATCTCCTCATTAGTGATTTTTTTTTTAAGAAAATTCACTAAAAAAAAAGCGAGGTTTGCAGGCGTGTAATATAAAAAAAAAAGAATTTTTTTTTAAAGCAGGTAAATTTAAAGTCTTTTAGCGGGTAATGTAAATAGGCGTGCGGATAACTGTAATCACGTGTGACAATGCAGGTTATAGCGTAATCAATGAAAGTAAGTGGAAACTTTATAAAGAAAGAAAAAAATATAAAACAAGCGGGTTATTATGTGTATGAGAACTGAATATTAAAAAATAAACTGAGTACTTACCAAATGTTCAATCCAATGATAGAGCTCTGCGTAATTGTATGTATTTCTGTGCTAAAGAAAAAGGAGCGGTTTGGGAAGGATGAGGGTTTGCACATTAAAGTAAAACCAATATCAGCAAGACTAAACACGAGGTTAAGCACAAGTTTTCTGCGAAGAATATAAAATGTGTGTCTTCACTACGGCGTTCAACAAAAAAGAAGGTAAAAAATGGACCAGCGCGATTGTCACGTGTACATTGGGTGCGTGCATGGTCAGTAAGTATGACGTAATTAATTTGCACCCTGATTGGCTGTCGCCGAGGCCAATCCAAAGCGAGAATACAAGCGTTGGCGCGGTTTCTGAACAAAGAGGAAAGTGAAATTTTGACTGCTGAGATTTCAAAATGAAAGGAAGAATTGGTTTAAAAAGATGGCTATGTAGAGAAAGTGAAAAAAATACTAAATCTTTTAGAAATGGATGCATATGATGTGGAAGAGACATATATAGAGAGCAGACAGAGAAGCAGAAAAATTCAATTTATTTTCTACAAGAAGAATTGCACAAAATTAAAGAGGCAAAGTCTAATAAAACATCTTCAAAATGTAGTGATTGTAAAGAGTTTAAACTCAAGTTAGAGGAAACAAAAAACACAATGGAAGAAGTGGTCATTCTAAACGGCAAGTTAAAAATGGAAATTGATGAGTTGGTGAAACTAAAACAAGAATTGGCCATTGAGGTGAAAACAGTGCAGGAATTGTTGGAGGATGAAAGACTAACAAATGAGGGGTTGCATATACCAGACAGGGAATCTAACTTAGTAATAACTAAATAGGTCGGAAAACAAATCCAAGGCTACGTGGAGAATTATACATCGAGGCAGACTTAAAACATAGAACTAACAAAGCTAGGAACTCTCGTTTATCTGCAGAAGACTTTAGCGAATATTTTTCAAGTATTAACGACAGCTCAACAGATGCTTCAAACAACACACTGAACCCGTCAGTGTTAATTCAGAAAGCCAGCTCCAGTGGAACTTCACTATTCCTAGGCCCAGTAACTGAAGAAGAGGTGATGCAAATAGTCAGAGACATCAAAAGTAGAGAATCCCGAGACGTGTATGGTTTTTCAACTAAACTGCTAAAGGTTGTTATCGAAGTAATTGTAAAGCCGTTAACGGAAGTCATAAATAAATGTTTCAGTGCAGGTGTGTTCCCAGACCTTTTGAAGCTGGCAAGGGCAATCCCACTTTTTAAAAGGGGTAATCCAGATTTGTGTAGCAATTATAGACCCATTTGTATTCTGCCTGCAATATCGAAAATTCTTAAAAGACTACTAAAAAACAGAATTGTGGATTTCTTTGAAAAGAATGAGTTTTTTAATAAAAACCAGTATGCATATAGAAAGACCAGGTCCACAGTATCTGCTTTAGTTAGTGTAGTGGAAGGCATACTGGAAGGTTTTTTAACCAAAAATATAATACAAATGACTTTCTTGGACTTTACCAGTTATTGCTTGGTAAACTACACTATTATGGTGTGAGAGGTGTTGCCCTGGAGATCTTGAAATCATATCTGACAAACAGGAGACAAATAGTAGATTGGAACAACAAAACATCTAGCACTGTTCAACTAAAAGTAGGAGTACCACAGGGTTCAGTTCTTGGTCCAATACTATTTATTATATATATAAATGACCTAACACATAGTGTTAATGCATATGGTGCGTATTTATATGCAGATGATACGAGCTTTATGACCAGGGCAAGCAGTACTCAGGAAGCAGGGTTAATTATGCAAAATTATATATGCCATGCTAGGAGCTGGTGTGAGGCTAATGCACTGAAGCTAAACGAAAATGAAACTGAAATAATGAGATTTGATGTAAAACCTAATGGTAATCCTGAAACAGCTAAGTTTTTTGGCACTGTTCTCGATACCTCTCTTAAGTGGTATGTGCACATCGACTGTTTGTGTGGACGGCTGTCGAGTGTGGTGTATGTTGTGAAGAGACTGATGAGAGTTGCAACTTACCAGGCAGCAAGGACAGCGTACTTTGCAAGCTTTCACTCTCTAGCAACTTACAGGATCCTAATATGGGGCTCTTCACCTCAGAGTTAGCGAAGGTCCTACTGGAACAAAAAAGAAGCTATTCGAGTAATGTGGGACCACTGGAGAGTTGCAGGGAGCTGTTTTTTTTTTTTTTTCCTCAGGGCTCGTCCGCGGCCTTGCCGCCCCGATAGCACCGCAACCCTTGGTTGATTGTGCATACCCCTAGTCTTACTCCACCCATTCCAAAATCACTGTGCCTTGAACTAGTCTGCACAGCGATTGGTAGGGTGAAGTTTTATATTGCTCTGTCTCCGGTCTAGAGTGACCGTAGATCAGTTGTCTTTTCCGGTCCAGAGCTATACACTCGCACAAGATATGCTGGGCTGATTCCTCCCCCTCGCCGCAGAGTCTGCATGCGAGGTCCCCTTCGAACCGCCCCATTTTATGTAGGTGTTTCTTGACGGCCATGTGTCCCGTCAAGAGACCTGTTGTGTTTCTGAGCTGTCCTCTGCTAAGGTTTAGCAGCTCCACAGCTCTCTTTGAACTGGGTCCGTCAATTATTGACATCCCATGTCTGAGCCCTGGACAGTCCGCCCAGTACACCTTGTGTTGGTTTCTGACCCAGGACTTAATGGCTCCCCTGGCAGTGCTCTTTGACACGCCCAGAGCCGGTTCTGGTCCCATAAATGGTTCTGCTGACCCTCTCTTCGCGAGACTGTCAGCTTCTTCATTGCCTTTGACCCCCGAGTGACCCGGCACCCAGATGAGGGTCACCTCATTCTGCCCAGCCAGGTCGCTCGTCTCGTCTCGGCACTCACTCACCAGCCAGGAATTTACCCGTGGGCTACTTAGTGCCTTAAGGGCTGCCTGGCTGTCTGTGGCTATGAGGATCCGCTTGTTGGTGTAGCCCCTCCTCTTGTTCTCCCGCACACAGTGCAGGATGGCGTACATCTCGGCCTGAAACACCGTTGCATGGGCTCCGAGGGAAATACTGTGACTTACCCTCGGTCCTTCCGAGTAAACACCTGCCCCCGTCCCACGCTCCCCGCCAGATCCGACCGTGAACCAGACGAGCGCGTCCCGTGGTATGCCCGGCGTCTCCTCCCGCCATGCCCCGCGATCAGGGATTTCCACTGTGAAGTTGTTTTCCCTGCACATTCGCGGGCTCGCGAAGTCTGACCTCATTTCAAGCATGGGTTCCTTCACGATCTCCTGAATTTTGCAGTGGCCCCTGAAGCCTGGGTTGATCTTCAGTCTACCATTGCAGGCTAGTCTGTATAGTCCTAGCCTGGCCTCTCCCATAATAACTAAGTGTAGGGGGGGTAGATCCAGCAACACCTCCATGGCGGCTGTTGGGGTTGAAGACATGGCCCCTGTGATGCCTAGGCAAGCCATCCTTTGGATCTTGCCTAGTTTTTGTTTGGCACTGGATTGTGTCACCTTAGGCCACCAGACCAGTGCCGCATATGTTAACGATGGTCTGACCACCCTTGTGTACAGCCAGTGGGCCATACTAGGTCTTAGTCCCCACGTTTTTCCATATAGCCGCCTAGTGACGGCTAAGGTCATGACTGCCTTACGCAGTATTTTTCCAATGTGACCATTCCAGGTTAGCTTAGAGTCCAATACGACCCCAAGATATTTTACCTCCCTGGCCATTGGAACGCTCCTACCGTATAGAGTGAGAGTTCTGTGGCTTTCACACTTCCTCTTCCTCGTAAACGGCACGACGGTTGCTTTCTCGGGGCTCACCCCGAGCCCTTGATCAACCGTCCACCCTTCCACCACTTTCAGTGCAGTCTGTATACGCTCCCACACTGCCTGTGTGACCTTTCCTCGGACTATGATGACAATGTCGTCCGCATAGCCCTGTACCTCATACCCCCCTCCCGAGAGCCTCCCCAGCAGGCCGTCCACGACTAGACACCAGAGCAAGGGAGACAGAACGCTCCCCTGCGGACACCCCGCCGCGACCCCCGCCAGCAGAGTCCCTCCCGCGAGTGAGGTGAACACCGCCCTGTCCCTGAGCATGGAACCGATCCACCTGCAGCAGGTCTCCTCTATTCCACGCTCCCGGGCAGCTGCCAGAACCGATCCGAACAAGGTGTTGCTAAAGGCCCCCTCTATGTCTAGGAAGGCCCCCAGCGCCACCTCCTTGTTCTCCAGCGTATTCTCCAGTTTCAGCACCTGTTGGTGCAGTGCTGTTTCTGTTGAGAATCCTGCTCTGTATGCATATTGTCCGCAGTGTAGAGGATATGCTTCCAATACACCGCCCCTAATGTGCCGGTCGAGCAGTTTTTCCACTGTTTTCAGCAAGAAGGACATGAGACTTATTGGCCTCAGGGACTTTGCCTGGTCTGTTGGACGCCCAGGTTTAGGAATAAATACAACCCTGGCCAGTCTCCATGCCCTCGGAATGTACCCCAGAGCCAGGCTGGCCCTCATAATGAGGGTAAGCACCGGCGCCAGTATATCTATCCCCTGTTGGAGCATGATGGGCATTATTCCATCAAATCCCGGCGATTTGTATGGCTTAAAGCTGTTAATGGCCCATCTGATTTTGCTCCAGGTAACCACCTCTTTAGCGACTGTCCAGTCTACTCTAGATGCCCGCCTATAAGGCGCCTCTATTTCTGAGTGTTCCCAGTCCGGAGGTGATTGGTTTATTATGTTACAGCCGGGGAAGTGCGTCTGGAGTAAAATTTCCATAGTTTCCTCCCCCGAGCTTGTAAAGCCTTCCGTGGGTGTTCTAAGGGAGCCTATGTTAGTCTGAGGGCCCTTAGACAGGATCTTGTGTAGTCGAGCACTCTCGGACGTGTTTTCCACTTCTTCGCAGTGCCTCCTCCACGACTCCTTCTTGGCGTCCCTCAGTCTTTTGTTATAGGTCGATAGAGCCTGTCTATATTCATCCCATGCTCCCGACCTTTTGGCCGCGTTAAACAGCTTACGAACCTGCGTCCTCCTTTGCCTGAGGTCCTCGTTCCACCATGGGACGTTCCTGGTGGACACCCGCATTTTCAGGGGGCAGTTGGCGTTATAGGCCGAGGTAATTGCGTCTCGCAATTGGACTACTGCAATCTCGAGGTCTATTGAATCCCTTATGGCACTCTCAACCCCCCGCAGTTCCACAGCTAGGTCTGCCCTATAGGCTTCCCAGTCCGCCTTGCGGGGGTCCCGGTACCGTACCGTTTCTCTTTCGACTTTGGCGATTTCAAACCGGATGTATCTGTGGTCTGAGCTACTCACTTCCCCAGACACAGCCCAGCTTTTAACAAAGTCACCCAGAAACTGGGTGGAAACTGTTAGGTCTAAAACTTCCTCACGCCGTGTTGTGACGAATGTCGGTTTATTACCTCTATTCAATATGTCTAAATTAAATTTCATAAAGAATTGTAAAAGTGCCTCACCCCTAGAGTTTGTGTCCGAGCTACCCCACAACTCATGGTGCGCATTCGCATCCATGCCGATGATGGTCTGCCATCCACCTGCTCTGCTACCCACCATCAGCTGCTCCAATTCGTTGGGTGGAGGAGGGTCCGTGCTGTCCCCTGGCAGATAGGCTGACGCGACAGTAATGTCCCTCAGCCCATCCGCTCCTCCACATCGGATTTTGATCGTTGCCAGGTCCCTGGAACAGAAATTCATTAGAGGGAGAAACTCTATCCCTTCCCTGACAAAAATGCAAGCCCTCGGATTCTCGCTGGACCTGCTGTAGATGAGCTTTCCAGTAGCTCCGCCGAGTCCCTTGATCTCTCCTTTGTAGGAGTACGGTTCCTGGATGAGGGCCACATCCGTGTTCCTCAGAGCCATTAGTAGTCCGGCCGTGGCTGCCCTACTGTGTTGGAGGTTGACCTGAAGGAACCTAAGTCCCATTAACCCTTAATTGCTTCCCCAGTGGGCGGAAGCTAACCCTTCCCATGCCCCAGAATGCCTTGAAGGAGGTTCCTTCAAGGGCTCTGTAAGATGTCGGGTCGATCGAGAAGGCGAGCGTCTGTCCTTTCTCCTCTGCCTTCCTGCTTAGAACCGACCAGTGTTGCGTCCCCAGTTCAGGGTTCTGGATCTTAAGTCTGCTGATCACCGTCTCCTGCGGGACGGTGTCAGGGATCCGTACGAGGACCTTGCGTCTCTTTGGGAGTTCCTTGGGCTCGACGGCTGTCAAGTCCGCCCCCTCCCAAATCTGACCGAGGCCCCCGATCGTTTTCCGCAGCCAGTCCCACGACTGCGGGCCGGCACAGGTTGTCCAGAGGATGCCCCCCGTCAGGCGCGTCCGGTGGAACTGAGGCGGGCTCTCCCCTTCCTGAAGAGAGTCCACTGCAGCTACCACCGCAGCCTGGATCAGGTCCGCCTTCCCCTGGTCTAGCGTGACCTCAGGATGGCGTCTGTCAGTCACCGCCATCCAGAGGCCCTCCGCAGCCTCCTTGTAAGAGCCAGTCTGCGCCGGTGTTCCGGCCTTGGTTCCTTTGGGAGGTCTGTCTGTAGTAGGCGTGCTAGAGCCAGAGCGCGGCGTCTTCCGACTCGCACTCTCCTCTTGCGCCTTTACAGGCACCCTGGCCCTTTTGGAACGTCTGTCTGTAGTGGGCGTGCTAGAGTTCGAGCGCGTCCTCTTCTGACCCGCACTCCCCCCTTGCGCCTTTACAGGTTTCTCGACCGTCCAGGTCCCGGCCGCCATTTTTTGCGCCCTCCGGAGCTTCTTTCTTTGCGCCCCGGAAAGACGCTTGGACTGCCGGGGCAGTCCCTCTACTCTAACAGTAGAGTCCTCACTGGTGGAGGGGCCCCCGGAGTCCGCGGAGCTCGCCGCCCTCCGGTGGGACCCAGCCTCCAGCTTGGGTGTCGGGGACAGGTCTCTGGCCGAAGCTACCCCCTGATCCCCCGTATCTACGCCGGTCGTGGGACCTCCAGAGTCCGCTGCCGCCCCCTGGCTCGTCTCCGTTTCCGGGATAGACTCAAGGCACAAGTCTGTAGCCGGAGCCACTCCTCGAGCCTCATTGGTTTTGGTTTTGTATGTGTTTATGATCTTCATGTTGTTCCCACGAGAATGGGGGAAATACTGTCCACACCATCAGAACCCCCTGTGTGGTGCAAGGCGGGTTACTCTGGAGGGTTGCCTGGTACTCCAGAGGTTCCGTTCACGACACCATCGCCCTGGTGCCATCCATCCATAGGCACGAGTCACGTGACACCGTAGATTGGGGGAGTTTAGTTCGACCTCCTTGTCTAGATCCGTCATGTTTAGTTATTAGCAGGGTCACCTCGTGCAGGATGCGGATTTTTACCGCGCATGACGGTCTTGGGGAAAGCTTCATCGGGAGTTTATGTTGTTATTTCCACTTCCTCAGCTTGCCCCCTGGAGTCCTTTGGCCCGCGACTCCTTAACCCCAAGGAGCTGTTTAGGCAACATAGTATTTTGACCATAGTAAGTGCTTATATACTTACCTGCATTATATATATATATATATATATATATATATATATATATATATATATATATATATATATATATATATATATATATATATATATATATGGGACAATAAAAACACAATGGGAAGAAATAACCAACATCATGCATATGATACATGATATGGTAATTAATTGTCCATTCCACTGCACCGAATAGGAGCCTCGCAGCATGGAACGAATCATCTGGGAGTAAAGTTTTTTAATGCACTGCCTCCTTTTTTAAAGACACTCAAAGTTAGAAATATTTTTTATAATAGAGTTAAGGACTATTTAGTAAATGGGACTTTTTATAGCCTTGTTGAATATTTTGATTATAGTCAGGGTGTTTGAGTTAATTTTCCTGTATCATTGTGTGGCTTTTGGCTTGCAATGTAGTGATATTTTATACATTTTTGTGTATTTTGTATAACTGTGTTTGAGAGGTGTGAGTTTGTATACATTGAATTTTATTGTTGTGGTTTTGTATGTTTGTTTTCTTCATGGTTTTCATTTTATTTTGTTTGACTGACCATGTAATTTTGATGGTGAATAAATATGATATGATATGATATGACACCGCCTCGAGTCAAACACTGAATATTCTATTTAAACAAAATTTAGTTTAGTGCAACACTGTATATTAACACCATGTATGAATGGAAATAATTTTAAAATGTGCACTCATAGAACATCTATCGCCTCGACAAAACTGCATTTTAAAATATAGCCTCAGTGAGGAGCTATCAATCGTCTTAACACTGATAGGACACTATATATAATAATAATGATTTTTTGACAGATGCACAGAAAGTGGGGAAGATACCTTTAAACTACGACCACCAAGATTTTTGAATGCAGATGGTCTAGTGAGACCTTATATTAGACTTGAAGCTGAAGGAAACAAGTTACTGGTGGATTTAGAAAAGGGGAAGTACGCAACCACCGATGCTTATATAATCCACTATGTGATTATAGAAAAGAAAGAAATTGTACTTCTCACTGATCAACGATTGGCTTACATCACACATAACGACATATTTGGTGGCTGGCAGGTATGCTAAGTATAAAAATTAACTTAAATTATTTTTGATCCAGATATTGTAATTTCCTCGCAGTATCCTAAATAAAATATATTTAAAAAAAACTGAATTTGTTTCATAAATTATGAGATTCTAGGCTTTTAAACTTTTTAACTTCGTATTGAAAACATAATTGTAAGTGACCTTGCTAAGTGTAAAGCTGACAGTTAAAAATACTTTGTTTTTTTTTTAATAGGCTTAATGAACTCAAAACAGTATTTTGTGTTGGTAACAAGTTCTTTCTTGAAAATCACAGTCTAATCCACGACAGGCAGTATGGATTCCGTCAGCGCAGATCGACTGCCGACCTCCTTTCCTTTGTCACCCATTCTTGGAACAAGTCTATGGAACTACACGGTGAATCCCAGATTGTTGCTCTATACATATCCACAGCATTCGACCAGGTCTGGCACGCAGCGCTGCTTAATAAACATCCGGCCTATGGCCTACCACCAAAACTTTGTACCTGGACAGCAAATTTTCTCTCCAACAGGAGCATTTCTGTTGTTGTAGATGGCCATTCCTCTAAACTGTATCCAATTAATGCAGGAGTTCCTCAAGGTTCAGCTTTAGCTCGTACTTTGTTTCTTCTCCACATCAATTACCTCCTCTCTAGCACATCCAACCCAGTTCACAGTTACGCGGACGACAGCACCCTCCACTCAAATATACAATATTCTAAGTGTCTCTTTAGCCCAATTAGAGGATCGCTGACTCATGGAGGGTTCTGTCTCCGTGGATCTCCAAAAAATATTAGACTGGGGAAGTAGAAATCTTGTACAATTCAACCCCACCAAATCTCAGTCTTGCTTTCTTTCTCATAAGAGATACACCAGCCCTAGACCCATCACAATGAACAACCAAGTTATTCAAAGTAATGAGTCCTTTTCTCTTGTTGGTATTTCTGTGGATCGAAATCTTAATTGGCACCAACATGTCACATCAATTGCAGAAGCGGCTGCTAAGAAATTACGTTTTCTCTTCCGGGCTCGTAAATACTTTTCACCACCTAATCTCTATACCTTTAATACTTCACAAATAAGGCCAAACCTCGAATACTGCTCCCACATCTGGGGTGCAGCTGCCGCTTCTACACTCGCTATCCTGGACTCCATTCAAAAGAGAGCTATACGTTTTATTGGTGACCCTATCCTAGGTTGATTGCTTGATATTTGTACATGTTTATTATGATTAGACTTCGTGGCAGAAGTTTTACCACACACATGACATGCGAAGGGCCTTGCCCCACTATGTACCCTCATATGATCCTTCAAATAGTATGACCTGTGAAAAGACTTACCACAAATCTGACAATTGAATGTTTTCCCATTTTCATGCTCCTTAACATGACGTTGGCAATTGTATTTTCTTATAAACTGAGCTCCACAGTAGTTACAAGTGTAAGGACGCACACTCTTATGGGAGTTCATGTGGGCAATATAGTCGGATTCCCTTATAAATGCACCTTTACATTGATCACACTTGAAAGGTTTAGCAGTACGAGAGGCATGGGTCCACTTGTGTAATTTGAGATTCCATTTTGTTGTAAAATCTTTATTACAGATGGTGCATGTAAATGGTCTTTGGCCACTATGATTGCGGATGTGAACTTCTAATGATGATCTCAGATAAACTCCTTTACAAACAGGACACTCTACATTCTCACTGCATCTTTCTTCCTTGGGAAGAAACCTTTCATTGTGGGCTCTGCGCATGTGACGTGTCAGACTAGACATGTGAATAAACTTCTCATTGCACTGTGTACAAGCTTTTGGTTTAGCGTCATGTATCTCTTTGTGCCAAGCCAATTTCTTCTTAGAATGAAAAATCTCACCACAGAAACATATATAATCTTTCACTTTCTTTTTAAAGTTAAAATGATGTCTGTTTCGATGCTGAAGCAAATTGGAATGTCGTTTAAATGTCTCATCACATAATGAGCACTTAATGGGTGATTCTCCTGTATGTGTGTTTTTATGTTCATCATGTTTTTGCTTGGTCAAAAATGACTTTTCACATACCTCACATTTGTATGGTCTTATACCAAGGTGGCGTTTCATATGAAGCTGAATATTTTGTCTTCTATAGAATAACTTTCCACACAGTCTACATTCTAAAGGGTGAATCTTTAAGTGTTCTGTATATTTATAATCATTAGGGAATGCTTCACCACAACTTGCACATTTATGCCTTACATTGGGGGCAACATTATGAATTTCTATTTTGTGATCTTTCAATGCTTTAGTGTGTGGTAATACACATTCACATATTGAACATACCACTTTTAACTCAATAGGGGCATTTTCACTCTTCACTTCATGTGGTTCTTGAATTGCTGTTGTTAAAAGTTCTGAATGGTCCATTTCTGTTAAAGCTTCTAATTTTAATTTATTAGTGAATACATTATCAAAGTTCGTTTCAGTTTCGGTTTTGTCTTGTTTAGCTTTTACTACTAGCTTCCTTACTTTTTTCTTTCCTATTTCTGCTCCAATAATGTTAGGTTTTTTCTTTTCAGGATGCTATTCCAACTCATGTTCCTTCCTGTCTTTTAAACACTTGAAAGCTTCGCCACAGGTTGAGCACTTAAAATTTAAAGGAGGACCACTAAAACTTACAATTGCAGGTATATCCTCATCATCTGCATTTTGACCATTTGCTACATTAGCTAAGTAACCATCTTGTGAGGAAATACTGCTCTGTATAGGTGCAGCATCGACATCCGAACTGTCAGTTACTTCCCAAGTATCTCTACCCATTAGGTCATATGAGGAAGACATAGCAGAATTGATTGCTTGAAGTTTTGTTGTGATAGTTTTTAAGCTTTTTAATCGTTCATCAATACTCCATATTTAATATTAGATCAGTTAATTTGATTCATTACCTGCTCAAAATTGAAAGCCTATTCAATTATAGAAAGTATAAAGGAGCCAAGTTCATTTGCTTGGACAAGGAAAGTCAGATAACAATATTGTTACCTATTCATGATTAAATAATTATCATTACTCATTACAAGCTTGATGCATAGGTACATGTGTTTTCTAGAACTATGAATTTTCAACTATTTGTAATGGGGGCATTTTACGTGCCTTTTACTTTTCTTTAAAACAAAGGTTTTTCAATGACTGTAAATTCTAATTATTATTATTATTAAAATTTAAGTAATTGTAATTATTCATTTACTTATATTTTAGGGTCGGTAACGTTCGAGCGGCAGAACGTGTATCCATTTGTTTCCACCCCTTGTTACCTTGCCTAAATTTATTTGGAACACGAAAACCGAGCATCTGTGATCAAATTCCCAGAATTTTACTATTTATTCAGTCTTAGCGTATACCTAGTGACCCAAGCACCTCAAAGTCACCCTATAAGAAACTGTTAATATTAACTCTAGTTTAGGGCTTCCTAAGCTAATAATGAAACCCAGCATCTAGTTTTTAAAATTACTTTAACACAAAAAATAAAATTTATGCAGATAACATTTTAACAGCACAATAAATTTCTAATACACCCTTTAATTTCAAAGGTTTTCCGTCTGATTAGACTTATACTAAAAACTCTTAATTCCAATAGTATAAATCCTAAAGGTTATTTAAACAGGAGGGTGTAGGAGGCTTTTCCAATCCTTAGAATGGATTAAATGTTATACAAAATTGATACTGGCGAAAACTACATTGTTCTTGCCTCCGGTATAATTTTTCTAAGCCCGATATTTAACTCCCTCTTAGCTTAATTATAGCTCTCACGTATCTACCCCTTATAGCTCCCAACTAAACTCTCATGGCCCAAAGCCCTATCTCCTCCTCGTATTATAAAGTTTCACAAATCTTCCCCCGTCCATTAAATTCCTATCATAAAATAACACCTAAATATTAATCTGATTTCATTCATTCTGTCCAGCGCGCTACGGCTCTATACTAATTTAACTTACAGCCCATATGGTTTAAAATATCTATACAATCTTAGTCTATAAAAATTAATTCGGTACTCGAGACAGCTGACCCATTCTTAATAAAAAGAATTGGAAAACATTTAACAAAAAATATCAATTGGAACGAAGTCATCCAGAAAAATCCTGGCAATACCCCTGCTCTGTACTCTGCCTTACCAGCCCTTATGGCCGTTGAACCACGATGTTTCGCGATAACCGCCTTTTTCAAACAAAAGCTAATTCTCTCACTGAAATCTCACTTCTTAATTTACTTAACAGAAACCCTTGACGATTATCGCCGCGGCGGCAACTGCCTAGCACGGAGGCAGCCGCCTGAACACTGAGTTTGCGGAAATTTTCTCTTGCAAGTCAAGTGGCCTCCTTAGAGGTTACGTACCCGTCCTACCATCGCCAGTGTCGTTTCGAATTACATTTCCTTTCATTTTTGCACTCAATTGACCGTTGTACCTCACGCTTTAGCCGGCTCAGCTGATTTTTTTTATCAAATTAAATACCACACAATTTCAACATTGCTCACGGTCTATATATTTTTATGCATATTATGTTGGATATATTTACGTCTAAAATATTCATCTCTATGGCGACTTTTCATAAACTTTTCTGAGATCAAACTAAACATTTATGTATGAAGAAATATCATAAATCTAGATACTCAAACTGTAAACACCTTGCTTACATATTCCTACTGATAGCTACTTTCATCTATCACGCAGTGAGAAGAGCAACTTTCCTTGCTTAAAATACAGCTAGAATGTACTAATTGCCTCTTCAGCTATTTTCCAAGGTTTCTAAGAAGGCATAACTACTGAGTGGGTAAATTACCTGATAAGCTCATGGAGGACTTTCAGAAAAAAAATCAGAAACGTGTGTAAGGTCCCCCTTTGATGCATAAACCACAAAAATAATTTCTTGGAAACAACCCCCAGAAAATTTACGGGACCAGGAGTGAATATAGAGGTGCTGGGCGGGGATGATGGAATCTAGAAGTGTACAGCTCGTTTTTGACGGCCTTGTAGGTTCACTCAAATACTGTTAAGCCATATGTTTCAAAACAAGAGACAAGACGGTTATTCAGATTCAAGAAACATGCACTCATGTCACCCAGTCAGAATCTCGTCACATAGTGAATATATAAATGAAGTAATATTATCAACATCACTAATAAAAATACCTAGATGAGCATTTGGTGGCCTATAAAAGCCACAATGATGATCTTCCTACCATGTTTGGTTTTAACTAAAATAAACTCTGTCTTCATTTACTGGTTCATCAAAAATAACTTTTTAAAAAGGAATTCAGTTTCTAATATACACTGCAACTCCTCCTCCTCTCAATCATTTGTATAGTTTATCTTTGACCTGAGTAAATTCATGTGAAACTTCAGAGTCAGACATTCACTGTTGTTACTTTGATGATCAGTGGCGTGGGAAGTACGAAACCTCCGTTGGCAACATCACACTTTCTACAAAGCTCTATCTGTTTCGAACACTGAGGCGGTTCTAAACATCTCTTTATATTTCTGACAGCTTGTTAACTTCAGGGGTGAAAAACATAGTTAATATATGGACATAATACTCACTTGTGAACACTCGGTAGCAAATAGTTTGCATGTTTTGGTATATAAACAGTTTGTTTGTAATGCACACTTGTAAAACCTTGGAAAGGCACCAATTACACTTTCACTTTTGTTGTAGTTTAAGGTTTAATGCAAATAAACAACCCTCTTTATCGAAGTTCGCTTGTAAAGAATTAACCTAAGTCCAAAACAGTAAACAAGTTTATATTTGAGGTTCTGTTTACATTTTTAATAATAGCAATTGCCCTTAGGTATGTACTGTCTCCTTCTCTCTTATGACAATCCATGTTTTTCTATCTCACTCTTCAGTGTATAGTGTCATCTTTTTCATTCTCTCTTTCTACCAAATATAAATTCTGAAATTTATAAAATTCATCTTTAAAGAAAATATTAACATCTCTCTTATCACTTATCAAATTCCAACAAGTTTTTGTTCTTTGGTTAAAGATTAATATTCATATGAAATTATATTTTTACTAATATTCCTGTGACTGAACGATAAGGTTGCGATCAGAAAGATCTTAAAAAAATTGACTGCAGCTAGAAGCTGGATTTTGTTACAACTTTACAATTATTTGGGATAATTAAAGTTTAGTGGAAATTATTTATATTTTTGTGAGACAAGAAACCTCATCTATTGGGTAAGCTTCTATTATTTAATTATTAAATTTTCCCCACATTTATTCTGCCTAATAAAAAAAATATTGAAATAAGTAGTACCTGCTGAGAGAGCTATTTGTTCATTGTAGGGTTTCTTGTCTGGGGCTGAAATCTGGTGGTGTTTTCTGCTTTACGTGTTGTCTTCCGTAGCTGTATATGTCATTGAGTTTCTCCAACGTTTCTATCCAGAAGTTATGTGTAGAACAGGGAATGGACGTATCTCTAATTGATTTACAGACTTGGCATTAACTGGGTCTGCACTCAGACCTCAGGGCCCAAAGAAGTTAGGGACAAGGACCAAGTGCCAGATAAGTCCACGGAGTAGTTTTGTTTGTTTATTTTGTGCGTTTACTTCTAAACTTGAGAGTGACACCTTTACCAACTGGTGACATAGAAATTACCGAGTCCTCAGAGTAACGTGTAACTGAACTCTATTCTATCTTTCCTTCTCTTCCCTGTAGCTTGTTGAATTTCCCTTTCCTTTTCATTATGTCCTTCTCCTAAATTGTGACGGGCCAGAGACCGGGCAAACCCTTGTGTTAATATTATTAAGAAAAACCTGTCACAACACGACGTTTCCTCTTGCTCTACAGAGCATACAGGACAGACAACTTTATTCTTGCAGACACGGCTTATATGATAACATTCTTGACACTTGTAGGATCTTGGTACATTCAAACCTTCATAAACCAAATATCTTTCCCAGCCCAGGCATACCTTCTTCAAGTTTAAAATTATATATATATATATATATATATATATATATATATATATATATATATAATGGTTTTTGTTTCATTCTTAATATTGTGAAAATAAGTTACCTTAATTTCACCCATCAAGTTATTCTGTTCCTTTAAGCTGCCTTTAATTTTTTCCTGAGTCAGTCATGTCATGGGTCACATTTACAATCCTAATTCTTGGGTGTCTCAACTTACTCAGTTCAACATCGTAACTCTCTCCTAATCTATTGTCTGTCGTCTGTTTTAGTGTTTCAACTTCTTCCTTTGATTGACACCTGATCACTACATTACCAGTCATAAATAAGTAAATTTAAAGTCAGAAGCTACTCTGCTTCTCTGGTCTGAAATCATAGTTGAAATAAATGTTGTTTTTGCTTTAATGCTTTTTAAGAATTTTTATTTGATTAATATCACTGGATTTCTCTTTTTTTAGGTGGATTGGTCTTACACTTGGAAGGATTTGACTCATCCTGCTAAAGTAGTACCTAAAGGTGTTGCGATAACCACATCAGATGGTAAGAAGAAACTAGGCCTATTTGGTTCAAACGAAGGTACCAAAGTGATACTGATCAGTGACGCCAACAGAAAAGAAGAATTGTGTCAGAAAATCGAATCTCTCAGGGGATCTACATAGATCATTAAAACAGTTGTAACTGCTTACTTATAAGTACAAATAAGAGCTTTCAGATTCATTATGACTATATTATTATGACTAATTGCTTTTATATGTTAAAATTTTAAAGTCTACATGTACGTTTGTTATTATCTTGTATGCTCTAGTCATCATAGCTTTTGTTTTAATACTGTTTGTATAAAATAATAAGATACAGAATGGTTCATTAGTAAAGGCTGAAAATAAACGATAAATGTTTGGGATAGAATTTTAAGGAAAAATAGAAATGTATGTCTTTTGTATAAGCATCTGATTTTTAATATATGAGGGTTTAAGGTTTGAGCTTTTATTGATTTTTAATAATGGAACGTTCGGTGGTGATTTTTTGTTTATTTTTACTCAAAATTAATTCTGAGCATGTGCTTTTATTTACAGCTTGAAGTAGTGAACAAACTGTATGTGCTATCACAATTTATTGTTACTTACATTTGTAATTTGCAGTATGTAGTACGTATTTTTTATTCACTTTTATGAAATTTACATTTTGTTAGAGCTTCAATGTTGTTTCTTTTAATTTAGGTATGTTGCTTTTATTGTGTTAACTTTTTATATTTGCTGCACAATATTTTATATAGCTTTGTACGTAATTTTTTGAGGGAGGGAATATATTTTGTGTCAGAAAGATTTTGTTTTATTTATTAGCTAATCAATAACATTTTATATTGATGTATTAGCTTGGCATATAAGTTTACAGCGGTGTTGTGAAGAGTGCCTTGGAAATTAGTTCATAAATGATCTGTAGACGAGTTAACATGTGTTGAAACATCAACTTACATACATGTACGTCGAGTATCGGCGAGCATCAACGGAAGTATCTTTACCCACAGACGTTCAGACATCAACGTGTGTTTATCAATCTTCAGTGCTTGCTTTTTTATTATTTTTTTAGTGAATTTTCATTAAGAAAATTCACTAATAGAGAGGTATCGATGGTAAGACTTTTGGAAAATATCTTCAAATGAGCGCGAATTTGAGCCTTTAGAACCCATATTCAAGGTCGGTTTTGATTTTTATATGTTCATATATATATATATATATATATATATATATATATATATATATATATATATATATATATATATATATATATATATATATATATATATATATATATATATATATATACAGGGCTTTCATTAATTCCCGAACCCCACGTGACCGGATTCTGTCTCTCTCTGCGTGAAATATGATTTTATGATATGGGAGTCAAAAAGTAACCCAAAAAAACCACTAGACTAGGGACCCTAAAGTCACTAAATCAATTGACAGTTCAGTCCATTGGCGCTCAATTCCCTTTGGCGGTTATTTTGTATGTATATTGTGCATTTTCCAAGTTCGACCACTGTTTACCTTCTTTAAATAATTTTCTATCTGTTGAACAATAAAAATAAACAGTTTTTATCAAAACTTAGCATTTTCATTGCGTTTTTACGTAAGTTAAGAGTGTAGGTATGTTAAGGTTATGTTGTTGACGATATTCGACATCGCATGGAACGAAACCCTACCAAATCTGTTCATCGGTAATCTTCCCAAACACGTACATATTTGTTACATGTTACACAATACACATTCCTAAAACCGTAAATTAGAAGTTTAAATAATCGGACCTCAATTGGTTTACATACATTAAAAAATTTTAATATCTATACAAAATAAAAGTAATATTTTATGTTTTTAATTTATTTTTTTAACAATCAATAGCAGTAAACCATACATGAACAGACTTTCTGTTAAAAATACTAAATAAATACATTTAAGACATTTACTGTTTCAACTTATTATAATTTTTATATTTTTTATAAAACCCCAAAGGAAATATGAGGCAACACTGGCATCTTAGAGATTTCATTAATTCAGGTTGTACAACCGTGTATGCAGGGTTGTCTAACTTAAGCGGTCACGTGGGGTTCGGGAATTAATGAAAGCCCTGTGTATATATATATATATATATATATATATATATATACAGGGTGTTGAAGTTGAATTTCAAAAAATAAAATTTCCCAATTTTTTAAAAAGTAGCACATATATTTTGCTAAAACTTTGCATGTGTAGGCTGCTATGTTAGGCGCGTATTCCACCATAACAACTGAATCGGCTAATCCAGCAGTGGCGCGCGTACCCACATGTCATTGGTTATCCCTCAAGAAAAAAACGGGTAAGCCAATGATTTATTTTTTTTCATTTTGTGAATCTTACTTTCATTCGTTAACAAAATGACTCTCTTGATAATTTTCTGTACAACGCTTATTTTACGAGTAAGCAATGAATCAGGTAAGTGTTTTAGAGCACAGTTCATGATTTTTAACCAGTCGTTGTTTGGTCAAAAATCGCAATGATACACTTTTGTCAGGCTTATAGTAATTTATTTATTACAATAAATGTTCAAAAATGCCTCCATTGGCCTGAATACACGCACGACATCTTTTTAATGTGGAAAATTTAATGTCTTGATAATTTTTTGTACGACGATTATCTTTGTTGTATTTTAGTAAGTAGTAGTCTGGTTTGCCAAAGTTGTCATTAAGTGTCACTTGACGTTTAGGTTAACAAGTTATTATTTTGAATAGGTGTAAGTGGTAAACTTTATAAAATTGCAAAATGTTCTACTCTTTTACTTCTTATAATCGAGTACATCTCAGAAGAGTATGCAGATATAATTTGTATCTACAGATATGCTGATGGAAATGCTCTAGCTGCTTGTCGGAAATATCAACGTAGGTTTCCCACTCGCCGTCAACCTACACCAAGGGCTTTTTCTCGATCGTTTTCAAGACTTCAGCAGTGCGGTATTGGACAACGTCATGACGCTAGAGCTAATGGTAGAAGACAACATCAACTTGAAGACGAAGAGAGGGTGGTGGATGCAGTGATGGATCAACCTTCTACAAGTACTCGGAGGATTGCCACACAGTTACAATATTCTCAAAGCTTTGTTTGTAGAACTTTACATCGAGAAGCCTTACATCCATATCATCAACAGAATGTTCATTGCCTTCTACCTGGAGATAATGTGCATCAACGAGTCTTTTGTGAATGGATGTTGGAAATGAACAATGACGAATCAACATTTCAAGAAATGGTATTTATAATTCTCATAATGAGCATGTCTGGTCATTGGAAAATCCACATGCAACAAGGACTCGCACATTTCAACATAGATTTTCCATTAATTTATGGTGTGGTACTTTTAACGGCTCACTGTTCATGGAAGTCCTGCCACAACGTTTAAATGGATCTTCGTACTTAGCGCTCCTAGAAACCCGTGTAGAAAACATTCTAGATGACATTCCACTAGCAACAAGATGTATAATGTGGTACCAGCATGACGGTGCACCAGCGCATCATAGTCTAAACGTTGTTACATGGCTACATGAACATTACAATGAAAGATGGATTGGCAGAACTTGACCAATACATTGACCTGCAAGATCACCGGACTTAAACCCACTTGACTTCTATCTTTGGGATGATTTTAAGTGACTGGTCTACAGTGAACAAATAAATACACCAGAGCAGCTACAACAACTGATAAATAATGCTTTTCATCATATTCAAGCAACAATGAATCCTCAAGACATTAAATTTTCCATATTAAAAAGATGTCGTGCGTGTATTCAGGCCAATGGAGGCATTTTTGAACATTTATTGTAATAAATAAATTACTATAAGCCTGAAGTGTATCATTGCGATTTTCTACCAAACAACGACTGGTTAATGAACTGTGCTCTAAAACACTTACCTGATTCATTGCCTACTCATAAAATAAGCGTCGTACAGATAATTATCAAGAGAATCATTTTGTTCACGACTGAAAGTAAGATTCAAAAAAAAAAAAATAAAAAAAAATATCATTGGCTTACCCGTTTTTTTCTTGAGGGATAACCAATGACATGTGGGTACGCGCGCCACTGCTGGATTAGCTGATTCAATTGTTATGGTAGAATACGCGCCTTACATAGCAGCCTACACATGTGAAGTTTCAGCAAAATATATGTGCTACTTTTTAAAAAATTGGGAAATTTTATTTTTTGAAATTCAACTTCAACACCCTGTATCTTTTTAATGAAGCATTATAGGAAAAAAATTTTATAGGACATACCCTCTCTAAAATTGTTCAAAGAACATGGGGTTTTATTTTTAGTCACCACTTATGAATCACCCTGTATATATATATATATATATATATATATATATATATATATATATATATATATATATATATATATATATATGTATGTATGTATCCATCTGATAACTCAAAAAATACTTGACCGATTTGGACCAAATTTGGGAATTACCTTGATTGTGTTAATGGCTTGGATGAGTTCGTAGATGAGCATCGTGCGTCTCATTTTTCTTGGAGAAAAATGTAAAGAAAATTTTGAAAACAATATTTTCATGAAATGTTGGAGTGATTCGAATGAAAATTTGCACATATATAGAAGACGTGATAAAATACCTGTTAATCAGAATTCAAATTAAACGGCCCACGAGAAAGGGAGTTATTCGAAAATAAAGATGTTAAAGTAACAAACAGTCTAATATATCACTTCGAATTACATGAGGCATTTCACACTGTGACTGTTTTCAAGCATGGTTAGACTGTGAATGTGCTATTCTAAGTAAATAATTCAAAATCGACCAAGTCACCTGACAATTAAATATAAATGAGCCGGGTTGCCATATATAATAAAATTTCATTTCAATCTTAAAATGTAAACCATACGGTCATAAAACATATTTGTACTACTTATTGATGACAAATAAAAGTTCACAATAAATTAATCCATCCATTAAGTGTCGTTTAATATTCATAAATGTTGAGTGACCAATTCCTCGTCTTATTTTAAAAATATAATTACAATCTAATTTGTACAATATGGCATCGTTGCATCCGATGACAGCACATTGCGAGCTGCGTCGAGACTTCGAGCTAATGTTAACGTTAATAATCACCAAGGTGGACATTTTATTTATATTCTTATTAAAACAAATATCTTATTTTACATTTTTATTATTATTTAAATAGATGTGGGACGCTAAAATAATTATATGTTATAAATGGTAAGTAAAATATTACTTAAATTACTTTCGTGTATATAGTATATAGCAAATACTGTTAACTAATAACTAAGCAAGGTAGATATTTGTTTTTGTTATTTGCTTATAGGTTATGTTATAAACTTAAAGTTGAAACTGTATATTGTATAGTGATAATCTTCTTATCTTTAAGTTAGTACTGTTTTGGAAAAAACTCTAGACGCAGCAAGTATATTATGATAGTGAATTTTCATAAGAATTGTACACTATTAGTAAGATATATTATTAAAACAAATTCTTTAAATTCAAATGGACCTTGGAGATCGGTTTTAGAGTCCCAGTTAGCGATTATTTGAAAAAAAATATATTTTATATGGAGCTACTAAATTAATATTTGGTCTTAGATATAATATGTAAGTACTGCAAGTGCCTTTAAAAAAATGGTGTTACAAATTTCATTAAAGTTACAAACGTTTTTCAGAAAAAAATAATTATTTACAAAGGGAATGTACCTGTCAAATTATAAATATGACAATTATTTTTCCATATTAATTGCTTGGATGGTTTTGTTTTAGTCAACCCATCCAGTTTTTGCATACAATAAACAACAAAAAAGGTTTTTTTATGTTATGGTAGAAAATTTTCGTAAAAATATTTTAAACCTGATAGCTCAATAAATTTCCTATTAAGCCAGAATCTTCAATCTTGAACCTTAGTAACACCCATGTAAACGCACGTGGGTAATAAATTAAAAAAAAAATAACATATTGAGCTTCGTTTTGTTTTAAAAACCTTTTTCGTTGTTTATTATTTGCAAAAACTTGATGGGTTGACTAAAACAAAACCATCCAAACAATTAATAAGGAAAAATACCTGCCATATTTATAATTTGACAGGTATATTCCCTTTGTAAATAATTAATTGTTTTCTGAAAAACGTTTGTAACTTCAATGAAATTTGTAACACAATTTTTTAAAGACACTTGCAGTATTTACATATTATATCTAAGACCAAATTTTAATTTAGTAGCTCCATATAAAATATAAATTTTTTCAAATAATCGCTAACTGGGACTCTAAAACCGATCTCCAAGGTCCACTTAAATTTAAAGAATTAGTTTTAATAATATATCTTACTAATAGTGTACAATTCTTATGAAAATTCACTACCATAACGTACTTGCTGCAACTAGAGTTTTTTATTTGTTTAAACGGAGCGAGCATCTCTATATTAAGGCCGATCTGCATCAATAAATATATATGTTGTACTATGTGTAAAAAGTGTAAAGTGTAAACATCAGAAAGGTCTGCTTGTACTTTTATGGTTCTTATCATGGTTTTTTACATCCAAATTTGTTAAGTTTTATAGCAAACTGCAGCATTTGTTTGTGTGCATTGGTGGTAGTGTTGGATATAGAATTTGAACATTGTAGCGGAAGTTACATTTGAATTTTCTTTGTTTTGGAGTGCATTCTGCAATTTAACAGTTGTTTTTTTTTTTTGCACCGTGGTTATCTTATCTCCTGGTATTGTGTTGATGGAAAAAGCTTTTAACTTTATCAGATTATTTATATTTCATTTTATACTGTTTATCTACAGTTGTCCATAAATCATGAGTGATTACTCAAGATGTGGTACTCCTGGTAAGACCTTTAGTTGTGACACTTGTAAGCTCTTGTTCTGTGAGCAGTGTTCAGACCTTAGTGCCTCGGAGATTAGATGCACGGAGTTGAAGAGGAGGAAGCTGTTGTTTCTCTGTTCCGATTGTGAGGGTGGTCTCAAACAGTTGCCAAGCCTAATTTCTAGAATTGGTGATGTCGAAAAACAGCTTGAGAAATTGAGGGTAACACCAGAGTTACCCAATACTGTACAGGTTCCAACTAGTAGTGACTCCTATATGGAGGATATAAACAGGAGAATCGTGAGCGAGACAAGAGGAAGTCAAATATTGTTATTTTTGAACTGCCCGAATCTCAGCCTTGGTCTGCTGCTAGCCTTGGTGAGAATGAAGTTGACAGACTGGCAGTGAAGAATATCCTCCACAAGTTGTGTGTTTACGCCCAGATTAGGCGATTTCGCCTGGGTACGTATTTCAGCATTCCTAGACCTCTAAAGGTTACTCTATCTGAGGAAGATCAGGTACTTAGTATTCTGCACAAGACTGGAAGACTCAAGGATGATCATTTGTATCGTAATGTCAGAGTTAGACAGGACAGAACCCCTAGACAGAGTGCATACTCCAAGTCTGTGGTCAGTGAATTAAGGCGGAGGGTGGATGATGGTGAAGAAAACCTCAAGATTAGATATGTTAACAGTGTTCCGACTATTGCTTCTTTAAACTAGATCGGCCCAATAGTGTTAACATACCAATTTATTACCAGAATTCTCGTGGTTTACGTACTAAAACAGAAGATCTCTATCTAGGCTTGTGCCGGTTGTCTGAATTCAAGATAATTGCTTTTAGTGAAACTAAATTATAGTCTGACATTGGTGATTCCAAGCTATTATCACGTTCATACAGTGTATTTAGGGCAGATAGAAGACTGGATGTTACTACTACGAGATCTGGTGGAGGAGTACTTTTAGCGGTTCATTGTGATTTTCAAGTGGCTCAAGTAGATTTATCTGCTATTCTAGAGGCAGTACCAGTTATTGATATTGTTGCGTGCAGGTGCGCTTTGGATCAGATTGTGTTTCATGTGGTTTGTATATATATGATGTCACGAAGTTGATAAGCCGGGAAAGATTAACTAGCCTAATTAACAATCAGAGACTGCAGTCGTCTAGTTGACCGGGGGTTAAGTAACTGCAATTGTTCACTAGTAAATATATTTTTTATTTACCTGAGTGCAGCGGGCTCACGTTCAAGATGCGACCGTGCGCGCTGGCCCATCGACCGGTGGAAGGAGGGGGACACCGGCCGGCGTGGAGCCGGTCGCATGTCGCAGAGGAGTTCAGTAGCTCCACCGCCGTTCGCTGGTTGTGTATGTGAACTGTTGAGATCGAGAAGATTCCGCTAGCATAAGTGCTTTACGCTATTCCGCTCTCATTAGGTTCCGAAATTGGATCAAGGTGGAAGGCCCGGTCAAAGCAGGTGCACCAGGTCGCGAGGTAGCAGCCATGAGATTAGCCAAGTGGCTCAGTTTGATTCCATTAGGCCCAGGTATCCGGCGTTTATGAACAGGACTGCAGAACTAGGAAACTGCATTCCGAGTTCTGGTTCCCCGGGATCGCAAGGGTAGGTGGCTAAGCAAGAGGGATTTATGTCGGTATCGTTGTGAATGCACCATCGGTTCCAGTTAAAACAGCCCTCCGGGTGGCCACCCCCTGCGTTGCCGTCAGGGAATAACTTTCTGTAATATATTTTCTTGCTACCCCGAACCGCATATCCAGACCCCGACCGTTGCAGAAGTTGTCGTGTGACCCACCCTCCGTATCATCTATAAATATCTTTGTTAAGGTCACTGAACCCCCTCTGCCTCTGGTTCCCCATAACTACTTTGTACATAATTCCTAGTAAACGGAATCCCTTTGTAAATAGTTTGTAAATAGATTATCTTTTAATTTACTCGATATTTCATTTATTCTCTCCCGAGTATCCATCCAAATACAATTTAACTCCAGCTCTTTAATAAAGACCATAACCAGAAGTTCCGGGGGACTTTGTCTTGACTTAGGAGGACCCTGTCTCCACTAGAAACTACCCTGGGCTAGTGTATCCTTTGACAGAGGGGGAGCATCCCGAGGGAGCGCGTCTACTCCCTGACCAACTTTATAGACGCTGGCGTCCGAGCATGATCCCGTAGTAAAGCCGTGTCCCGGAAGTCCGCCCGAAAATTCCCCATATTAGGGAAAACTAGTATCCCCAGTATACCCTGCACTGTATGCTGCATTATTTGATAAAAATTGTTCTCAACTGGAGTCCTTTACTACCCCTGATGAGGCTTGTACTTACTTTTATGACAGACTTTACAGTATCTTTGAACATGTTCCTAAGTGCAAGAGGTCATCTAGAAAATTTCCTCCCTGGTTTACTAATTAAGTAATAAATAATATAAAAATAAGGAGACGTGCTATGCAAGATATAGGAGGCATAAACGTGACAGTGATCATGTGGAGTGTCATATTCTTGGATCTATGGTTAAAAGCAGGCTGCGAGAGGCATGTGTTGAGTATATCCGTGGAAATGAAGAATCTCTTAAGGTTGATCCCTCTAGATTTTGGTCTCACATACAGGAAAGGAGGCGAGCAAATAACATTCCAAGTACTGTGTCTGACGAAAATGGCATGGTTTATAATAAGCCTCAAACAATTGTTAACTGTTTTGGAAACTATTTTAAAAGTGTGTACCATCCTCAATACATCACTGAACCAGTGGATACCTTCGGACCATCGCATATGGCAGTCAGTGTGGCAGTGATTGGTGATAAGGAAATTCTTAAAGCCATCAAGAAGCTCAAGAACAAGTTTACTGATGGACCAGATTTGGTGCCATCCTTTTTGATTAGGGACTGTGCGTCTGCTGTTCTCAAACCCCTTAGAACCCTATTTAACTTGTCACTGCACACGCATTGCTTCCCTGAGACTTGGAAGGTTGCTCGGATCTGTCCTGTTTTCAAGTATGGGGACCGTTCAAGGGTCAGCAATTACAGGCCTATAGCTATCCCATGTAATTTTGCTAAGAGACAGTACGGTAATTTGAGCATCGAGTATTTCGTGAAAAAGCAGTCAGACTACTGATTGATTTCTACAGAAAATTCTAATTTGTTCATTTGCACAGTACTGTATGCTGAAACCTATGAATGAGAAGTAGTAGTAAGCCTTCTATATAGAAAGCAGGAGCCATAACCCAGGAAGTCTACTGTAAACAATTATTTTTCTGGAGCTCGGGGATGTGTCGTGTACCAATAAATCCATACAGAAAGCAAAGAACTTCACTATATAACTTCCTACTCTAAAAATATCCTGTGCTTTCGTCTTACGTTAAGTTCTAGTTTCTAGTCGCTGTCCGAGAGTCTGACATTTATTAAGATCTACTAGTATTTCTTTTATTTCACAGTCTATAAATGAATTATTAAAACTAAAACGTGAATTGAAATTCCAATATATGAGTGATAGTGGCTGTGGTAATTAATCTAACGTATTTAAAAGAAAGCAAACGCCTGTCTCTACTGAGAATTGTTTCCTATTTACCTAACAAAGATGGGAAAAATTGATTTAAGTTATATATATATATATATATATATATATATATATATATATATATATATATATATATATATATATATATATATATATATATATATATATATATATATATATATATATATATATATATATATAGAAACAAGTATATAAGTATTCTCTTATTGTGATATAAAGATATGGTTTTGTATCTTAAAAAAAGTTCATTTCATGACTTGACCCGACCCCTGGCCCTGACCCTCAATTTTCCAGTTATTCTGCTGATAACGAGTTGAATTCTAGCGGAAAAAAAATGCATATTATGAATTTTTTTCAAACAGTTTGTTCTTGCTGTGTATTCCATGAAAATTTAACACCAGAAAATGATTGTCTACTTACTTAATTTATTTTCAAAAACTATTAAACTAACAAACCTAAACAATAATATAATAATATAGTATTGCGTTTTACACAGTCACCTAAAGATCAAACTTTTTCACCGTCTAATTAATGTAAGGTAATTTTATCTCAAATACGGTAATTTGAAATGGGCGAATGGTAATTTCGACTCCAGCTGTTGGCAACCCTGTAACTTATATAACATCAGATCGCTAAGCTTCCTTTCAAGTTTCAACAAAGAGACACTTTCTCTTAGCGAAGCCACTCTTTGACTCAGTGGTTTTCTTCCCCTGATAGCTTATTTGTAATTTGCAAGATGTCTCCGTTGAAACAAAGTTTTTACTGGGCTGATTTTATTCAACAATAATAGAAATTTAAATTTAGAAATATTTAGTTTTTATCGCGAAAATAACCGTAATTAAATATTGTCCGAATAGTTTCCGATATTGCAATTTATGGCGAAATTGCAGTAATTACAACTATCAGAGGCATCTTATGCATCTGACATCGATATAATCATATTATAATTCATATTTAAAACAGTTACATTAAAAAATTAACTCTAGTTTTTCAACACATTTCAAATTTGTTAGGTTAGGGATTAAAACGGTTCTAGCGCACCAACTCTCGACCTGTTAGTGGTTTTTAGTGATGGGTTGTTATTTAACAGTCTGTTATATTTTAACTGTTGTCGAGCCGCAACAGTAACAACCTGTTATGGATTTATACAAATAACAGGTACAGTGGAGGGGATGCTGTTGCGCAGTGAGTCGTATCTGTTTCTGTTGTCGTATCTGTTTCTGTTGCACTGCTACGATGAAGCAGCTTCTGTTTTCATCCGCAACTGTTATAATAGGTTGAATGGACAAGAGACTGGGAATGGGGTATAGAGCGGACTTTACCTCATAACATAATACTGTTTTCATCCGCAACTGTTATAATAGGTTGAATGGACATGAGACTGGGAATGGGGTATAGAGTATAGAGCGGACTTTACTTCATAACATACTACTCTATACTAGTGTGCTCACAGCTTTGGAAACGTAGGGTCGTCGGTACAATGAAACTCTTAAATTTTGACAGGTTGTTGATTCACACAAGACACACACATATATATTTACAATTTATAAACAAACACAAAATATGAAAAATGTAAATAAAAAGGCTGTATATGTAGCAAGTGAAAATTATTAAAAATGAACTATATCACTGTAAAAATAAAATCAGGTCACCGCGTATATAAAAAAATAATCACATAGGCGTTGACGTAAACTCAATCTTCATTAGATAACTCGATATGCTGATGGCATTTTTGTTTTAAGAAAAAACTGATATGTATACAAACGTACAGTTATGCTTTAACGTGAGTCCTTAGGTATTATATTATATTAGGTAGTTTTTTGCTCATTCTTCTTTGCCTTATGTAACTAATAAATCAATATTCCTTTTTACTTTTCACTTTGGAAATCTAAGAAATAGGTCCGATTTTAAACATCTTTTTTTTATTACTACTGCAAAATAAAAAATCCCTGAAACTTAAAAAATCCCAGAAACAGTACCAATTTTAATGAAATTATAAAAATATTCCCTGTACCCGGTATAGTTGAAACCAGACACACTTCGCCCTATAGGTAGAGAGAAAAAAATTAGTTTTAATTTTTTTTTAAATTATTTATTTTATTTTTTGCTTACAATAATTCATTTATTTCATATAGCTCTCATTTTCAAGGAAAAGATGGCTATAGAGGTTTTCAAGCTCAATGCTTAACTAATACTTAATTAGTTAAGAAAATTCTAAAGAAATTCTGCATTGTTGAATTTTTTACCAAATTATTATTAGTGATGAATACCCAAAAAAAACCTCCATCATTTTTTTAATAAAAAAGTTATTAATTGTTTTAAACATAATACAAGAATATTTTTTATTTTAAACATTACCCAACTACACCACCGGACGGGTTCAGCTACTGTTACTACGTCTACGTGGAATTCTTAATAATTCATAGTTCATACTGTTATTTTCAACCTGTTATATTTAACTGTTATTTCTAAATAACAGTAACAGGTGCGACCTGTTAAAGCAATATAACAGTTTTTCCCATCACTAGTGGTTTTACTTGCGTTTGCATAAATGATCGCACCATAATCTATTTTAGATCAAATTAGTGTTCAGTATAAACTAATCAAAACGGATTAGAAGGCTCCCATCCTAATGAGCCACGGCTTTGAGAATCAGGGGCGAGTGGCGTGAAAAATAGAAAATAGTGATGGGTCGTTATTTAACTGTGAGCTATTTTTAAACGGTTATCGAGCCGGAACGATAACCACCAGTTATGGATTTATAAAAATAACAGCTTAAAAAGTTACGCTTTTTACACTAAACTAGAATTCGGAGTCGTGTCTGTTTCAGTTCTACTGCAAGTAGGTTCGATGAAGAAACATCGGTTTTCATCGGCAACTGTTGTTTAACCATTTAACGGGATGAATAGCCTTGAGATTGGGAATGCTAAATATGTATGGTTATACAGTATAGAGCGGACTGTAATTCATAACATTATTATTTATACTACTGTGCTCGCTCTCCCTCACAGCTTTAGGGACGTATGATCTTCGGTAGTCATGGGAAAAACAGTTCTTTTCTGTTAACAGCTGAAGCCGTTAACGTTATTTAATAATAACCGCTGAAAATAACGGCTTCAGTTATTTTAAAATGGATAGTCAATCGATAGTATCCTACATTCCCAAAGCTGTGAGCGATAGCGAGCACACTAGTATAAATGCATTGTATTTTTACCCCGTTATTTCACGTAGTGTATAAATCTCAAATTTTGTCGATATGAAAAGGAAACAAAGGGTTAAGAAATTATAATAAGCGTGTCGTAAATATTTTGACACTCTGAAGTGAAACTTTTAGAAATCAGAAAGGAGTCTTCTATAAGAATTTACTTAGATGTTTTAGGAATTATAAACTACGTAAATGTCAATGCCACAGCAAGAATCAATAAATATCATTATTTATCACGCCTTGGGACGTTAGACGTTAGAACTTTTATTGCTGCACAGGGAGTGATTCTAAGAACTCCATAACATAACGCAGCTAATAAAATTTCGGTAAAGAAACAGTATAAAAAATTGAGTTTGAGTTAAAAAAATTGGAAGATATATAGTATTAATTGTTTATTTACTTATTTTAATATTCGTTGTTTTAAAATTAGTTTCAAAAATTTCAAAGGGCTGTAACTTGGAGGAGAAGGGGTTTTAAGAAAAACTTAATAAAAAGACACCCCTTATTTTTCGCCACAGAATTACCTGTAAAATTTTTCGCATCAAATTGGAAACACCCTATATATATATATATATATATATATATATATATATATATATATATATATATATATATATATATATATATATATATATATATATATATATATATTCATTTAATTTTTTATATTTAAATGTATATAGATATTAAAAAATGTTGTATCATTATATTTTTTATCAATTTGATAACTATTATCAAACAAACGAAAATGACGTGTTAACTGTTTTCTTAGGTAATGTATATAAATTTAAATAAATAAGTATACTTTAATTTCACGTGAAATAACTCTATTTTGCGTTGTCTATAGTGAAAGTAATAACACGTTTTTACAGAAATTCATCTTTTCACGCAAAATTTTTTATTATTAAATATTTGGCTTTACATACTAGTGGAAAACTCAACTGTTTCAAAAATAACAGCTTCTCAGTTTAACAGAATAACTCTGTGTAGTAGTGTCCGTATGCCGTACCCCATTAACAACCGGTTAAAGTTAAAATTAAACTGTATTATTGTACCGAAGATTAGTGATGGGTCGTTATTTAACTGTCAGCTTTTTTTAGCGGCTAACGAGAAGTAACGGTAACGACCAGTTACCGACTTATAAAACTAACGGCTTAAAAAATAACGCTTTTTACACTAAGCTAGAATTCGGAATCGTGTCTGTTTCAGTTCCACTTCCACTGCAACTAGGTTCTATGAATAAACATCGGTTTTCATCGGCATCGGCAACTGCTATTTAACCATTTAACGGGATGAATAGCCTTGAGATTGGGAATGCTCGCTCTCGCTCACAGCTTTAGAGACGTACGATCTTCAGTACAATAAAACGGTCGGTTTAATTTTAATTTTAACTTTAACCGGTGGTTGATGGTGATACGGCATACCGACACTACTACACAGAGTTATTCTGTTAAACTGAGACGCTGTTATTTTTGAACAGTTGAGTTTCCCACTAGTATGTAAAGCCAAATATTTAATAATCAAAAATGTTGGCTAAAAAGATGAATTTCTGTAAAAACGTGCTATTACTTTCACTATAGACAACGCAAAATAGGGTTATTTCACGTGAAATTAAAGTACTTATTTATTTAAATTTATATACATTACCTAAGAAAACAGTTAACACGTCATTTTCGTTTGTCTGATAATAGTTATCAAGTTGATTAAAAAAATATAATGATACAATATTTTTTAATATCTATATACCTACATTTCAATATAAAAAATTAAATGAATATATATATATATATATATATATATATATATATATATATATATATATATATATATATATATATATATACAGGGTGATTCTTTGGCGAAAAATAAGGGGTGTCTTTTTATTAAGTTTTTCTTAAAACCCCTTCTCCTCCAAGTTACAGCCCTTTGAAATTTTTGAAACTAATTTTAAAACAACGAATATTAAAATAAGTAAATAAACAATTAATACTATATATATCTTCCAATTTTTTTTTAAACTCAAACTCAATTTTTTATACTGTTTCTTTACCGAAATTTTATTAGCTGCGTTATGTTATGGAGTTTTTAGAATCACTCCCTGTGTAGCAATAAAAGTTCTAACGTCTAACGTCCCAAGGCGTGATAAATAATGATATTTATTGATTCTTGCTGTGGCATTGACATTTACGTAAAGACCCTGATAAAATAAATTTGTGAGAAATGCCTAGTTTATAATTCCTAAAACATCTAAGTAAATTCTTATAGAAGACTCCTTTCTGATTTCTAAAAGTTTCACTTCAGAGTGTCAAAATATTTACGACACGCTTATTATAATTTCTTAACCCTTTGTTTCCTTTTCATATCGACAAAATTTGAGATTTATACACTACGTGAAATAACGGGGTAAAAATACAATGCATTTATACTAGTGTGCTCGCTATCGCTCACAGCTTTGGGAATGTAGGATACTATCGATTGACTATCCATTTTAAAATAACTGAAGCCGTTATTTTCAGCGGTTATTATTAAACAACGTTAACGGCTTCAGCTGTTAACAGAAAATAACTGTTTTTCCCATCACTACTTCTACGTGGAATTCTTAATAATTCATAGTTCCTACTGTTATTTTGAACCTGTTATAGTTAACTGTTGTGTCTACATAACAGTAACTGTTGCGCCTGTTAAAGTAATATAACAGTTTTTCCTAGTGATGGGTTGTTATTTAACAGTCTGTTATATTTTAACTGTTGTCGAGCCGCAGCACTATCAACCTGTTATGGATATATACAAATAACAGGTACAGTGGAGGGGATGCTGTTGCGCAGTGAGTCGTATCTGTTTCTGTTGTCGTATCTGTTTCTGTTGCACTGCTACGATGAAGCAGCTTCTGTTTTCATCCGCAACTGTTATAACAGGATGAATGGACATGAGACTGGGAATGGGGTATAGAGCGGACTTTACTTCATAACATAATATTGTTTTCATCCGCAACTGTTATAACAGGATGAATGGACATGAGACTGGGAATGGGGTATAGAGTATAGAGCGGACTTTACTTCATAACATACTACTTTATACTAGTGTGCTCACAGCTTTGGGAATGTAGGGTCGTCGGTACAATGAAACTCTTAAATTTTGACAGATTGTTGATTCACACAAGACACACATATATTTACAATTTATAAACAAACACAAAATATGAAAAATGTAAATAAAAAGGCTGTATATGTAGCAAGTGAAAATTATTAAAAATGAACTATATCACTGTAAAAATAAAATCAGGTCACCGCGTATATAAAAAAATAATCACATAGGCGTTGACGTAAACTCAATCTTCATTAGATAACTCGATATGCTGATGGCATTTTTGTTTTAAGAAAAAACTGATATGTATACAAACGTACAGTTATGCTTTAAGGTGAGTCCTTAGGTATTATATTATATTAGGTAGTTTTTTGCTCATTCTTCTTTGCCTTATGTAACTAATAAATCAATATTCCTTTTTACTTTTCACTTTGGAAATCTAAGAAATAGGTCCGATTTTAAACATCTTTTTTTTATTACTACTGCAAAATAAAAAATCCCTGAAACTTAAAAAATCTCAGAAACAGTACCAATTTTAATGAAATTATAAAAATATTCCCTGTACCCGGTATAGTTGAAACCAGACACACTTCGCCCTATAGGTAGAGAGAAAAAAATTAGTTTTAATTTTTTTTAAATTATTTATTTTATTTTTTGCTTACAATAATTCATGTATTCATATAACTCTCATTTTCAAGGAAAAAATGGCTATAGAGGTTTTCAAGCTCAATGCTTAACTAATACTTAATTAGTTAAGAAAATTCGAAAGAAATTCTGCATTGTTGAATTTTTTACCAAATTATTATTAGTGATGAATACCCAAAAAAAAAACCTCCATCATTTTTTTAATAAAAAAGTTATTAATTGTTTTAAACATAATACAAGAATATTTTTTATTTTAAACATTACCCAACTACACCACCGGACGGGTTCAGCTACTGTTACTACGTCTACGTGGAATTCTTAATAATTCATAGTTCATACTGTTAATTTGAACCTGTTATATTTAACTGTTGTGTGTAAAAAACAGTAACTGTTGCGCCTGTTAAAGCAATATAACAGTTTTTCCCATCACTAATTCATAGTGATGGGTTGTTATTTAACAGTCTGTTATATTTTAACTGTTGACGAGCCGCAACAATAACAACCTGTTATGGATATATACAAATAACAGGTTCAGTGGAGGGGATGCT
Organism: Tillus elongatus; assembly: GCA_964006375.1. Lineage (NCBI taxonomy): Eukaryota > Metazoa > Arthropoda > Insecta > Coleoptera > Cleridae > Tillus > Tillus elongatus. The sequence continues at coordinate 308,765,408 of OZ023262.1, read as the reverse complement.
GTTGCGCTTTACACTAGAACTCGGAGTCGTATCTGTTTCTGTTGTCGTATGTTTCTGTTGTCGTATCTGTTTCTGTTGCACTGCTACTATGAATCAACTTCTGTTTTCATCCGCAACTGTTATAACATGATGAATGGACATGAGACTGGGAATGGGGTATAGAGTATAGAGCGGACTTTACTTCATAACATACTACTTTATAGGTACTAGTGTGCTCACAGCTTTGGGAACGTAGGGTCGTCGGTACAATGAAACTGTTAAATTTTGACAGGTTGTTGATTCACACAAAACACACACATATATTTACAATTTATAAACAAACACAAAATATGAAAAATGTAAATAAAATCAACAATGTTTCTTTTTTTCTTTGAGAAAAATTGTCTTACACTAAAAAAAAATACTTTTCTAACATAACACTTTCAAAGTTCTGAGTTTTTGTTGATGAACATTATTTGACTGACTTTGGTCGACGAAAGTCTGTTACGTTACTGATATGTATACAAATGTACAGTTATGCTTTAACATGAGTCCTTAGGTATTATATTATATTAGGTAGTTTCTTTCCTCATTCTTCTTTGCCTTATGTAACTAATAAATCAATATTCCTTTTTACTTTTCACTTTGGAAATCTAAGAAATGGGTCCGATTTTAAACATCTTTTTTTATTACTACTGCAAAATAAAAAATCGCTGAAACTTAAAAAATCTCAGAAACAGTACCAATTTTAATGAAATTATAAAAATATTCCCTGTACCCGGTATAGTTGACACCAGACACACTTCGCCCTATAGGTAGAGAGAAAAAAATTAGTTTTAATTTTTTTAAAATTATTTATTTTATTTTTTGCTTACAATAATTCATGTATTTCATAAGTCTCATTTTCAAGGAAAAGATGGCTATAGAGGTTTTCAAGCTCAGTGATTAACTAATACTTAATTAGTAAAGAAAATTCGAAAGAAATTCTGCATTGTTGAATTTTTTACCAAATTATTATTAGTGATGAATACCCAAAAAAAAAACCTCCATCATTTTTTTAATAAAAAATTAATTAATTGTTTTAAACATAATACAAGAATATTTTTTATTTTAAACATTACCCAACTACACCACCGGACGGGTTCAGCTACTGTTACTACGTCTACGTGGAATTCTTAATAATTCATACTGTTATTTTCACCTGTTATATTAACTGTTGTTTCTAAATAACAGTAACAGTTGCGACCTGTTACAGCAATATAACAGTTTTTCCCATTACTAATCACTAGTGATAATGATAAATCAATTTGTTCATTTACCTAATGGGAAGAAGTTTTCAGGACTTCTCCAGTCATCAGACTTCTCCCCTTTCTGGAAAAAATTTTGAACCGTGGGTTCAAGTCCTATAATATTAAAGCTTCAACATTGCTCTAGTTTATTTGAGTTTATCGCGCAACTGTTGCTTGTAGTCTAGTGCGCCATCTAGTTCGGCAACATGTACTATTTAGTGCATTCTCGTAGCTTTGTCAAGCGCAGCTCAAACCTGACAATGGTTTTTCCTGTTTCTGTTTGATTTGAACGGCGAAGTTATTTTTGCGGTTATTTAAAGATAATTATGCTGTGTATTGTGTATTCAAGCATATAAGACTTGATCTGATATGAAACTTGATTAATCAAAAATCACTAGTTAGTTGTTGTGTGTATAATCGATTATTCTAGGACGATTTGATCCATAAATTACAGGGTGTAATTTTTACTTCTCTGTTTTTGTGATAAAAATAGAAATCGAGTGTAAATACCACGTGTATTTATTTTATAATGAATAACAAAAAAAAACAGAACAAATAGGGCACTGACAATAAGCAAAGTTACCTACCTTTATTCTCCAATAATGCAGGAACATAAGCTTCGTTTTTCTGTATTCACACACAACACCTCTAGGGACCTCGTGTCTCCCAAAGGACTTACAAACAAGTGGATATTTAGAGACCTCGTGTCTCTTCAAGGGGTTGAAAGCAATTCGCTTTCTCGAGACCTCTTGCCTCTTCAAGGACTCAAAAACAAGTGGCAGAGGGATGCAAGCTTCTCTCCCTTCTCTCATTCTTCTTCCCCCTCTCTGGTCTTCTGGCGGAAACCATTAGTAACACTTACTCTATGTCAGTGTAGCGCGCGACATTTGAATTTAAAAGTGACAGAACAACGAGCATGAACATTCCGCCCACCAAAATAAGGATTTATTTTCACAATTATATTGTTTCTCAAATAAACAAACAAAACAAAAATTTACAATAAGCACAAAAAACAAAAAACTGAAGCTATTGGATTTATAATTAACTGTACAAAAAAATTTCAAGGCAGACGTATTACTGCGATGGCAACAGACATAACTTCGTCAGAGGCCTATCAAAAGTGCCACTACTAGTGCGAACTTGAGCTACCCGAGCTATACCATCACGGCCTGGGTATAGTTGCATAATGCGTCCGAGCTTCCAAACAAGAGGTGACGAAGTCTCATCTTTAATCACAACTAAAGCTCCGATCGGGGGGGACGTTTGCACAGTATCCCACTTACTACGCTGCTGCAGTGTATGCAGGTATTCGTTCTTCCAGCGGCGCCAAAAGTCCTGGTGGATCCTTTGCACCAGCTGCCAGCGTGACAAGCGATTCATACTTAACAAAGTCAAATCAGCATCAGGAGGAGCACCTAACGGTTCCATTGTAAGAAAATGTCCTGGGGATAGGGCTAACAGATCATTTGGATCAGTACTCGCACTACACAATGGTCGAGAATTCAAAACTGATTCCACTTGAGCAAGCAACGTGGACATTTCCTCAAAGGTCAGAATCTGCAAACCGATCACCCTTCGCAAATGAGTCTTGACTGAGCGCACTCCTGCCTCCCACAGACCTCCAAAATGCGGAGCTGATGGGGGGTTGAAATGCCACTTAATGGTACAAGCATCTGCTGCCCCCTTTGCATAGTTTAAGAGCTGCTTATTTGAGCCGACGAAGTTGGTACCTCTATCGCTATACAAATTGTCACATCTTCCTCTGCGAGCCACAAACCTCCGAAGAGCTGCCAAGAAGGCTTCAGCTGAAAGATCAGACACTACTTCCAAATGGAGGGCCTTCGTTGCCATGCACACAAACAAACAAATATATGCTTTCACCTTTCGGACACCTCGATATCTGCCCTGTGTCACAAAAACTGGACCTGCAAAATCAACTCCGCTGTGTGAAAACGGCTTCAACTGAGAAACCCTGGCAACTGGCAAATCAGACATCATCGGTGCCATGGGAGTAGGATTCACTCGAAAGCAACGATAGCACCTTGACAAAACATGATGAATAGCTCTCCGAGGGGACAAAATCCAAAACTGTTGCGAAAGCAAATGAAGCAATGTGCGAGGACCAGGATGAAGATTGACATGGTGTGTGTGTGCAATGATTAACTCGGTGAGACGATGTGAGCGGGGCAACAATATAGGGTGTTTCACTTCAACTGGAACATCAGCTTGACGAAGGCGACCGCCCACCCTGAGGATACCCTCTGTATCCAGAAAGGGGGCTAACTTATTTATTGCCCTCGCACACCTCTCACCTTTAACCAAGGATGCTATTTCCCTTTGAAATACTTCACCTTGAGCACATTTGATAAGCATATGAAGCGCCTCCTGTAATTCGGTGGCTGTCAGAGATGCAGTAGTTCGGTCAGATGGAGACACCCTACAATTTCGCACAAACCGCTGACAATATACAACAACACCCTGAATTTTCCGTAGATGCGAAAAGCGATTCAAAAGTTTACTGAGCCACTCCTCATTTGCCAAAGTAACTAGTACGGGGAGAGTTCGTTGCTCCGCCAGGCACTCTTCTGGCGGCTCAAAACGCAACGACTTGGGCCAATTTTCTCTTGCCAATTTTAGCCAGGCGGGTCCCGCCCACCATAGTGGATGCTCACAAAACCCAGAAGGTAACATGCCTCTCGATGCACAATCAGCTGGGTTTTCTTGTCCACTTACGTGATGCCATGACTCTGGAGGAATCTTCTCTTGTATGCTTGCTACTCGATTCCCAATAAAGGTCTTCCACCTATTGGAAGATGATTTTATCCAGGCAAGTGCCACCATAGAGTCTGACCAAGCATACATAGAGTTAAACTCAAAACGACCTTCATACACCCGACACACAAATTCCAGAAGCTTTGCCAACAATAAACACCCACACAATTCGAGATGTGGAATCGATATTCTTTTTAAAGGTGATACCTTGGACTTGGCACACAGAAAATTGATCCAAACTTGACCCTCCTCTGATACTTGTCTTAAGTAAACAACTGCAGCATACCCTCGCTCCGATGCATCACAGAACCCATGGAGTTCTGTACTGATGATATTATCGTGTTTTACGCCTCTGGGAATTGATAAACCTGCTAGCGCACTGAGTTGTGATTTATACTGAGACCACTGATCAACAATATCCTTTGAGGGCTTATCATCCCATCCCACTTTTTGCTCCCACAAGCACTGCATAAGATATTTTGCCAACAGGGTAACAGGAGACAAAAAACCCAGGGGGTCATAAATTCTTGCCAATTCCGAAAGAAGATTTCGTTTTGTGCACGGACGATCAATAGGTTCAACATTAAAAGAGAATGTATCACCTATGGGACACCACTGCAATCCTAAAATTTTCAACACTGATGGATCATTTAAATCTAACGATCGAGGTTGCTGACTATCAGCTGATACTGTGGACAACAGTTTCGAATTATTGCTGGCCCACTTCTTCAATTCAAAACCCCCCTTAGCAAACAACCCAATCAATTGCCGTTGCAACTCAAAAGCCTCTGACAATGAGTCGACTCCACTGACTACATCATCCACATAGAGATCGGACCGAACTAGCTTTGCTGCCAATGGAAAAGATGATTCCTCATCATCACAAAGCTGCATCATTGTTCGGATTGCCATGTGTGGGCTTGAGGAGACCCCATATGTGACAGTATTAAGGCGATATTTCTGTACAGGTTCCCCCTTTGAGAACCTCCAGAGAATTCTTTGATAATCCCTATGATTATCTACAACCAAAATTTGTCGATACATTTGCCGAATGTCAGCAGTAAATGCAATTTTGTTTGAGCGAAATTTCAACAACACAGTGGCAATATCTGTCTGCAACTTCGCTCCCACTAACAACGTATCGTTCAGAGATACACCATTCGTACTTTTGGAACCAGCATCAAATACCACCCGCAGTTTGGTCGAAAGGCTGTGAGGACGCAACACACAATGATGGGGAATATAGTATGCATCAGATGGTTCCACAGCTACATCTGATACCAGAGACATATGGCCAGACTCATAATAATCCCTGATAAACTCCGAATAGGACTTGTGCAACGCTGGATCCCTACTAAGACGTGCTTCCAGGGAGTAAAACCGCCTCAATGCAACACTGAAAGATTCTCCCAAACACGGAGTACCCTCACGAAAGGGCATATTTAAAATATATCTCCCAGCACTATTTCGGTGCTGAGTCTTCTTGAAGATTTCCTCACATTTTTTATCTTCCGGAGACATAACTAAACCTTGTGGTACCTGTTCCAAGCTCCAAAACTGTTTCAAGGTATGATCCAAGTCGACCAACGTGCATAAACTATTCACAACAGAGTGAGACTTTGACTGTTCTACACTGCCCATAAGCACCCAACCAAAAACAGTATTGATGGCCACTGGTGCACCTCGAGGCCCTCTCTTTATTCCAGGTCTAACCACATGAGCATAAACGTCAGTACCCAACAAAATTTCAATGTCCCCTGGTATACCAAACTCTGAATCTGCCAACTCTAAGTTCTGAATATGTTGCCAGTGGCACTGCTCAATTTTAGCAGAAGGGATCTTGGAACAAATGTTCGGAATCACAATCATGTCCAACTCTAACTTTGTTGGCTCATAAATGGACTCTACTCGACATTTGAGAGTGCCTTGGCTAGCAAGCGAGCTCATTTGGTTCAAGCCTTGAACCATCACTGAACGAGATGAGGTGTTGAGCCCCAATTTTTCAACACACTGCTGCGAAATGAAATTAGCCTCACTCGCACAATCCAGGAGAGCTCGACATCTCCTAACCTTTCCATTTTTATCTCGTACTAATAGCATTATAGTTGCCAGTAACACGGACTGTTCCCTTTTTACCACACTTGCCAACACACGCAATTGCTCTGCACCTTGTGGCTCTTCCACAGGTGGCTTGTTTGAGTCACTCTCATCTCCCGATGCCGGTGCTTTTGGGAAGTGCAATAATGTATGATGGTGTTTATTACATACACGACAACTTGATGACTTGCACTCCCTGCTGGCATGCGAGTTTGATAAACAGTTAAAACAAAGATTATTCTTTTTTGCGAACGTATACCGTTTATGAGAGGATAAAGATAGAAATCCATCACACTTGAGCATGGGGTGCTCCTCCTTACAATAAGCACATACAAGCTTTGTGCTGGTAACAAAGGACGAAGCGGGCCTAGCAGTGGTTGCTGAAACATGCTGCCTTCTATTAGTCACATAATTGGAAGTTAAGGCAGTTGTCTCCATTGCTTTACACTGCTTTTCCAAGAATCTACATAAACTACTAAAACTGGGAATGTCCGATTCGCAAAACTCAAGCTCAAATTTTTGCTTAAGACTCATATCCACCTTTTGCAGCAACATGTTGAATTTAGTGAAATCCCACATGTCATGTTCAAACTGCTTCAACGCTTCCAAATTTTCACTGAATACAGACAACAACGTTCGTAGGGAAGAAGCAGATTCACTATTTGCTTTGGGGGCCTGTACGATACCCTGCCAATAATTGGTCAACAAAACCCGGGTATTGTGATACCTTGAGACCAGAGACTTGAATGCAATCCCATAATTGCTTCCCGTTAGCGGTAAATTCTTGATTAGGCCAGCTGCATCCTTCACTAACGAAGCACTCAAATATTGGAACTTTTCAATATCTGACAATGATTCGTTCTCATGAATCATTGTTTTAAACAGATCATAAAAGGTTGGCCAGTTTTTCCAATTTCCATCGAATTTTGGCATTTCGATTTTCGGTAACCTCAAATGTCTGTTTAAATTTGAAGTTGACATAATCGCGTTTGCGTTCGTTACTTCCTTTTCACTGAGAGATCGAGCGTTCGATGATTTGACAGAACACCGCGACTTACTCGATGCTCGACTCGATTTCGAACTACCGTGAAAAACGGATCGAGCTTGATTCTCAGCGGCTTTATTTGCATAACCTCTCAGTTCTCGATAGATAGTTTTTATAGAGTATTGCAGTTCATCGAATTTGTTCTGCATTTCATGCTCGCTCTCCAACTCTGATCGATCAACTACCGACACGATGTCCAAATGCAATGAATCAAATAGATTGACCAACTCATTCAACGCCTCAAAACGAACCTCAAATCTATTCAACCTATCTAAATCCACTACTGCGTCTATTTTGACCTGTTGAGCCACGTGCAATATGGCTTCTACTCGTCTATAAACGCTTTCGCGCTTATTTTTTAGCTGAATCAACTCCATTGTTCAACGCAAAAAAATTCCTAAACGCGATTTAAACAATATGCAAACGTGATTTCAACAATATGCAATTCGAGTATGTACCTAGTTATATACAAGCAATAACGTCACCTTGAAATTAAATGACTCAACACGGCAATAAACAATTACAAATTTACTAGACTAAAGGAAACAAGTAAAATTACTTCAAAAAATGGACTGTATCAACTAATAACAAAACAAAACAACTATAAAAATCCGGTCGATGGGCCAAATGTAAATACCACGTGTATTTATTTTATAATGAATAACAAAAAAAAAACAGAACAAATAGGGCACTGACAATAAGCAAAGTTACCTACCTTTATTCTCCAATAATGCAGGAACATAAGCTTCGTTTTTCTGTATTCACACACAACACCTCTAGGGACCTCGTGTCTCCCAAAGGACTTACAAACAAGTGGATATTTAGAGACCTCGTGTCTCTTCAAGGGGTTGAAAGCAATTCGCTTTCTCGAGACCTCTTGCCTCTTCAAGGACTCAAAAACAAGTGGCAGAGGGATGCAAGCTTCTCTCCCTTCTCTCATTCTTCTTCCCCCTCTCTGGTCTTCTGGCGGAAACTATTAGTAACACTTACTCTATGTCAGTGTAGCGCGCGACATTTGAATTTAAAAGTGACAGAACAACGAGCATGAACATCGAGTCTCATTATTTTCAATTATTATCTTAAATATAAGTATAATTTTTACTACATATAATCGTATGACAATATTTTTAAATAAGTAAATTGTTTTGTACATCTAACTATAAAAAATAGATGCAAGATTTTATCAACATTAAATTAATATCTGAATATTGAGAATAACAATCATATTAAGAATGATAATTATATTTTATTATGACAAAGTATAAATTTGTAAAAATAATAACAATAGCAATTTGCATAAATTATCACTACAATTATCGAAAGTTAATAATCTTAAAACTATTATATTTATCATCACAGTCTAAAGCAATGTCGCCCTGTCGGGGCAATCGTGACTCTCTGTCTTTGACACTTCTTTTCACTTCGTTGTGAGTTTCGCACTTTTATCAGTTGGACGAGATTTTCTGTAAAATTGCCTTTTGACCTACGCTTTTTTTTTTTCTAATTACTTGCTCTTTAAATAATGATGCCAGAAAGTTATTATATCTCAGAATATGAACGAATTTAAACTTTATCCTCTTATTTCCTTCAGTAGGTAGGTATCTTTCGCCTCTCACCTTTTCTAGAACTCCTTTGTTCGTATTTCTATCGGTGTACGTTGTCCTTCATCTTTCTTACTTTCTTGATGTCCACATATCAATTACTTCCATTCACTTCAGGTCCTGTTCATTTAAATTCCGGCGTTGGACCTCATACATTACAAAATTCATACGCATGCATGATATGATAAACCTTTTTATCGGGATCAAATTAAAATATTGATTAGTATGGTAGTAGAATGTGTTTTGTTTCTTTAACGTTTGTCTACTTCTGCGACTATGGTCAATCACCGACGCTAGGAAGCGGTTTCATATAACCAGCCTGGAAGTCTTGCCAAACCTCGCCTTCCTTGCTGTAAAGATGGTACGAATCCATACGCCCCCAACATTGTATGGTGTAAGAACCTCGGTGGTTCAGAGGTAAGAACGTGTGCCTCTGATTCAGAACCGCAGGGTACTATATGGGTTCGATCCCAGGGTACACCTTTCACTTTTTCAGTACAAACTGTAACATTAACATCAAACGAGGTTCTGGCATTGTATTTGAGCAAGTTGAATGTCTGGACGTTCCGCCCTTCGGAGGGGGCGTAAAGCCGTCGGTCCCGTGTCCATGCGATGTTGGGCACGTTAAAGATACCTACCCTCTTTACAGAAAGGCAGGTGTTCGGCAAAATTTCCAGGATAGTGAGGTGAAACTGCTCCCTGGCGTCGGTGATTGGCCATAGTCGCGGAAATAGGCCGACGTTAAAGAAGCAAAACACACACGATTGTATGGTGTGCGGTGTGCGGGAGATCAACGTTGTTTATCAGTGCGAAGCATATTTTGTTTCTCAAATGCTTGCTTTACTTCTTTATCTATTCTTAGTTACATCTACCATGATCCGTAATAATACTTCCAAAAATAAAGTGGTCAACAAAGCAATTTTTGGCACCATTTTCAATTAGCTTTTACTTTTTTAAAAGTTGACTTTTTATGATGTGGGTTACACTGCGTAAAAGCACACAGTCTAGATTATGCAGAAGAATACAATTTTTTGTAAAAGTTAAAAAAAAAATTCATATTAAACTGGGTGTAAATTCATCGTCATATTTATTTGGATTCGGTTCATTTAATTATATTATATTTAACAAAATACCTGTATTAATAACCTCGGTGGTTCATGGTAAGAACGTGTGCCTCTGAACCGAAGGGTACTGGGTTCGATCCCAGGGTACTCCTTTCACTTTTTCAGTACAAACTGTAACATTAGCATCAGCCGAGGTTCTGGCATTGTATTTGAGCAAGTTGAATGTCTGCACGTTCCGCCCTTCGGAGGGGGCGTAAAGCCGTCGGTCCCGTGTCCATGTGATGTTGGTCACGTTAAAGATCCCTACCCTCCTTACAGAAAGGCAGGGGTTCGGCAAAATTTCCAGGATAGTGAGGTGAAACTGCTCCCTGGCGTCGGTGATTGGCCATAGTCGCGGAAATAGGCCGACGTTAAAGAAACAAAACACACACACACACCTGTATTAATTGGACCTATGTTCGGCTATATGCATTCTCGCAACAATTAGAACCATAGACCGGTTTCGCTCTCATTAGAACTCTTTAGTACGGCATACTAATTGCAGCGAAAATACACCTATAAAGTAATACAGCTATAGTAGCCAGCCTTTCAACACTCGGTGAGTGGTGGACGTGCCGCCACCTAGTTGCGGAACCAAGTAGTATGTTGTCACGCCAGCTCCAAATAACGCAAAGTGTTAAAAAATTAGAGACTGTATGCAACCAACTAACAATTTTGTAAATTGTCAGTCCTGGCCCATTTCTACCCTAATATAGAGACAAAGTATATAAGGCTAGATGCATTCTCGCAACAATTAGAACCGTAGAGGTTAAATAAGGCCCTTTTGGCTTTATGATAAAAAATAATTTATTTAAACCCAAAAAGTACTATTAATTAACAAAGTGATTAATTACAAGTTACAACTAACGAACTATGAATGTTGTTAATCGTGGACAAGTAAAGAATGAATTCTAAATCTACATAACTCATACTTATAAACTAGGATTGATTATGATGCGGTTTCTGATTGAACTCTGTGACCGCCTGAGGTCGATGTCATTGCTGAGTGGACTATATCGAAATAATATATATATACTCATGATACAAATAACGAGAGATATGATATTCAGACTACCTATTTCTAGACCTGTCACGCGCATGGTGTCAAGTGACAAGTCCAATGCAACAATAATATGCTGTCGTGCAGTGGGGTTTGACGTTTCATCACAATCTCTTAACAAATTACCTATTTTACTAATATTTAAGTGCATACAGTTGGAAGTAAAATTAAATTTTGAAACATTTTTGTCAAATGAGCGGGAACTAGGACACCTACAACCCATATCCAAGGTCAGTTTCGACTCACTTAAATGACTGATTCTGCCCATTACTATTGTAAACATAAGCTACAGGGCGTAATACTCTATCCAAAACTATGAAGAATTTGTTTGTCTGTGGTTATGTTACGTCCCTCATAATTGCCACAGATCCTCAAAATACATAAACCCTATGCTTTCGCCATAGAAGTCATCTATGATTTGTTGACATTGACATTTAACTCGTGAAATGTCAAAAATAGAGTATATTTAATTTTATTTTAAAATACAGTTGCAAGGAGATACATATTTTCAACAAATATTTAAAGTTGTATAAAGATTTTTATAATTTTTAAGCCACGAGCGTCTGAACCCGAACCACAGTAAGTAGTTAATTGTGCTATTTAACACGGACCTGGCTCTAATTAAAAGTAATTTCAGATGTCTGAAACTAAATTAACACAAATCAGAGAAGCCAAAGAGACTTTTCAAGCCCTAATGGAATTATCCAAACTCTTGTGTACTGGCCTTGACGTAGAAACGGTGTCAATCTGTGTTCGCTTGTGTGAAGCTGGTATCAATCCAGAAGTACTTGCAACTGTAGTCCGGGAGTTACGGAAAGCAGTTGATAATGTCAATAATGACCACTTGTCAGATCATACATGAAAACTTATTGCTTGAAAATTAAACACTTTGTAGAAAACTACTATATTTATTAATTAGATATAGAAAAATGTACAAATCGTATTACCAATTGAAGTTTGTTGTATAAATAAATAGTAGGGTAGCTTTATTCTGGAGACAGCAGATTTACATTTTAAAATTACTACTACCCTTGAATCTACACGTTTGTTTTACTTACTCACCTTCCCTTATACCACTGGAATATTCCTAATTCAGGCAAAATCAACTAATTAAAAGATTTTACTAATTAATTATTTTATGGTTTACTGAACGAAACTAATTAATCAAATTGGCACAAAATACACTGAAAATAGCAAGATCTATTAGAATGCTAAATGGTGACATAGCTGCTGGCCGTTAGAGTTGTACCATGGCAATACAGTTCGGAACCCATTTAGCATTCCAAGTAATACCAGCTGTGGAAGTATTAAATCATCAGGACATTATATTGTGTAGAATAATTGTTAAAAAAAGCTGGGATAATTCAAATAAGCTTTGGAGAATCCAACCCATCACCAACTTTTAGACATAACGATCATATATATATATATATATATATATATATATATATATATATATATATATATATATATATATATATATATATATATATATATATATACCTATTTAGACAGTCGATATCTTGCCCCAGATACATAACAAAAAAGATTCAATACAAAATGTTCCTGGTTAGAAAAACTGTTGTCCTAAAATTAGACATTTTTGTATTAAAAATATTTTTTTCAAATGTGACAGCCTGTCTTTCCTTAGATACATTTGAATTATCTCTTCAATTCTTTATAAAAAAAGTACAATAGTTTGCACACTTAATGCTAACTTTCTAAAATAATCAACAATAACAATAAGACTCATTTCGGTAAGCAGCTGGTTAAGTATTGTCGGTAGTAGTTGCATCTGTGACTGTTAAATAATCTCTTATAAAAAATTATGTCTAGTTAATATGTCTTCACTTTTTGGTCCTAATACATTGATATGGTACTTATCTAGGAAAAATTATCGAGATGCACAATGGTTATGCAGCAGGCAATTTCCAGGAAGACCTACACCATCTCCATACACATTTTCAAATGTAGAATAAAGAATGCGTACCTGTTCTTTTCCAAATCCAAAAAGTGCCCAACAGGCCAAACCAGTAAATAACGAAACCAACATAATCAATATCCTTGCACCTGTGGTGGTAATCCTCATGCATCAGTCCGAAGTATATGCCAAGAAACCGATATAAGCAAAACTTCAGTGGAACGAATATTAACTCTTAATGGACACCATCCTTTTAAAATGCATCTTGTCCAAGACTTAAAACCCAATGACAATGAAAGACGATTAGAATTCCAGTCCAATTGAATGATAACCCTGAATTTCTCAATCAAATTATGCAGAGTAATGAATCTCGGTTCCAGAATAACGGAACCGTGCACCGACATAATAGCCACTACTGGCCTGTGAAAAATCCTCGTTAGGTCAGTGAAACTCACTTCCAAAATATTTGGGGAATTAATGTTTGGTGCAGACTTTTTAATGGACACTTAATAGGGCCACACTTGTATGAAGGTACTTTAAATGTTTAAAGGTATTGAAAGTTTTTTAAGAAATGTTTTGCCAACGTTTTTGGAAACATTTTCTCTTAATGACTGTCTTACCGTGTGGTGGCTACAAGATGATGCTCCTCCTCATAATTCCGGATTTGTTACAGGCATTCTTGGACAATAATTTTGGAAGACACTGGATTGGAAATAGAGGTCCTGTCAGGTAGCCAGCATGGTTGCTAGGTGTGTCACCTCTCGATAATTTTTTATGGGGGTATTTAAAGGGGGTTGTTTATACCGAAAGACTGAACAATTTGGATGATTTAAAAACTAAGATAACTCATGCATCGAGAAATAGCCCCAGAGATAATAAAAAAATGCCTGTTTCGGAGAACTTCTTTAAAGATATGGGTTGTGTCGAGCATAAATGTCAGTTTGAACACCTCTTATAATTATTATGTGTTTTAAATTATGCTCGACTTACATTTACATTTTATTTTTAAATAAGATTTCATATAAATTTGTTAATTCCTTCGAAAACGGTTAGCATTAGGTGCAGAAAGTATTATAGATTTTTATTAAAGAATCGAATGAAGAATTCAAATATAATGAAAAATACAGTGTCTCATTTGGAAAAATATATTTAATACAATAATTTCTACTTTCAAGATACACATTTGCACTGAAAGCAGTTTTTCAAACCAAGAACATTTTATATACAATTTTTGTTTCGTTATGTACCGGGGCCAAGATTTGACTGCCTAAATATAGTTGGTACACCTAGTATTATATATATATATATATATATATATATATATATATATATATATATATATATATATATATATATATATATATATATATATATATATACATACATACATACATACATACAAAGTGTTGTGTGTAGTGAAACATTGTTGCAAAACGATTGTTAAAACTTAAAAGTGTTGTGGATTGGGTTCTCTAAAGTGTGCTCAACACAGGCTTTAAGCCTCACATGAGGAAGTATCTTATGTGGTTGATTTTACATTAATTTTAAATGCACCAACTAACTGAGCAAGTGAAACAACAGAAAAACATGCACCAACTAATTGAGCAAGTAAAACAGAAAAACATAAGTTACATAAAAGTTGTTGAACAAACAGCTCTTTTTTAAATAAAGTTTGCCAGATAGTGTTTTTGGTGTATTACAACTCTTCTTTTGACTTTTTGGAATGTTTACCAGGATAGACTTGATTTTCAATTGAGACGCTCTCACATCGTTCTTGATCTACTAAAAAGTCTTTTGCTGGCCATGCTTGTGAACCATCTTTAAATAAGAATATAGCTCTTTCGTCACTGACTAGATACCTAAAACAAAAAAATTATAGACCTGCAGTTTATTGTGTAAAACCTGAAGTGTAATGTTAGTTCAAGAATACACAAAACATGGAACTTGCATTGAAGTTGCTAGTAAACTTAGTAAATTATTATCATTTCTATATTAGCGAAATTTTATAAAAAAAAAAAAAATTCGCTAATAGAGGCATCGATGGTTAGACTTTGCAAAAACTTTTTCAAATGAGCGCGAATTTGGGCTTCTAGAACCCGAAACCAAGGCCTGTTTAAATTGTTATATGTTATATATATATATAATATATATATATATATATATATATATATATATATATATATATATATATATATATATATATATATATATATATATATTGGAATGGGTGGAGTAAGACTAAGGGTATGCACAATCAACCAAGGGTTGCGGTGCTATCGGGGCGGCAAGGCCGCGGACGAGCCCTGAGGGAACAATATATATATATATATATATATATATATATATATATATATATATATATATATATATATATATATATATATATATATATATATATATATATATATATATATATATATATATATATATATATATATGGCGCATTGAGAACGAAACAGACCGATTTGCGTCCAGAGAATTATTTTTTTAAGAAACGCTGAAACACGTCAATTTTAATATTGAGGGGGACATGTTTTGACATAAAACTCAACTTTGTCACATTAGCCCCTTAAGGGTGGTGATAACAACCCTTATATTTTAAATAGGGAACATGGGTCGAGTGTTACATCATTTGAAAGCTCTTTCTTTTCTGAATTCAGCACACTAATTTTTTTGGAAGTTTTATCAACTCGTTTAAAAATTATTCACAGTAGAAGATGCAAAAACGCATTTTACTCATTCCGATAAGAAATGTGCTGATAGTCAATGTTTTCTTGGTTTGTAAACAAAAAATTGACTATCAGAACATTTCTTATCGGAATGAGAGAAATGCGGTTTATTATTTCAGTTTATCGGTCGGTTTGATACTTGATAGTACTACCGATAATTAATTTCCTAATGGTGTATTCTGTAGAAGAAAGAGTTGAAATAATTACTCTTTTTTTTTTCAAAAACGATGACTGTGCTAACCGTACTGCAAATTTGTTTAATGAACGACATCCGAACAGACATGTTAACAGAAAATACATTTTGGAGTTAGTTGCAAAGTTTCGACAAAGTGGTTCAGTAGCCAACAAAAAACGTGATCTTGAACGTGAATTTCCGGTTAGAAATGAGACTACTGAGATTGAAGTTTTAGGGCAAATTGCTGCAGGCCCAACTTTGAGCACGAGAAAATTGGCCACTGTTTCAAACATCAAAAGAAGAACTATTCAGCGAATATTGAAGCATCATAAATTTCACCCGTATAAAATTCAACTTGTACAACAACTGAATGAAGATGATTTTGATCGGCAGCTGGAGTTTTGTGAAGTTATGACTGCACGAATAGCTGATAACGAGAACTTTCTGTTCAATATCTGTTTTTCAGACGAGTGTACGTTTTTTATTAAACTCTACAGTCAATCGTCATAATTGTCGTTATTGGGCAGATAATGATCCAAAAAATTTGCACAAACTCCACAAAAATTGAACGTCTGGACTGGCATTTTTGGAGACTGCTTAATCGGACCAATTTTTCTTGATGGCAATTTGAAGGGCGAAACGTATTTGGAGTTAAAAGGTAAGATGCTTACTGGCAATTAGGCCATTTCTGACCCTTTTTGCTCATCTAAACTAACCTACCCTCCACCTTGAGCTCGATCTCAACGACGACAGTGATTTGAAAAATTATCCACCACCGGTGAGTCTCGAACCGTCATCCCCGAGTCCGTATTGGAAAGTCTGAATCGACTTTCCCGCACGGCCACGGAGGCGCTTAACGTATTTGGAGTTACTAGAGGATATCATTTACCCTCTACTAATTGACATTGTTGAAAATGATGATCGATATCAAGAAAATCAATTAGTGTTTGAGTGGCCCCCTAGATCACCGGATTTAACTCCTTTAGACTTCTTTCTATGGGGCCATTTAAAGAGTAGAATTTACGCAACAGAACCGGAGTCTCTGGAAGAATTACGACGACGCATTGTTGAAGAATGCCGTCTAATAACTCCACAAATGCTCCAGAATGTCAGAGCTCGTTTTGAACAAAATTTGTACTTTTGTATGGAAGCTGGTGGTCAACAATTTCAACACTTAACTGAATAAACATTTTTGAACGTTTGGTTTTGTTTTCTTTTAGTTTTTTTAACGAAAAATTGACTAATTAGTGTATTTCTTATTACAATGAATGAAATACGTTCTTGCAACTCCAACTGTGAATAATTTTTAAACGAGTTGATAAAACTTCCAAAAAAATTAGTGTGCTGAATTCAGAAAAGAAATAGCTTTCAGATGATGTAACACTCGACCCATGTTTCCTATTTAAAATATAAGGGTTGTTATCACCACCCTTAAGAGGTTGATGTGACAAAGTTGAGTTTTATGTCAAAACATGTCCCCCTCAATATTAAAATTGACATGTTTCAGCGTTTCTTAAAAAAAATTCTCTCTCATTCCTGTGTGTATGTGTGTATCCGAGCAATAACTCAAAAAATGCTGAACTGAAACTTGGCACATATCTTAATTTTATTTAGACCGCGAACGAGTTCGTTACCCAGCCCGATCAGCCCAGTTTTTCAAAAAAAAATATTTGATTTTTCTGAACAAAAAGATTCGCTACCATAAGACACTTGCTGCGTACCGAAATTTTTATTAACCACAACAGCTTGCCATAAGTTCAAATTTCATTTCTAGTTACTATTTTCAACAATCCCTGCACAGCAGAAATATTTAAAATTGAAATTATCGCAACATAAAAAAAAGTCTGGAAGCAGCAAGTACATTATGGTGGAAAGATCAAATTTAGTAAATAGTATAAGCTTTGGCAGTGGTATGGTGTTGAGTGTTGCCATTGCCACTGACTACGGTGTTTGAGATTTTAGTGGCCGAGATTTGCGGATCGCTCATTATGGTAGTACTGTGATGCTGTGGTTATATGTATTATTTGGTTCTGTGGTATGTATCAATCTACGCATGGCAGCTAACTAGTCGGTCTTTGTCAGATATTGAACCTTAATCACTCAAGTGGTTTTAAATCATGTCTTTCAGATTTTGAACCAAATTACTTCAAATTTACAACAGAGGTTTATTTACACCACAGTCGTTCATCAAGATGTACACATAAAATTTAAGAGTACTTTGATATTTGATCCTCTTGCTATATAACATTAGGCTTTGTGCACTGTTTGATTTATTAAAGTCAAATTAAATAAACGCAAAACAAAAAAATGTCAGCAGAATCTACGACTTTCAGAAAAGATAAACCAGGTCCAACCATTGTCTGATTACCATTTGAACCACGAATTATGAGAGCTTTTAATAGCATTTTTAAGAACATAAAGATGAAGCCACTGAAGTATCGGTAATTTATGAAATAGGTTGTAAGTATTGTGTACTTAAAGATGTTGCGCAAACAGAAAGAACTATTGAAACTAGATTTAAAGAGCATTTAGCGCAACTGCGATATGGCACTATTCATAAATCATGTATTGCTCAGCATATTTGGGATAATAATCATGATGCAGATAAAGACAATCTCAAGTTAATCAAAAATGTCAGCAGTCGCGATAGTTAGATGCTTACGAAAGTATATATATATATATATATATATATATATATATATATATATATATATATATATATATATATATATATATATATATATATATATATATATATATAATTAGAAATTTGAACAAAAATGTTTCGATGAATAGAGTAGGACCGGTTCTATGTAGTTCATTGTTCTAACTGTTATCTTAATAATCAGTGTGTCCTTCTTAGAAGGAATATTTGATAATACACACAGTATTACAAAAGCAGGTATGCAATTTTAATTACAGGAATTTAAGACAACAGTGGGGGTCTGTCTGTACACCTCCGTAGACGACGCTGTTCGCATATAAATAGTAGTTCTAGTAATAATCATAATATAGGAACTAAATGTCTGAACATAAATTCTTTTTACCTTTCAGCTTGAATATGACTATTCCACAAACTGCTCTGCCACAGTTTTGTAACCTCCTCTGTTTCCTCTTTTGTGGGATTTCCTGATACACTAACAAATGCCATTAAAGTTCTACCTTTCTTAGTTTGCTGTAGCACTGCTTCAGGATTAGAAAGGTCTAACTTATTCAGATCCACAGGAGGAGCTGGACGCAAGTGTTCTGGAAGTTCGTCTTCCTCCAGAGGTTCATCATCTTCCTGCGAAATTTAACACCAGTTAAGGAAATAGATACACTCCACATAAACAATTACATACTTCCCACTGTTCTAATAACCGTTCCATATCGGCATCAGAATAGTCTCTAATATCTTTCTTGGCCCATTCTGGTTTCTCTTTATCTTTAGATTTCTTACTTAAACTATTAGTTAGTATTATACTTAAAGTAAGTAACAATAATAACTTCATTTTTACAGCTTAATACTAATGTAACATCTAATTCAATTCGTTACGATAATCTATTTTTTCTCATAACACATATTACTTAAACAACCTTTACAACCCGTTCAAAAAACAGATTATAAATTATAATAACAATATCAATATATCAGTTTATCGGAAAACAAAATCCAAATTTATAAATAGTAATAGAAGAATGACGTATGACGTGTAATTCTGTTATTGTACAAAAGACCTACAGTCTAAATATAATGACAAATTTTGTTTCTATTGAGAAATATTGCATAATAAACAAGTATTACCCATAAATATGTCATTGGTATCATGATATAATGACTTAGAAGAGACATATCATAATATTGCGCATATGCCCCGCCACCTCCAATGACATCACGTGGTGAGTAACGTTATAGAAGTCCAACTACACACTTAAAACAGTCATTCGCAATCAAAAAGTTTCTAAACCTTAGTTTAATGCGGTTGAAGTTACATTTCACTTCGTCGCCTATATTGCCTTTTTCAGATAATATACAACGCAGCACTAAATTTAAGAACCTCGGTGGTTCAGGGGTAAGAACGTGTGCCTCTGAACCGAAGAGTACTGGGTTCGATCCCAGGATAGTCCTTTCACTTTTTCAGTACAAACTATAACATTAACATCAACCGAGGTTTTGGCATTGTATTTGAGCAAGTTGAATGTCTGCACGTTCCGCCCTTCGGAGGGGGCGTAAAGCCGTCGGTCCCGTGTAGTAGTAAGTAGGAAACACTTTCTCAGACATTTAGAGGGCGTTTACATCCATAAACTTGATTTGATCATCATGCCACATATCACAATATAGTATTCTGATCTTAGAAAGTTACCTCCAACTGTATGCACTTAAATATTAGTAAAATATGTAATTTGTTAATAGGTTGTGATGAAACGTCAAACCCCACTGTACGATAGCCTATTATTATTGTATTGGACTCACCACTTGAAACCATGCGCGTGACTTTTCTAAAAAATAGGCAGTCTCATTATCATATCTCTCGTTATTTGTATCATGATTGGTATTACCTATCATGAAACTGTGACATTTGACATCTATGTAATCTTGCAGTGTAAACTGTTCAAATGTTTACACCAATGTCCTCGTATAATTGCATTTTGGTAGTTTAGTTGTTGAACCTAACAAAAAAGTTTATTTAACGTAATATAATTATATTATGTATATCGGGTAATATTTAGTAATATAAAATACTTGTAATATTTTTTAGATGCATAAATTAACTTGTATTTAGAATAAAATAAATTTGATAAGTTGCTTTCTATGTGGATTCACAGAGGTAGAAGGTAGAACAAAATAAATTTATGGTCTGAGAACCTGAGATCTAAGATCTAAAAATAAAGATCACCGTTCCATTAGAACTCGAACTATCCAATCATTCATCCCGCTAATGGACACAGTTGTCAAATTGTTCGTGAAATAAAAATAATTGAAATTCTAAAAAACTTAATTTTATGACCAAAATCCGGTGAATTTTATGTTCATAGATGTGCCTTTCTTTCTAGTATATAGAAAATGTTTTGTCCATGTTAATTTTTTCCAGCCTAATATCCCAATGGAGTAGGTGCAGTGTTCCAAAATATAATAGATTCAAGACAATGCGACGAACGAC
This sequence comes from Tillus elongatus, assembly GCA_964006375.1. NCBI lineage: Eukaryota > Metazoa > Arthropoda > Insecta > Coleoptera > Cleridae > Tillus > Tillus elongatus. Next base: position 308,744,496 of record OZ023262.1, on the reverse strand, counting down.
AGTTGACAGTTAACAGTTTAACACATGACAGTATTATATGACAGACAACCCGTGAAACATCACGAGACCAATAACAATTAAGTTCTAAAATCTACTAAAGTTATTGATACACCCAAATTCTCATATTTATATTAATTTAACATACAAAATGTCTATCCATTCTGCTGTTAAAGGTAAACTTATATCAGTCATCGGTGATGAGGTGAGACAATCGTTTTATTTTATTTACACATACAAATCTAAAATATTTGTAGGATACCTGTGTTGGTTTTTTGTTAGGAGGAATTGGTGAAATCAACAAAAATCGTCATGCAAATTTCATGGTAGTTGATAAAAGTAAGTAGACTATATAAGTGCCTTTACCTACTTTTCATTCTCATATGTGACCCTAGGATGTAGTCTTCTTCCAGTGTCATTAGTTACAGAAATATATATATTTATCCTCAAGCTGTCTTGATAATTTTGTGTTTAGCATCTTAATTCATTCCCTGATGGATTTGTTTTCCTGGTGAAAAAGCTTGTTAATTCGATGTGGGGCACGGTAGTAGGTATTGGGTGGTTCAATCTTCATTCAGAAAGATGTTGAAAGTCACACTGATATAGGAAAATCTAGTGATGGGTGTTATGTAACAGTCTGTTATTTTTTAACGGTTGCCACCTGTTATGGATATATAAAAATAACAGGTACAAAATAACGCTTTACACTAAACTAGAATTCGGACTCGTATCTGTTTATTTTCCACTGCAACTAGCTTCGAAGAATAAACATCGGTTTTCATCGGCAACTGTTAAATTTAACGGGATGAATGGTATTACTCATTTCAAAGTGAGTAATGTCTTATCATTGGTATGAAAAAGCTTTTAGCGGAAAAATAAGTTGAGTTATACATGAGAGAATTTGCAGAATGTTTAGTCTTGCCAGCTATGACTCATGCAAGCAACAGTGAACAATAGATCATTTTCAAAAGTATCACATCTTTTTATTTTTATATTTAGTTACACAAACTTTCATTGAAAGTTATCTATTAGATTATTGCAAAATTTCATAAATCATGACTAACCGGACTACATTTAATCTCACTTTCTCTTTAGATCGTGTTCCTTGGTTTCTGTCTCTATAGAGACTACCTTTGCATGTTATCTTCAAATATTTTTTTGGTGACCACTCCTTTTATCACTAAGTCGTTTGGGTAATTCTGCAGTTCATGCCTGTGACCCTCGAGCACTAAAATTTCATTATTGGAGTTCACACGCTGTTGCCACATCCTTCTCTTAGTAGAAGGAGGGGGCTGCCTGAACTGACCTCCCTGACCTACACTGTAGGTCAGCTCAGGCAGCCCCCTAGAGCAATAAGCACCGTCCGGCAATGCCGCTCTCTCGATGCATGGACGTTCGCGGGCATAAACTGCAGAATTACTGCTGTTTGTTTCATTTGTTAGTCTACTTGTCTTTTAATTAAACTTTGTGTGATTTTTATTATGTCATTATGGTAATCCTAAAGATTGATCTCTAAGGCTTTGTGCATATTTGGGTGTGTCCCGAAGTTCAGTTCTGCTATTTGAAAATTCACACAGCGTTGCCACATCCTATTCCAGAATCACTTATTAAGTTAAATGAGTTGAAAAAATTAAATGACATGTATATATATATATATATATATATATATATATATATATATATATATATATATATATATATATATATATAATTAAGTAATGCAAATGAGTATTAAAATGAGTTAATCCAATAAATGTTTATTTTTTATTCAGTGTTATACATGTCCTAAGTTGGCAACAATGACTTATCCTGACAGGATGTCAACCGTGTCAATCATTATTATTATCATTGTACGAATCAAGAATGGACTGTTAAGTTAAGAATAAAAAGGTTATCAGTTAGCATTAATAGCTTTTATTTAATTATATACAGCTTTCTATAACATGCTGTCAGGTTATTGTACAGCAAAATGAATGAGCAGAATTTCCAAGAGTTCTTGCAAGCTCAAACGCAAGCAATGCGTTTAATGCAAGAACAAATAATGTCATTGCAGCAGCAGTTAGGTACAACTACGAACCAAGAAAGCTCTCCTATAACAGCAAACATTCATGTACCGTGGCCTAAACCACTGCAGACGGACGGTGATACATATGAGAACTTCAATCTTTTCAAGTCAAACTGGGAAATATATCAAAAAGCAACAGGTTAATTAATAGCTTTTATTTAATTATATACAGCTTTCTATAACATTCAGTAAGTGAAATACTATTGTACTTTGAAGTATAATCCTTCAAAGTAAGTGAAATACTATTGTACTTTGAAGTATAATCCTTCAAGAATATAATGCAATATAATCAATATCATATGCATACGATACATACATATTGACAATCTCCCACTATAAAGCGTCAGTATTTCTGTACTTTGAAACATAACCCTTATTCTATACTGTTTCTATTGATTTGTGTATATTTTAATGTCGGCCTGTTTCCACAACTATGGCCAATCTGCGATGCCAGCAGTTCCATCTTATGATTTCGTACATTTTGCCTAATCCCTTCCATACCCTAAGGAGCATAGGAATACTGAACGTGTCCAACATTGCATGGTACATGGGACCGGTGTCATTACGGGGGATACTATATTTTAACAGTGGAAATCTTGTACAGGAGAGGTATCAAGTAAGATTAGAATTCAGTATAGGTTAGATAAGTAATATTATGAAAAAAAAGCGACATAAATGCTGCCTGTATAAAAGCCTCCTCATGTTTCGCACTTTAAAGCCGTTGGTCCCTTTACTGTGCAATGTTTGTTTATTTATTTATTTACGGGCCAGGAGCCCATTTTAGATAAGTACAAAAAGAAAAAAATATATACAATAAAAGCAGTTAATAAGGCATACAAAATGGTTACAAGTTAGACAAAATGAGAAAAAAAAAATAAAAATAAAAATAAAAATAGGCAATATAGGCAAAATATAGGCAATAAATATCAAGTACCGACTAACTAAACTTACAAAGTGACAGCTGTTTTAAGAAAACTGATTTTCTTGTGAAAAAGTCAAGTTCATCAGACAATTTGTTGGCCAGCACTGAGCATCTAATTAAATAAGAGTTGTGACTGTGATTGGTACGATGAAAAGCGACAAGAAACGAACTCTATGAACGAGTTACTCTTGGTGGAACAAAGAAGTTGATCATAGAAAGTAAGTGAGGACAAGATACCTCGAAGTTAATTATATTATAAAAAAGTTTTAAATCTTTTTGTTTACGTCGAACATCAAGAGGCATGATATTAAAATATGTTAGTAAATCATCGAAACCACCACAGTCATGGTGGCTTTTGAAAGCAAGAAACTTTAAAAATTTGCACTGTACTTGTTCAAGACTGACTGAATGACATGCATAGTAGGGAGACCATACAGAAGAGGCATATTCAAGATGAGGACGTACAAGAGAAAAATAAAGAATTTTAACGGATCTGATGTTGGTGAAATCAGAGGTACATCTTTTAACAAAGCCAAGCAACTTCAGAGACTTAGAAATCACATTAGAAACATGAGGAATAAATGAAAAAGATGAATCAAATGTAACACCCAAATACTAATTCAACGGACTTCAATGGTACACCGTTGATGTAATAGGTCTGTTCCTACCTCTATAAAAAGAAATTGATTGACATTTAGATGGATTGAGTTCCATCCCATTGTTAAGACACCAGCTTATTAAGTTGTCAATGTCGTACTGAATCTTAAAAAAGTCTGAGGGACTTGTAATCCCGGAAAATAATTTTAGATCGTCAGCAAACAACAAAAATCTACAATGAGAAAAACACTCATGAATATCATTAATGAAGATATTAAATAGCAAGGGCCCCAAGTGAGAACCTTGTGGCACACCAGACAAAACCTTTATCCCATTGAACATAAAATTCCCTATCCGCACCACCTGATATCTGTCAGAAAGGTAACTACCTATCCAGCTGAGAAGAGGATCGCCAACACCAAACATATGTAGCTTATGGATTAAGAGGTTATGGTTCACTCTGTCAAAGGCCTTGGAAAAGTCGGTATAAACAGAGTCAACCTGAATACCCCCCGCCAAGGACTCCGACAAGTAAGCACTGTACACCAACAGGTTTAGGTCAGCAGAACGACCTGATATAAATCCATATTGCTGGTCAATGATTGAACCTCTAAGGAGAGAAGTAAGAGTCTCACACAGAAGAACTTCAAAAATTTTAGGAATAACGCTAAGAATACTTATCGGTCGGTAGTTCTCAACAAGACCTCTGTCAGCAGATTTAAAAATTGGAAGAATGAAACTAAGTTTCCAGCATGAAGGGAAAACACCCATTTCCAGAGATAAATTAAAGATGAACCATAAAGGTCTAGACAAATTAAAACTACAGCACCTAAGAAGAGATGGGGGAATACCGTCTGGCCCAGAACTTTTACTGACATCTAGGGCTGCAAGTTTAGTATAAATGTTTGATATTTTAATGTGGTGCACTGACAGAATCAGCTCAGCATAAGAAAATTCATGGGTAGGGGGAGAACACTTATCGCCGCTGTAAACCAACGAAAAATACTCAGCGAACATGTCAACAATGTCTAATCCCGATGAACTTATTTGATCATTATATTTTAAAGTACTTGGAAAATCAGTATTAGTGAATTTTCGTAGAAAAAATTCACTAATGGGGAGATCCCGACTTTTGAATTTTGAAAAATTTTTTGCTAATGAGCGCGAACTAGGACCCCTAGAACCCATATCCGGGGTTAGTTTCAATTTTTATATGTTTATATATATATATATATATATATATATATATATATATATATATATATATATATATATATATATATATATATATATATATATATATATATATATATATATATATATATATATATATATATATTATATATATATTTATATATATATATATATATATATATATATGTATCACACCGATAACTCAAAAAATAATGGGCCGATTTTGATCAAATTTGGCATGTACGTTTCTTTTGTAAATAGCTTGGATAAGTTCGTTAGTCAGGAAAATCGGACGAGGTTTTCCGGGAAAATTTTGAGTTTTCATTCGAAAAAAATTCTTATCTCAAAAAGTAATAAGCCGATTTTAATAAAATTTGGCATGTACCTTCCTTTTGTAAATGGCCTTGACAAGTTTGTTAGCCAGGAAAATCGGACGAGGTTTTCCGGGAAAATTTTGAGTTTTCATTCGAAAAAAATTCTTATCTCAAAAAGTAATAAGCCGATTTTAATAAAATTTGGCATGTACCTTCCCTTTGTAAATGGCCTTGATAAGTTTGTTATCCAGGAAAATCGGACGAGGTTTTCCGGGAAAATTTTGAGTTTTAATTCGAAAAAAATTTTTATCTCAAAAAGTAATATGCCGATTTTAATAAAATTTGGCATGTACCTTCCTTTTGTAAATGGCCTTGATAAGTTTGTTATCCAGAAAAATCGGACGAGGTTTTCCGGGAAAATTTTGAGTTTTCATTCAAAAAAAATTTTTATCTCAAAGAATAATGGGCTGATTTTGATAAAATTTGGCACGTACCTTCCTTTTGTAAATGTCTTTGATAAGTTTGTTAATCAGAAAAATTGGACGAGGTTTTCCGGAAAAATTTTGAGTTTTCATTTGAAAAAAATTTTTATCTTAAAAAATAAAAATTCTATGATAACCAAATTTGGTAGGTAGGTTTATGATATAAAATGTAAACTATACACCAAAATTTAGATTTCTATGTTACAAGAAAAAAAAGTTATAATAAAATATTTTGTGCCAGATCATTTTTATGAAAATTCACTACCATAACGCACTTGCTGCGTCTTCGACTTTTCTTATACTTGGAGTTAACAAATTTTCAGAAAGGTTTGGTATTATTACATAGTGATGACTCAGTTTCGGAAACATAGTTAATGTAAGCTTCACGAGATTTTATCTTACATAGAGATCTTAATTTAGAAAACTTAACATACTCATCAGCAGACTTGGATACCTTATATTTGAGATGTGCTTGCTTTTTAAGATATATTAAGTTTTTGAGTTCAGGTGTAAACCATCGTAGACACTTTTTAGAAGAAAACTCTTTTAAAGGGACATATAAATCAGTAGCAATGTACAAAATATCATAAAGCATTTTCACCATCAATTCAAGGGATTTATTTTCGAACAAAGTATCCCAACTAACTAAGTCTAAAAATCCCGAAATTGAGACGAAGTCAGCAGACTTGAAATCTCTGTAATAACCATCTGGAACAAATTGGTGTTAGGCATGTTAAATATCACTATGCTTTGTACTTAACAGAAGGGGTTCGGCAAAATTGACAAAACAGGTTTTGAGGTAGAAGAAGCTGGTGTGGTTTATTTTAATACGGGGCAATTGAAACATTTGCTGTAGCAAAACATTTTTTGCCTTATGGGACACCCGGTATATTTTTACATTTTCTTGTCATTCTTAAAATGGGGTTATTTTCAATTGAGGCCAAAATTGTAATATCTAAGTTCTTGGTGATCGATGTTATTATTGTTCTTCTGTCACGGTTTGGAAAACTCAACAAAACTTGTTAGGTTTCTTTTCAGTCTTTTAAACAATGCACCAAATGGCTGTGCTCGTTCTGGATATCGATGTCCATGTTGACTGGCAGCTTCCATATTCATTTAATGTGTGACCACATCTTTTGTAGTACGGTTTGGATTTATTTTTGTGCAAAACGCGAATTGGTGTCGTTGCACTTGTACCAGCAATTACAAATAGCTCTCGTGATGACGCAAGATTATTTACTTCTAAGGCTGCCAGAACATTTATTTCAGTTACCTCATTAATGCCTTTTGTTTTATTTGGCTTGAAAAATTTTTGTGCTCGTAAACATGTGCAATCTTTTGAAATTGCAAGAAATTGGGTTGCCTTCTTTTGGGTATAATTGTGCAGATATTTTTCTGCACTTTTTAGTGCATTCCGACTACAAGCAATGTAGATACAAAACATATCATACCTTTCGTCTGCACTATAACTTTCCATAATCTTGCTGATATTTAAATGAAGGTAGAAATAAACAATATGTCAAGCACGACATAAACGTTAAATGTCACCTCATTATGTGACAACCATCTAGTAAAAAACAGTTTGATTGATAAAAATTCAAAATATGTTTTAATGGGCTTGTTCTTAACTAAAGTAGTAAGTTTGATACATTGTTGGATTCCTTAATTTTTTTTTCTATGTAACCATGGAAAATTCCAATATTGTGGCCATAAGAAAAAGGGGCTCCTGATTCGCCCGTGAGACCTGATGGTCATCAACTCCCCTTAATCATACAGTTTCCGTTCAGGGGTTCAGTGGTCTCTTCCCCTGTTGGTGACACTGGGCAAAGATCATATAATTTTCGAAAATGTGATTTTGTCAGATTGTATGCGGAGCTTGGCGGCTTGTGCCGGGATGGCTTGGATGGGCTTCAGGATGTCGATTCTATGCTTGACTTTTTCTATTCCAGAATTTACGACTTGTTTGATCTGTATGTTCCCATGACTGCTCCAAGAGCATGTAATAGGTACCCCCCGTGGTTTTCTAAAGAAATTAAAGTTAGTATCAAATATAAATATTCATTATGGTGTAAGTTTAAGAAGTCTGGAAATGTGGAGTTTCTGGATAGATTTAGGGAGCTGAGACAAAAACTTAAGAGAGACATTTATCTTTCTCGAGTAAACTACTTTCAGAGGGTTGAAAGAGAGATTAGGTCTAATGCTAAAAAATTCTGGAACTGCGCTTCTTGACGCCGTCAAAACTTTTCTATTGGGAATTCATCTAACCAGCAACAGGCAGCTGACAGCTTTGCTTCTTATTTTGCGGGATGTTCTGGTTCCACCCCCACCTCATCGCCTACAGCTGCCAGCCTGGCTTCGGGTGACATCACCATGTTCTTTGTTGATGACTTTACAGATGACGAAATTTATACAGCCGCTAAGAGAATTAAGGCTAACATGTCTGTGGACCTGTGCACCTGATCTGGTTCCTGGTTTCTTGGTGCGCGACTGCTTATATGCTTTCCTGACTCCACTTAAGAAAATTTTCAAACTGATTCTTAGATCTGGAACATTCCCCGCGATTTGGAAGCTGTCACGGGTTTTCCCTGTCTTCAAGGCGGGGGATAGTGGTGATCCATCATCAAACTATCGACCAATAGCCATACTATGTGTCTTCTGTAAGATTTTCGAGGCCTGCCTTTTTCAGCGAATACTGTTTCACATCAAAAACAGACTCTCTAGTTCTCAGCATGGTTTCATTCCAGGTAGATCGACTGTAACGAATTTAGTTGACGTTACACAGTTCATTGCGTCCGCTCTTGACCGCTCTTCACAGGTTGATGTTGTGTATACTGATCTATCTAAGGCCCTCGATTGTCTAAATCACTCTGTTCTGATTGACAGGATGAGGGCTATCGGATTCTCCGAGGGCTTGCTTGGCTTGTTCAGATCTTACCTGGATGGAAGGAGCCAATTTGTTGAGGTTGGGGGCTTCAAATCTAACACCTATCACGTAACTTCGGGAGTGCCGCAGGGTTCCATACTCGGTCCATTACTGTTTAATATTCATTGATTGTTGTTGCCCTTACTTGGTGAAACTTGTCCATACTACATATAGACTTGGAGACTACTTCTCTGGCTTCACTGTTGGTTTTTGTAGGTGAAGGACGTAGCCAGCGCGTGAGCTAACTGGAGCAAGTGGCCCTTCGAATAATGGACGTTCTAGGATGTTCTTCTGCAGCGAAACTATAGTCACAGAAGCATTGAAGAACATCGTAGAACTTCCAGAATTCGAAGGGCCACTTGCTCCAGTTAGCTCACACGCTGGCTACGTCCTTCACCTACAAAAACCAACAGTGAAGCCAGAGAAGTAGTCTCCAAGTCTATATGTAGTACTGTTTAATATATTTATTGACCCAGTTAAACATGTTTTACATGTTCCTTTTTTAATGTATGCAGACGATATTAAGATTTTCGCAAATATTTCGAGTGTTGATGACTGTTTGCGGCTCCAGAACTGTCTTCAGATCCTTGATGAATGGTGTTGTCGGAGTGGTCTTTCTATGAATGTTTCCAAGTGTTGTGTGATGTCCTTTACTCGAAATAAGCACGCAATCACTTTCGGGTACAATATAAGAGGGCTTCCACTTGACCGCCCTGGGACAGTTAAGGACCTTGGAATTGTTTTTGATGGTACTCTATCTTTTAAACCACACTATGAGCACACTGTCAGTTCTGCTTACAAAACTCTAGGGTTTCTGATGAGAAACAGCAAAAATTTCTCACAGACCGACACCTTCCTCCTGCTCTTTAGCTGTTTGGTTAGGTCCCGACTTGAATATGGCTCAAATGTGTGGGCTCCTACTTATGAGATACATGTGGCAAGCCTGGAATCAGTGCAAAGGAAATTTCTAAAATTTCTTAGCTTTTGTGTGGATGGTCGATATCCGTCTATTGGTTTTCCTCAGGAAAGTTTACTTCTTAGCTTTAGTCTGCAGAGTCTGTCGGTGCGCAGGCAGTGCAGTTTCATTATATTTTTATATAAACTGGTTAATTCTGTGTTCGACTGCCCTAGTCTGCTTCAGCAACTTAATTTCAATTTGCCTCGTATTGCAGCACGTTTTCCAGGCACATTCTATCTCCCGACTGCTCGTACACGATTGCTGCGATCGTCTCCATATTACCAGATGTGCAATGATTACTCTGTACTGCAAGACCACCTAGATATCTTCTCATGTAACATATCAGAGATAAAAATGTTTTTCAAAGTGATATAATTTGTGACTCTTTTTTTGTATTGTTAACTTGATTATTGTTAGTTATTATGTTTTGTGTATTGGCTAGAGGTGTGCGAACCCATGTTTTGTTCGAACCGAACTATAAACGAACCCAAGCAAATATGTTGCCTCGAACTTCGAACCTCTGAAATAGTATGTCTAAGGTTCACAGTCGAACTTCGAACTTATTAGAAATTCAAAATCGAACATCGAACTACCCAAAATTCTTCAGTGTTCATATATCATTTCCTTAAATACAAAATTTAGGAATATTGTAACATACAATATTTGATATGTAAAAGACTCCCACTTTTTTTGCAAAAAGGAAGGGTTCGACAAATTTACAGGTTGATTGGGTGAAAATGCCTTCCGGTGCTGATCGTTGTGGAGATGGGTCAATGTTAAATCAAAACCACAAAAACAAAAAATATTTTAAACTTTTTTAGATTTCTAGATCTATAGATAAGCTCACCTATAAATATGTTGTTGTTTGGTATTGACTAGGCAGTTTTAGCAAACAGATTGAGAGGGTTCAAAGTGAGCATGATAGGTATATAACAATAAAAATTAAAAAAAAAGGAAACCGACTTCATTAAGAATAACTCGAAAACTACTTGTCAGTTCTTCATCAAATTTATATGAGAAGCACCAGCTGTCAAATAAAAAAAGAATTATCACAATCGGTTTACCTAGAAAAAAGTTCTGAGGTAACAGATTTTAAAAAATGCAGTCTAATTGAGAACCTCCTCCTTTTTTGAAGTCAGTTAAAAATAACCACTTACAAGTTTGAACTGTCTGCTGATTGTGAATATGTAACTGTTTTGGCTCACTGTGAAATAAAGCATGTTGAAACCAATGTTTTCCAAAGGCAATCTGCAATTTTCCTCAAATTCTGAAAATTTACGTTACCGATCGCCTTCGAACACTGCCATCATAATGTTGTTACTGAAAGAGGTGTTTGGAGGCTATGATATATAAAAAAACTATATCTGTGATTGCTAAATGGCACCGTTGTGTCTCAATGTGTCCCACCTACTATCAAAAATGTGCACGAGTGAAATCTCCTGAAATTACGCTATCCACTCAATGAGACCGATAACGAGGTTAAAGCGTCGATACCAAGTTAAAGGGGCCGCAACTTCGTTACCTTTGGCAACATTCAATGTCTGTAAAGTTAAATTTCGAAGTATTTTTGACCAACGAAGTTCGAACTATTTTGAAGAATTGCATATTTCGAACTTCGAACTACTTCAATATCGCGAGTGCGAACATATTTTCGAACCGAAGGTTCGGTTCGAGTTCGGGTTCGGTTCGAAATTTCGAAGCTTCGCACACCTCTAGTATTGGCCCATCCTTAATTTGGCTTTTAAGCTGTTGGATGGTGTATGAATAAATAAATTACAGTCATATGCCGTCCACCACACTTTTCACCAAAAAAAAATTAAAAAAAAAAGGTAGTGGTAACTCAAAATCTTGTAAGCGAAAAAAATCATAAATTAGATAAAAATAAAATCTGGATAAATATGTATGTTTACATGTGGAACTTACTTTTTTCAAAGTTCCCAGGAATAACGAAGTTATAACAATTCTTGGTTTAGATAGGTTTTCAGTTTTTTTTCAAACATTTTGAGAACCGCAAATTTTTTTTCCAATTTTTGAATGTTATTTTAATGGGCTTATAATTACGCAACTTTTTTTTAATTTAACCGATCTTGTAGCTCTTCAAATAAAAAAAAACCCATACATAGAAGGATACTTGGTGCACTATGTAAATGTTTAATTGTTTCCAGTAATAGAGGTATTTCGATGCAAAAGTGTTCAGACTTCATTGTAAATATCAGTATTAGAGGTTTCTTACCTATCCAGTACCCACTTGACCAGGTTGCACTGTATTTATTAAATTACAGATACTGCAGTGGGAGAGGTTGAAGAATGCTTCAAGAGATTCCTGAAAAGAGATGATATCGATATCATTTTGATAAATCAGAACATTGCGGAATTGATCAGGCATGTAATAGATGGCCACAACCAGCCAGTTCCTGCTGTATTGGAAATTCCATCCAAAGATTTTCCATATGATGCCAGTAAGGATTCTATACTGAGAAGGGCAAAGGTAACACTATTTCTATTTTATTTGTAGTCAATTTAATGTAACAAAATCCTGTCTCCCTTGATATCAATATTTGACATTTTACATAAAGTTTTACTACTGTATTTTTGTCCAGTTGTGATATAGCCTGCTTTGGTTAGCTTATATTGTGAGTGTGCCATTATAGTCCCTCCAGTGCGACATTAAGGTCTGTTGTGGCCCACGCCGAATTGTCCTATATTTCACCCAAGAAGTCCAAGTCCAGCCTCTTACACAGGGCGATAATTTTTGTGGGAAAAAATTGATCCAGATCTTGTGGTGCAAGTTAAGTCTTGCCAAAGAACAGGTGTCTAGCCCTGTCCACAGCCGGCCAGGAACATAACATGTGCCCTGCTGTTTCGCCACTATCCATAGACTAGAATATAATAGCTTTATTAGCCACAAGATGTAAGACTAGATGCATTCTCGCAACAATTAGAACCGTAGACCGGTTTCGCTCTCATTAGAGCTCTTCAGTACGGCATACTAATTGCAGCAAAAATGCACCAAAAATAACACGGCTATCGTATAGCCAGTCTTAAAACACTAAGTGAGTAGCGAACGTGTCGCCACCTAGTTCGGAACCAAGTACTATGTTGTCACGCCCGCTCCAAATAATACAGAGTATTAAAAATAGAGACGGTATACAACCAACTAACAATTTAAAAAATTGTTAGCCCTGGCCCATTTCTACCCCAATATAGGGACAAAGTATGTAAGACTAGATGCATTCTCGCAACAATTAGAACCGTAGACCGGTTTCGCTCTCATTAGAGCTCTTCAGTACGGCATACTAATTGCAGCAAAAATGCACCAAAAATAACACGGCTAGCGTATAGCCAGTCTTAAAACACTAAGTGAGTAGCGAACGTGTCGCCACCTAGTTCGGAACCAAGTACTATGTTGTCACGCCTGCTCCAAATAATACAGAGTTTTAAAAATAGAGACGGTATACAACCAACTAACAATTTAAAAATACAACCAACTAACAATTTAAAAAATTGTTAGCCCTGGCCCATTTCTGTGTGACAACATAGTACTTGGTTCCGAACTAGGTGGCGACACGTTCGCTACTCACTTAGTGTTTTAAGACTGGCTATACGCTAGCCGTGTTATTTTTGGTGCATTTTTGCTGCAATTAGTATGCCGTACTGAAGAGCTCTAATGAGAGCGAAACCGGTCTACGGTTCTAATTGTTGCGAGAATGCATCTAGTCTTACATACTTTGTCCCTATATTGGGGTAGAAATGGGCCAGGGCTAACAATTTTTTAAATTGTTAGTTGGTTGTATACCGTCTCTATTTTTAATACTCTGTATTATTTGGAGCGGGCGTGACAACATAGTACTTGGTTCCGAACTAGGTGGCGACACGTTCGCTACTCACTTAGTGTTTTTAGCCACAAGATCACACACAAAAATGAAATTGGCCAGTCAAGACAACATTTTTTACATCAAGCACAAGAGTTGGCAATGATTCAGCCACTACAATTGACAATGTTATCACCAATGATAGCACATGTAGCGGTGATGTTGTTGTATCGGCTCTGTCAGATTATTATGCCATCCTGGCCACCATAGAGGGAGCCAATGTCAAAGAGGAAACATCCTTCAGATGTGTGCGTAAATATAATGAGGTGACCAAATCTCTGCTTAGGGATGAATTGTCAAGCATGGATTGGAACATGGAGAACTTGGATGGATCCAATATAAAATATAAGTTTGTATCTGACAAAATCCTCGGCACATATAATAAGCACAGAATTAGAAATAAAATTACTCATGAAAAACTGTGGCTGAACGATGATATCAGACAAATGTGCCAAACAAAAAGATTTTTATACACTGAGCTTCAGAAAAAAAGTTAGTAATGAATGCTATAAAGGATATTGTAGGTTACTTAAGCATGCAATACATAAGCCGAAAAAAAAATAACAGTTCAAAAATTCTTCAGGAGGCTCAAAATAAAGTTGTTGCAATTTGGCGGATTGTGAATGCATCGACTGGCAGAAGGAAAAAACATAAACTTGGGATGAACCTCGACAGTATATATCCTGATTCTTCGAGTGTAGAGGAGAAACTAAATAGTCTGAATAACATTTTTATTAATATCTGTGACAATATGAGTAATCCAGTTAGAGGGCCAAAAAATCAGACTGAGAACCTGATGAATATAGATTCGATCATGACGCTGACTCCAACTTGTCACTTGGAAGTATTTAAAATAATTAGGGGCCTCAAGAATACCATGTCAGTGGGAATTGATGAGCTGCCTATTAAGATATTGAAGGATAATGCTGACATTATATCTACACCTCTTGCAGAGGCCATCAATGAATGTATGATGACTGGAGCCTTTCCAGATGATCTAAAGATGTCGGCTGGTGTGCCAATCTACAAAAAGGATGATACCTCTGACCCCTCAAATTACAGACTTATTATGTTAACCCCAGTTATAGCAAAGGTACATGAGAGAGTTATTGTCACCAGAATTGTGGAACATTTTGAAAGATACAATATAATTAGTGATCTGCAGAATGCTTACATAAGAGAAAGAAGCACGACAAGAGCAATTTACCAATTCACTTCAGAGGTTCTTCAAGCTATGACTCTTTGAGAGGAGGTTGTTGGTGTTTTCGCGGATCTGTCCAAAGCCTTTGACAGCATAGACTGTCAGATACTTTATGAAAAGTTGGAGATGATTGGTGTAAGAGGAACAGTGTTGGAGGTGATGAAATCATATCTGACTCACAGAAAACAGTGTATCCGTAGTAAACACACAACTACAGATAAAAACATATATTCGTCAGTAGAGACAGTTAAGAGAGGGGTACCACAGGGGTCAGTGCTGGGCCCACTGCTGTTTATAATTTACATTAATGACTCGCCTACACTTCTCAACCACAAAACAATCTTATATGCAGAGGACACTTCGATCATCCTACGCATGCGACAGATAGATGAACTAGAATATCAGATGATTTCTGTCATGAGAGACCTTGACGCTTGGTTTAGTGCAAATCAAATGAAGATGAATGCTGAAAAAACACAGCTAATTAAATTTTATGCTGTTGGAGGAGAATCAATGACGATAAATGGTGGTAACACTCAGTTGCAAACTTCACAAAGCTGCAAGTTTCTTGGTCTGATCATAGACAATAATATGAATTGGAGGAAACACATAGAGTTTATTGCTCCCAAGTTCTCTAGTTCTTCAGATGCCTTAAGAGTGCTGCAGAGAAGTGTGGATGAGGGCACATGTCTTATGGTCTATTATGCATATGTGTATGCAATACTTAAGTATGGCATAGTGTTCTGGGGAAACTGTGGATGTGGACCGCATATTCATACTGCAGAAGTCTTGTGTCAGGTCCAGGTATGGGCTGAAACCTCGAGAATCCTGCATGCGGTATTTTATAGAGAAGAAGATACTGACTCTTCATTGTGTATACATATTGGAATGCGTCCTGTTTGTCAAGCAAAATATGCCGTTTTTCTCAAAATACCTGCCTGAGCAGGAGCATCATACAAGGCTCAGATGGAATCAGAAACTCCTACTTCCAAAAACACCATTAACAAATGTGCAGAGAAATGCAGAATATCAGATGATAAAAATATTCAATCACCTACCCCTGTTAGAAAAATATGGACGTAAAAACATTGAAAAAAGAACTGAAGGATATTCTACTGAGAAAGTGTTACTATTCCTGCAATGAATTCTTCAGAGACAGAGACATATGTCCACCACTCCAAGATCAAGATTCATAGCTGTCACTTTGGCATGGCCACGTTCACCATTGCATGCTTTCTCTGAGGGGGTTAATACAATATTTGTGGGGTGCATATGCATATGTGTGCTTTGTTAAGTCTGCAAGTTTTATATTGTCGAATTAATACTGCTGCATTGACAGTGTTTTATTTTATATATATATATATATTTTTTTGTTCCCTCAGGGCTCGTCCGCGGCCTTGCCGCCCCGATAGCACCGCAACCCTTGGTTGATTGTGCATACCCTTAGTCTTACTCCACCCATTCCAAGATCACTGTGCCTTGAACTAGTCTGCACAGCGATTGGTAGGGTGAAGTTTTATATTGCTCTGTCTCCGGTCTAGAGTGACCGTAGATCAGTTGTCTTTTCCGGTCCAGAGCTATACACTCACACAAGATGTGCTGGGCTGATTCCTCCCCCTCGCCGCAGAGTCTGCATGCGAGGTCCCCTTCGAACCGCCCCATTTTATGCAGGTGTTTCTTGACAGCCATGTGTCCCGTCAAGAGACCTGTTGTGTTTCTGAGCTGTCCTCTGCTAAGGTTTAGCAGCTCCACAGCTCTCTTTGAACTGGGTCCGTCAATTATTGACTTCCCATGTCTGAGCCCTGGACAGTCCGCCCAGTACACTTTGTGTTGGTTTCTGACCCAGGACTTAATGGCTCCCCTGGCAGTGCTCTTTGACACGCCCAGAGCCGGTTCTGGTCCCATAAATGGTTCTGCTGACCCTCTCTTCATTGCCTTTAACCCCCGAGTGACCCGGCACCCAGATGAGGGTCACCTCATTCTGCCCAGCCAGGTCGCTCGTCTCGTCTCGGCACTCACTCACCAGCCAGGAATTTACCCGTGGGCTACTTAGTGCCTTAAGGGCTGCCTGGTTGTCTGTGGCTATGAGGATCCGCTTGTTGGTGTAGCCCCTCCTCTTGTTCTCCCGCACACAGTGCAGGATGGCGTACATCTCGGCCTGAAACACCGTTGCATGGGCTCCGAGGGAAATACTATGACTTACCCTCGGTCCTTCCGAGTAAACACCTGCCCCCGTCCCACGCTCCCCGCCAGATCCGTCCGTGAACCAGACGAGCGCGTCCCGTGGCATGCCCGGCGTCTCCTCCCGCCATGCCTCGCGATCAGGGATTTCCACTGTAAAGTTGTTTTCCCTGCACATTCGCGGGCTCGCGAAGTCTGACCTCATTTCAAGCATGGGCTCCTTCACGATCTCCTGAATTTTGCAGTGGCCCCTGAAGCCTGGGTTGATCTTCAGTCTACCATTGCAGGCTAGTCTGTATAGTCCTAGCCTGGCCTCTCCCATAATAACTAAGTGTAGGGGGGGTAGATCCAGCAACACCTCCATGGCGGCTGTTGGGGTTGAAGACATGGCCCCTGTGATGCCTAGGCAAGCCATCCTTTGGATCTTGCCTAGTTTTTGTTTGGCACTGGATTGTGTCACCTTAGGCCACCAGACCAGTGCCGCATATGTTAACGATGGTCTGACCACCCTTGTGTACAGCCAGTGGGCCATACTAGGTCTTAGTCCCCACGTTTTTCCATATAACCGCCTAGTGACGGCTAAGGTCATGACTGCCTTACGCAGTATTTTTCCAATGTGACCATTCCAGGTTAGCTTAGAGTCCAATACGACCCCAAGATATTTTACCTCCCTGGCCATTGGAACGCTCCTACCGTATAGAGTGAGAGTTCTGTGGCTTTCACACTTCCTCCTCCTCGTAAACGGCACGACGGTTGCTTTCTCGGGGCTCACCCCGAGCCCTTGATCAACCGTCCACTCTTCCACCACTTTCAGTGCAGTCTGCATACGCTCCCACACTGCCTGTGTGACCTTTCTTCGGACTATGATGACAATGTCGTCCGCATAGCCCTGTACCTCATACCCCCCTCCCGAGAGCCTCCCCAGCAGGCCGTTATTTTATATTTAGATTTGTGTATATATTTGTTATTATTTATTATATATGTGTGTATATATGTTTATATTTAGATTTATATTATATTTACAAATGACGTGTTCTACACCCAATAGGGTATTTATGGAATGAATAAAGTATTATTATTATAAATGCAAAACTAGAAAATGCATACAAAAATCAACAAAAATACATTCACATCTATGTCTGCTTATCACTAAAAAAATGGATCACCTGGCCATCGAGAATCTCAACTGCTACACTACATTAAAATATCTGTTCTGTATAGACAGCCCTGTATTAAAAACATCTTAAATAATTGTTCTTAATTTATTGATAGGTTCATTTCTCAACCACCTTGAGAGTACATCAAAAAAGTCAACTCTAACCGTTTTAGTTTTACTTAGTCGATGCCTTAGTTGGATTAAATTATCTCTATGTCTGGTGTTATAACTATGCACTTCAGCATGTTTGTCAAAACTTTTACTTTTCTCTTTCGCCACCAACAATTGTCTGTAAACCACCAGTGAGTATAGTGACTAAGTGAAGATTGGAACCTGTGATGAGCACTGATAAGTACACGTGGGGAACCCAAATCACGAAAACACATCTTTTTAAAGACCTGACGATCGTTTCACTAACAAAGTTAGCGTCATCAAAGGATGAAAAATTCTACTAGTAGTAAAAGTATTATGTTAAGTTCCCGTAAGATAGGTTTACAGTGGACACAGCAACCCACCCCGACAACACCTCTGACAGCTGCTTTCTGCAGTACAAGGAGTGCAAACAAAAAGTGCACACTCACTGCATTTCCCCATGCAAGCAAACAGTGATTCAGATGTGAGTAAAACATCCCATAATAGGTGATCAAAGCTGCCTCAGGTCCAGCCAATGCAGAAATCTTACGCACTACATACACTGATGACACTAGCCTAGCAGCCAACGAGTCTATTGGACTCTTCCATACAAGAGAAGGGTCGATGTTGAGCCGAGAAATTTCCTAGCAGACTTCGACTTATTAGAAGTTACCCTGGCATGAAAATGGATGAAAGCTGTCTTATCCTTCCTGAGGAACAGTTTAGTATCACTAAACCAAACTCCCACCTCGCAAGGAACATTGTCCACTGTCTCACCAACATCGCTACCAGGATCAACAGTGAAAATAAAAGTTGTGTCATCTGCAAAGGGGGCTGTTGCTATTCTGTTTTGCTGGATGCTATCAGGAATGTTAGGTGGAAGATTATATATATATATATATATATATATATATATATATATATATATATATATATATATATATATATATATATATGAGAAAGAGAAGTGGCCAGAGTATAGAACCCTGAGGCACGCCTCTATGAATGTACCCCTCCACACTGTCCTTACAAGGAAACACTCTGTGTTCTATTATTAAGGTATGACCACAGGGACTCCAGACAGACTTCCCTATTACCATAATGACTTAACTTCGTCAAACATATTTTGTGCGAGACACAATGAAATGCCTTTGTTAAGTCTGCAAAAACTGCACATCACTGTTTTCTCCGTTAAAAAGCATAATTTACCATCTCTAGAAGATACGATATTGGCACAGCCAGCACTCATTTTCTTGTCTAAGCTCCATTCTGTGAATGTGGTGACGCAAGTGGCGGTGTCCTGTACCAGAGTTCTCAGTTATTACATGTTTAAATATAGCAGTTTTTGAACCCTTAAATCTGAAAGGCCATTGATAAATGCCTTAGAGTCTGCTAATCCTGGCAGATTTTGCCATTGTGGAATTGTTTTTCCATCTGTCGTGGTCTTTAAGGTCCATTTTGCTGTACATAAGGATATCCCTAGCACAGGTTCTGATCCGGCCCCACTCCTGGCAAGAGCGTCGGTTGTTACATTTCCATCAAGTGCCCCAGTATCCAGATAAGCTTACCAGTTTGTTGAGGGTAGTCGTAAAACTCCATACCATTTTTAAATTACAATGGTAGGAACTAAGTACCCTTGTAGCAGCTTGGCTGTCGGAAAATATTTTTATTGATTTGTGTGCATCACAGTTTTGTTTAATCTCCCTCAGACACATCTCTATGGCATATACTTCTGCCTGGTGTATGGTTCCATACTTTCCTAAGCTAGATGATATTCTTGCATCGATGCTGCTCCCATATGCGCTAACTCTTGCCCCTGACTAGGGTTTAGAGCTGTCCATGTACAGAGAGTTGCCCTCAATAGAGACATTCTATTTTGTTCCCAGTCCTTCCTTTCTGGAAGGACGGTCTTGAAAGACAGGTCTCTACTGATCTTAGTAGGCAGCAAGTCTGAGACCATTCCTAGAACCTCGTAACTTTCAATGTCATCGAGGAATCTGGTTCTTCCCATACTGATTTCCTTCGGCATGCTGTCAGCTGTTTGGTTTAGTCTGTACATTGTCCACCTAGCCAAATGTGAAGAGGTCGAATGTTTTGGAGCACTTCCAGAGCGGCTGATGGAGAGGTGCTCAACACGCTCGATATCATTACACATGCTTGACTGTAGCTGAGCCAGTATGGCCCTGTAGGTACCACGAAGTGCCTTAGGCCACCAAACTATAGCTCCATGGGCTATCATTGGTCCGATAACCATTACATAGGGCCAATACATTTGTTGTGGGTTTGTTCCTCGGGTGTTCCCACAGATCCTTCGGCAAGTCCAGAGTGATAGCTTGGCACTGTGGATTACATTCTTAGACTGTAAAATCCAGTTAAGCATCTTATCTAGAGTAACCTCCAGACATTTCGCCTGTTCCAGAAATGGAAGTGTCTCACCCAGAAGAGTAGGTGGTTTCTTCTGGTGATTGGGACAATGATGGTTTTGCAGGAGTTCACAGACATCTGCTTCCTCTGGTACTAATCATTCACTACATTTAGTGTCTCTTGAAGAGTATTTGAAAGTTCATCTTCAGATTTACCTCTAACCATTATGACAAGATCATCCACCTACGCCTGGACCTCAACCTCCCACAGTTCCAGGATAGCCAACAGATCGCCCACATAGAGGGACCAAAGCAATATGGATAATACTCCTTCCTGCGGGCACCCCCCTGCAAACTTGCTTTTTTTTCCCTCAGGGCTCGTCCGCGGCCTTGCCGCCCCGATAGCACCGCAACCCTTGGTTGATTGTGCATGTGCAAACTTGCTTAGTCAACGTCCAGATTTCCGCCCCATACACTACTAGACTCCACCTTTGAGGTGATTCCGTACAGCTTTTGTCTTCATCATCACATCTAAGGGTGATGTCGCCCTGTTATCCCACCTATTATTATGTGTCACCAGCAGCTCTCTTCATTTAATTGTAGTTCTGCACTTCACTAATTCATTGTGCCAGGTTTTCTAGAAGTTTTCCCCTTTTATAATATGAGTCCTTCAATTAATGTCGTTATATAGTTATATGTCCAATAAATTTGGCTAGTCTCCTGTTAATTGCTTTCAGCAAACATTTTTCTTCCAAGACACTTTCATTTGTTTTTCTATTAATGTATCGTGTCTTCTTCATTGTTTTATATCCACATTTCAAAAACTTCATATCCTGCTTAGTCAAAATCCAGCTTTCTGCTCCATATACCGCCACATTTTTTCATTATTTTTTTGCGTCCATACTTCTTTTGCTTTCTTACATTTTTGTCCCACCATCTCTTGTTATTTATAAACTATCTGACATAAATAACTAACTAATCAGTAACATCCAGCTTAAATTCAGAGACTGGAAGCGGTAGAAAACTCTTAATAATCCTGTTGATTATTTGAAATTTCAGTGGCTTAGACGTGTTGTCAAAGTAGCCTCGGAAACCAAAGAAAAATTTTCTCCCAACATATTTCGTCTGATCCTTCTAGCTTCTGGAAGCTGATCAATCTCAAAAGGAATAACTCCATACCTCAAACCACGTTCTCATATGAGGCGTCATTCTGACTGATCCACTTTTTGTGGTCAACACATTCGCAGAAATTTTTTCAGATATCGTTCATAAGCCGGACAAATGGTGATACTGATATGGAATCGGACATTGTAGGTAATAATACCATCATAGATATTCGAGGTCACAAATTCCTGAGTGCAATTAAGAAAATCAGGCCGAAACATACATCGGGCACTGCATAGATTCCAACTTTCTTGGTAAGAGACTGTGCTTACATTTTTATGTATCCTTTCACGTTCATCTTTAGCATCTCGCTTAAAACATCAAAGTTTCCTACCATCTGCAAAACAGGTCGTTCTATTCCATTCCCTAAAAAACGTGACTAAACCCAAGTTGAAAACCATAGACAAATCATAATCATGAATAATTTTTCAGATGTGTTTGAATTTGTTCTGAACGATTGTATCATATTTAATGTTAAAAATTCCATTTCAGATTCTCAGCATGGTTTTATGTCTTTTACAATGGATTGTGGTCTCTTGAGACTTTGGCCGTGTCCGGTGTGCCACAGGGATCTGTTTTGGGTCCTCTGTTCCTTAATTTATTCATCAATGACATCAATAATATGCTTGAGGTTCCTCACCTGCTTTACGTCGAGGATTTTAAGATTTTTCATACAATTAACAACCATGATGATTGTGTTAAAGTACAGGAAACTTTGTGTAGAATATATTCCTGTCAGAATGAACTGGCACTGAATGTCGGTAAATGTGAGGTTATGACTTATACACTCAATAAGCAACTAATCAGTTTTCTGTATGAATTATGTGATTCAATACTTAATAGACCTAACAATATTGCAGACTTAGGCATTCTGTTTGATGGCACTCTTATTTGTGAATCATATTGAGGATGCCATCTCTAAAGCCTCAAAGATCTTGGGGTATATCATCAGAAACTCAAAGAAATTTACATGTATAGACACCTTGAAAATTCTCTACTGTGCCTACGTTAGACTGCATTTGGAGTATGCTGCAGTAGTTTGGGCTCCCTATTATAGAGTTCATAGGGATGCACTAGAGGACGTTCAGCACTTTTCAAGATGCTGCTGTATAGAGCTGATAATATCTATACAGTTATTGGAACACCACAGAACTGTCTGTTGTTGCGCTTCTTGGTAGAGTCGCTGCAAAGCAGACGAAACTACTTTGGTTTATTTTATTATTTTTATTCTGTCTGTTAGATAGTGTGACTGAATGTTTACATATATTATGCTTGTTGGGCTTGTGTCATTGGACAAATGTAATACTGAATTCACTAGTACAAATAATGTGCCCTATATATTATAATTGTGTACATCGCTGCATTGACGTTTTCCAGTGCAACAAGTCCACTCTCAGATCTGTTGTTCAGATGATTGACTTGTGATCCAGTTATTTTTAAAGGGGTAGACATCGATCTAATCCAATCCATAGCAGGTGGTAGTGGAATTTTTCTTTACGTAATAGTAAAGGATTTTTTCACGCCCGAGGAGGTACCACCCCATACATCAAGGGGCCGGTGAAGTCCCAACGGACGTTTCCGGTTCTGGTGTATGAGTCGGTTTCCCTTATAAGCAAAAATGATGATGGCTCCTCCTTGTACAAAAGATTCCGGAGGCAAAATACCCCTCCATTAGGATCTCCGGGAGAGGGGTGTACAGGGGGCGCCAACATCAAGATTTAACATATCCTTTTCAAATATATGTGGCCTAAATTGTAACCTGAACTCCGTCCACCATTTCCTCCAGGCTAACAGGCCCCAACTCCTCTTCCTCACCGAAACCCAAATCAGTGCCAAAACAGCCACTAATCACCTTAATTTCCCGGGGTATGAGCTCATTACTTCCTTTAGATTGCATGGAGGCGTGTGCGCATACGTCCGTAGCAATCTACCCTGCACCAGACTCCCCAATTTAGAAGCTGGAAGAAAAGACATACTATGGATAAAACTCTCTCTCAGGGCTGCAACTAAATTCATCTGTTGCATTTACCGGTCACCTTCTGACAACAACTTTGTACAGCTCTTTGACTACCTTTCTGAAAAAACCGACTATCTGATTTCTGAATATCCTTCCTCCGAGGTCACTATTCTTGGTGACTTCAATGTCCATAATAAGGAATGGCTAGGATCTTCAAAAACCGATCCACAAGGGAGAGCAGCAGAGGCCTTTGCAGTCAGCAATTCTTTAGCCAATATGGTTCAGCAACCTACTTACTTTCCTCGTATCCCAACACACAACTCAAATCCCTTGGATCTCCTTCTTACTACAAAACCTGAATGCTATAAGGTATCAGTCACCGCCCCCCTTGGCCGCTCGGACCACGGCATGGTCACTGCTTCCTGCGCAATGCAACCCGAGGTCACACAGTCATCACACCCACGTATCGTTTGGCACTACAACTCCGCAAACTGGGACGAAATGCGGGATTACTTTTCCTCATTTCCATGGGCGTCTGTCTGCTTCTCTCATCCTGACCCCTCTGATATCTCACAAAACGTCACCGAAATTATCCAAGCCGGCATGGAGTTATTTATTCCACGTACACAGAAAACCTCTTCAGCCACTCAAAAGCCCTGGTTCTCTAAATCCTGTGACAAGGCCAGACTTGAAAAGGTCAAAGCTCACAAAACGCTTCTACACAATCCCAGTCAAGAAAACAGTCAAGCACTTAACGACGCAAGAAACCGCTATGTTCGCATTCTTTCTGAGGCAAAAAACTCGTTTAATAACCACATCAAAAACAAAGTCCTATCAAGCTCCAACGGCGACAAACCCTTCTGGACTCTTGCTAAATCTAGTGGGAATAATTTCTGCAAAAGCACGTTACCACCTCTTGTCTCAGGGGATGAAATTGTTTCTACCGCCCTGGGCAAGGCTGAAGTTTTTGCTTCGTTGTTCGCCAGCAATTCTACTCTCAACCCACCTCCAAATGTTCAACCACCAACAGTCCCCAATGTCGCGCATAAAATGACTGATATCATTTTCAAAACTAAAAAGGTACGAAAGATGTTCTCTTCTCTTAATACCAGGAAAGCCTCTGGCCTTGACGAGATCCCAGCAATTGTTCTCAAAAAATGCGCACCAGAACTTGTTCCTGTCTTGACTCATCTATTTCAGATACCTTACAATAAAGGCATATTCCCTAGAAACTGGAAAACTGCTCGAGTACAACCCATCCCCAAGAAAGGATCCAAAGCGCTTCCTAGCAACTACAGGCCTATTTCTCTCCTTTCAGTTGTCTCTAAAGTGATGGAAAGGTATATAAACACCGAATTACTAAAATTTCTGGAAAAACACAGTCTAATCCACGACAGGCAGTATGGATTCCGTCAGCGCAGATCAACTGCCGACCTCCTTTCTTTTGTCACCCATTCTTGGAACAAGTCTATGGAACTACACAGTGAATCCCAGATTGTCGCTCTAGACATATCCAAAGCATTCGACCAGGTCTGGCACGCAGCGCTGCTTAATAAACTTCCGGCCTATGGCCTACCACCAAAATTTTGTACCTGGACAGCAAATTTTCTCTCCAACAGGAGCATTTCTGTTGTTGTGGATGGCCATTCCCCTAAACTGTATCCAATTAATGCAGGAGTTCCTCAAGGTTCAGCTTTAGCCCCTACTTTGTTTCTTCTCCACATCAATGACCTCCTCTCTAGCACATCCAACCCACTTCACAGTTACGCGGATGACAGCACCCTCCACTCAAATATACAATATTCTAAGCCTGTCTCTTTAGTCCAAATATATGAGGATCGCAGACTCATGGAGAGTTCTGTCCCCGTGCATCTCCAAAAAATATTAGACTGGGGAAGTAGAAATCTTTTACAATTCAACCCCACCAAATCTCAGTCTTGCTTTCTTTCTCATAAGAGATACACCAGCCCTAGACCCATCACAATGAACAACCAAGTTATTCAAAGTAATGAGTCCTTTTCTCTTGTTGGCATTTCTGTGGATCGAAATCTTAATTGGCACCAACATGTCACATCAATTGCAGAAGCGGCTGCTAAGAAATTAGGTTTCCTCTTCCGGGCTCGCAAATACTTTTCACCAGCTAATCTCTATACCTTATATACTTCACAAATAAGGCCAAACCTCGAATACTGCTCCCACATATGGGGTGCAGCTGCCGCTTCTACACTCGCTATCCTGGACTCCATTCAAAAGAGAGCTATACGTCTCATCGGTGACCCTACTTTCACCCAAAGGCTGCCATCCCTTGCCCACCGACGTGCCGTTGGTGACCTCTCTCTATTTTATAGATATCTGCACGGGCACTGCTCAGGGGAGCTTTCCTGCTGCCCCCAACAGATCTACCAGGGGAACAGAGCGAATGCACCCTTTTACTGTCCAGGTCACCAGACTTAGAACTTCTTGTTATGCCCGCTCTTTTGTCCCGAGGACTTCCAAGTTGTGGAATTCCTTGCCGGCACATGTGTTTCCTTCTCCTCCGAGCCTCCAAACCTTCAAGTCCAGAATTAACAAGTTGCCTATTTCCTCCCTGTCAACACCCACGGTACGATAGTATTTAGGCTGTAAGCCCTCGTGGTGTTGTTGAAATTTAAAAAAAAGTTGTTCTTTTTTATATATGTGTTTAGTTAATTTAATGATCTTTGGTTATTGTTGTAACTTTTACCGTGTTTGTTCAAGCTCTTTATTTGGGGACTTCCATGCTGGGTATTGTATTAATAAATAAATAAAAAAGGTTTGTGAATCTTATACAAATTTTAGCATAGCTTTTTTTATTCATCTGTCAGATAAAGGACAGAGATAGTAAAGCAGTTAAAGCTATGTTAGAAAGCACATAATATTCACTTAGACTTAAACGTTTCTCTTGCTCATATTGTAGAGCACCACTGGCAGATGGTTTTGTAAGAAATGTATTTCATTAAATTAAATACTTGTTAAAAATATGAAGTGTAAAGTTTTATAATTCTTTTTTTTTTTCAGGGTATGTTCAATCCAGATGATCTTATTTAAATTGTTAAAACAAACTACATATATTATATTGAACAGTTAGCTTCATCTTATAGCATATTATTATATCACTTATACATTCATTGTTATTTTAATGCATTCCTTGAGTGTTCTGGTTGTTATGTAAATAATACAAATATGTATGTATTGAAATTAAAGTAATACTTACTTTATGTCTTGTATTTTTGTCTTCCTTCACAGAACGTAATGTAAGATCGCTCAAACCCAGTCTCAAACTGTCAGGATTAAAATGTGTGTATTTTTCAGAATTTGAGTCTTTTCAATTATGGTCTTTTCTTTTGGGGGGTCATCACCCACCCATGGTTCAGCGCATATTTATACTACAGAAAAGATTGATAAGACGCCTAGCGGGTGTATACCATTGGTATTCATGCAGAGATTTATTTAAAAGCTTTTGGAAACTTACTATCCATAACTTATATACTTACAGGCCTGTTCAGAAAAATACTTAACTATTTGAATTGGGAATATTTAGGACCTTGCTGTTGGCTGCATTGTGTTGCTCATAACCTTATCTGTCACATGTTCTTGGATTGTTGATGTCTCGTTTAGTTTTAAAATTTCGCATAAAACTGGGGAAAACTTGCACAGAAATGTTTCAACTTTGAAACAAGCTTACATAGATGATGCTCTGAGTCATATGCAATGTTATGAATGGTTTTCACGATTTAAAAGTGGTAGTTAGTCATTTGAAGATGATCCTTGTGCAGGAAGGCTTTCGACTTCAATTGATGAGTTCCACGTTTGGAAAATCAACAATCTGGTGTGTGCAAATCACCAATTGACTGTCAGAGAAATTGCAAAAGACTGAAAAATTGAACATGCATTGAGTTGCCACCAAATTTGTTTCTCATTTAATACAAGACGTCCAGACACGTTGGAACTCAACTTATTATTTATTAGAAAGTTGTTTGAACAAAAACGACCTATTAGTTTATTTATAGCTGATAATAATGTAATTGGGTCTTTATCTCAAAATCAATGGCAGCTGACTGAAAATATTTTACTATTACTTAAACCGTTTGATGAAATTACAAGACGCTTCAGCTCAACTGACTCCATCATATCTGAAGTGATTCTAACACTGCTGGCTCTCCAAAAGTATCTTTTGCAAATCACTGCTCATGGTTTAGGAACAATGAAAGATACGCTTATATCTAATATAGAACAAAGATACCGTGGAATTAAATCTAATCCGCATTATTCATATGCAACTCTTTCAGGCCTACGGTTTAAATTGATTTTTATTTCTGACGGTAACAAGAAAACACTTACAGAAGAAATTTTGTCTCAAACTACTGCTCAGAATTTGAGGATAACCGAGGAAAATAAAGAATTAAATCAACAAATTGATAGTTCTGATTCTAACGATTTGCCTTTAGTGTCAATGATTAGTTCACCTAAAAGAGAAAGGACCAGTACAGATAATACATCTGTGTTTGATATAATGTCAGAAATTGCGTCAACTTCGACATCTCATTCAGTTGATTCATCAAATAAGAAAGATATGAAATTATAAATTGACTCTTATTTAAAGCAAAACATCATAGACAGAAACTCATCACCATTTGAATGGTGGAGAATCCATCAAAACACCTTTCCCAATTTAGCTGCGATTGCTAAACAACGATACTTATCTGCACCGGCCACAACCGTCTCTAGTGAAAGGTTATTTTCTGAAGCCGGGAATGTTTTTGAAACACAGAGAAACCGGCTATTAGCCGAAAACAGTGAACAATTAATTTTTCTGCACCACAATTTAAATTTACATAATATTATATGTATATTATATTGGATTCTCCGAGGTCTTGCTTGGCTTGTTCAGATCTTACCTGGATGGAAGGAGGCAATTTGTTGAGGTTGGGGACTTCAAGTCTGACACCCGTCACATAGCTTTAGGAGTGCCGCAGGGTTCCATACTCGGTCCATTGCTGTTAAATATATTTATTGACCCAGTTAAACATGTTCCTTTTTTAATGTATGCAGATGATATTAAGATTTTCGCAAATATTTCGAGTGTTGGTGGCTGTTTGCGGCTCCAGAACAGTCTTCAGATCCATGATGAATGGTGTTGTCGGAGTGGTCTTTCTATGAATGTTTCCAA
The DNA here is from genome assembly GCA_964006375.1 of Tillus elongatus. Lineage (NCBI taxonomy): Eukaryota > Metazoa > Arthropoda > Insecta > Coleoptera > Cleridae > Tillus > Tillus elongatus. The sequence goes on along the minus strand of OZ023262.1, from coordinate 308,715,830 downwards.
GTGTTGTGTGATGTCCTTTACTCGAAATAAGCACGCAATTACTTTCGGGTACAATATAAGAGGGCTTCCACTTGATCTCCCCGGGACAGTTAGGGACCTTGGAATTGTTTTTGATGGTACTCTATCTTTATAACCACACTACGAGCAGACTGACAATTCTGCTTACAAAACTCTTGGGTTTCTGACAAGAAACAGCAAAAATTTCTCACAGGCTGACACCCTCCTCCTGCTCTTTCGTTGTTTGGTTAGGACCCGACTTGAATATGGCTCAGTTGTGTGAGCTCCTACTTGTGAGATACATGTGGCAAGTCTAGAATCAGTGCAAAGGAAATTTCTCAAATTTCTTAGCTTTCGTGAGGATGGTCGATATCCTTCTATTGGTTTTCCTCAGGAAGGTTTACTTCTCCGGTTTGGTCTGCAGAGTCTGTCGATGCGCAGGCAGTGCAGTTTTGTTACATTTTTATACAAACTGGTTAATTCTGTGTTCGATTGCCCTCATCTGCTTCAGCAACTAAATTTCAATGTGCCTCGTATTGCAGCACGTTTTCCAGGCACATTCTATCTCCCGACTGCTCGTATGTGATTGCTGCGATCGTCTCCAATTTACCAGATGTGTAATGATTACTCTGTATTGCAGGACCACCTAGATATCTTCTCATGTAATATATCAGAGATAAAAATGTTTTTCAAAGCGATCTAATTTGTGACTCTCTTTTGTGTAGTTTGTTTGATTATTGTTTGTTATTATGTTTTTGTGTATCGGCCCATCCTTAGTTTGGCTTTGAGCTTTTGGATGGTGTATGAATAAATAAATAAATAAAATAGAGGCGCTGAATATTGCTTCCAGTAGAGAGAAGAAAGGAAGGAGCATTCTGATTCAGATTAGAGAAGTGGACGGTGGATTTAGATGATTGTATTTGATGTATAATTTCGGAGTGAGACAGATAAAGTTTTGAGTTGGATTTGATTTATCGGCCTGTTAAATCTTGACACCTTCCTAGATAACGAAAATTCTTTAACGTTCATATATCATTCCCTTAAATACAAAATTTCGGTACACGATACTTGTTACTTGGTACGTAGAAGATCCACAATTATTTTTACAAAAAGCAAAAGCAACTTACAGGTTGAGTGGGAGAAAATGCCTCCTGGTACTAATGTTGGATGGTGTTAACGGGCAAAGAACCACTCGTGAATTTATGTATATGAGAAATCAAGGTATGAAGGTATTTTAACTGCATGAACTATGATTTTCCTACGAGATAGTTGAAAACTGCTCAGTGTTATTCGAGACACATAATAATCACATACGCTATTTGAAATTTCTCTTTTCATCTTTGGATATATGTTTTTATCACAGTTTGCAGCATTTGGTTTCCGCAAAATGACATTTATTTCAATATTGTGTTATTCTGACCGGTACCAACCATCTGGTTCCCAATTACATTATATATTTAATTTGAATAGGTGATAGTAATAAAACCAACTCAGAATTCAGTGAACACTGAATAAACATTTTTGAAAGACCTTTTAAAAATAATCAAAATCAACTATTTTACAAGAAACCACATCATTCTGAACACATTGTTCTTTGTTCAAAGGAAGATTATTGTTAAGTGATAAAGATCCAAGCGACAAAACTGCGAACCAAGTGACATGGTTCCTTAAAGTGTCATTTGTGTAAACAGAACCACAACAATTATTTTTTTTCTTTATTAAAGCATAAACATGTAACTCAGCTTCTCCAAAAGTAGCTTAGATTGTTTCTGGGCCATTTCCACAATTAATTTACTCCTTTTGCTCTTTGTTTCAATACGAAATCAGTTTTTATACAGAAAACAATGCGAAAACATGCACTAGTAGGTGGTTCTTTATACACTATCAGAATACTAAAATAAATGGTTTAGAACTTATGTTGGCCACCAGAAGGCAGAAACTAGTTGCATCAGAAAGTTCCTAATACATGTAATAGATGGCACAATAAACTAACGGTATATGAAAAATAACCATTATTTGCCTTTTGGCGCCTGGTTCCCTGTTCATTAATTCTATCCAACTGTATACAATCTTTATCAACCATGGATAGGTAAAAAAGTTGAATTTTGGAGAGGAATCAAAGATACATTAATCCTTACGAAATTTATAAAAACTACATATTCAGCATTGTTACAGAATCTTGAAATATCAGCTTTTAATTTTGACGACAACTAAAATATTTCTTATCAAATATGATGGATCACTATTTACATATAAAGCAAATAAAACAGAAATCACAGCTTATACGATAAAAGAGATCTTAAATAAGAAAATTTACAAAAGTTAAACATACAAAAAAAAACATCACAAAATAAGTTAGATCATACATACTATCTTGTCATTTTTAAACAAAAAATAATATTCAATTTGCTTATATTATAAAATCATACTAACTATGAATTCATTGATACTTTTAAATCTCGCAATAATCTTATAAAATTGTAAATGTAGAGAAGTGGGCAAGATCTAACAATTTACATGGAAGATATTTCTCATACCACGAGAATAAATTATTTTAAAACAGCATCAGTTTTTCAGTGTCATCTAAATATATATGGCTGTCCCCAAGTTTATAGTTTTTTTTAATGACACACCTACAGGAAAAATCTCAGCTAGAGGTGAAATAGTTTCATACACACACCAAAAGAAAAATCAAATACATTATTCACAAATTGAAATAAGTGGCAAATCCTTATGCTAAAGATCCATGTCTTGTAAAGCTAAATTCAGGTCTTAAAATCATTCAACTAGGGTTAATATTTTTAAAGGAAAATTTGCGACAAATAACATTAAAATTTATGCGTAAAGTGAAATAAAAAATCTCAGATTCTACATAAAGAATTGCTAATGACAAACGCTGTGTAAATGACATATAAAAAAAAGCTTGGGACGCAGCAAGTGCGTTATGGTAGTGAATTTTTATTAAATGCTTCAAATTTGAATAACTCAATTTTCTATAAACTTAGAAAGTTTAATTTTGGTATGTAGTAAGGTCTTTCCTAGGGCAAAATATCCACCAAATTTCATTGAAATAACTTTGTAATTTTCAGAGAAAAAAAATTTTTTCGAAAGAAAATTTAAAATTTGAATAACTCAATTTTATATAAACTTAGAAAGTTGAATTTTGGTACGTAGTAAGGTCTCTCCCAAGGCAACATATAGGGTAAATTTCATTAAAGCAGCTTTGTTATTTTCGGAGAAAAAATTTTTTTTTGAAAGAAAACTCAATATTTTCCCGGAAAACCTCGTCCGATTTTCCTGGCTAACGAACTCATCCAATCCATTAATAAAAGAAAGGCAAATGCCGAGTTTCATTGAAATCGGTTAATTATTTTTTGAATTATCAGACGGATACATACATACATACATATATATATATATATATATATATATATATATATATATATATATATATATATATATATATATATATATATATATATATATATATATATATATATATAACATATAAAAATTGAAACTGACCCCGGGTATGGGTTCTAGGGGTCCTAGTTCGCGCTCATTTACAAATTTTTGTGCAGTCTCACCATCGATACCTCTTAAATAAAAATTCACTAATAGCTCACGATAAACTCATGCCCCTATACTTGTAAACAATGACGTTATCCATTCGACACAGGCAAAACGTCGGATTTAAAAATTAGCAATGCTACCTTAAAGAAAATGAAAAATTACCGTGGAGAAGTGTCATCGGTATTGGCGTAAGTCCACAATTAAGGACAGAAAAAAATAATATGTAAAATCGAAAAATCCAAATTTCAAAATGTCTCAAAAACAAAAAAAAATTTCGGAGTTGTGTAACCGCCAATTTGTTGGGGTTTCGAGTGCGCAACTTTTCTCCCATTTAATCAAGTCTGTATCTGCTACAATTTTGGGGATCTTGGACACTGTATATTTTTTTACCATTCTGGTTGGACGTTTTGTCACCATCTTGTACATAAAGCTTACGGCGGTATAATCCACATATTTTGGTCGCCTTAAGATAAACACCTAAGAATCTATTTTTGAAAAACTTTTTTTATATGTTTTATTAATTTTATTCTCATTGATTGTATACTTCATTATTGCTTTTAGTGAATTTTTATTTAAAAAAATTCACTAATAGAGAGGTATCAATGGTGACTTTGCAAAAAAATTTTCAAATGAGCGCGAATTTGGGCACCTAGAATCCATATCCGGGGTCAGTTTCGATTTTTATATGTTATATATATATATATATATATATATATATATATATATATATATATATATATATATATATATATATATATATATATTGTTACGTTTTCTCCGGGTTCTGGATAAGTGAGACTTTTAATTTTAACAAAACAACTTTATTTACACTCTAAATATGGATACAATAAAATTTCTAGAATGTCTCTCTCACAAAACACTTAATTTACTGTCTACAATTACTGATCTCCACACAAGTCTCTACACTGGTACTACAGTAGCTACTCTCTTAACACTTTACACTGCTTCTTCAAGTCACTACCACATTCTCTTACTGAACTGAACTAACTTGGGCTGGCTTGCTTTCGCTTTTATATACTCGCCGTACCTTCCCCTCCTTTCTAGAGCTTTCCATTCCAGAACGTTCCAGAACCTTCTTTTACTAGAAGGTTCTGTGAATACAGATCGGTCCCGTGTGTATACAGGGGGATGTGTATACAGGATGATCCAAATGTGGTCACCACTCCTATGTTACACAAGAGGTGTTTCTCGAACTATAAGATCTCTCTGCGTATACAGGGTGTAAGGGTTCTCTGCGTATACAGGGTGTATATACAGGGTGTTCGGAATGTGCAGACCTCAGTTATCCGTTCCGACGGGGTACAAGTTGGTAACTTCGTTATTTCTGGTCCTAGAGGGTTGAGACTTCGCCTGAGGGGGGTCACCCCAGGCACCCCCAGGGGGGTGGGGAGGCGGTGTTGCCAGATTGTGCAAAAATTCCCAGATGTTGGGGAAATTCTGGAGATGTGGCAACACAGCACCTACGTCTATTGAAGTGCTTTGTAACACTGCCCCCCTCCTTAAGACTGTTCGTCCCGAACAGTATTTACCGGCCGCCAACTTGGGGGTTCGTTGCTCCGATAGGGACTCAACCTCTCTATGTGAACAACTTTGGGTTTAGTTCTTGGAGACAGCTGGATTCTGTAGACTAGGTCGTTAATTTTCTTAGTCACCAAGTATGGCCCTTCCCATGGTTTCTGAAGTTTGGGACTGAGGCCCTTTCTCCTTGTTGGTTGGTACAGCCACACTGCATCCCCTTCCTTGAATGTATGGGGTGTTGCTCTGCGATCCAAGCGCATCTTCATCCGGTCACTGCTTAAGAGGAGCCTATCTCTGACACATCTGTGTATAGTGCGCAGTTTTCCTTCTAGGTCGGCGACATACTCAGGTAACGTAGCTAGGTCCGCTATGTCCTCGGTCGGTGGTGGTCTCGTCATGTCGATTGGTAGCCGCATCTCTCTGCCGGTCAACATCATGGATGGAGTGTAGCCGGTAGATTCATGCTGAGAGCTTCTGTAAGCTAGGAGGAACAGAGGTATCAGCTTGTCCCAGGTTCTCTGATTCTCGTCAACAAACATAGCAAGATACTGATTGATGGTCCTGTTATGCCGTTCTACCATGCCGTCTGATTGAGGGTGGAGTGGCGTTGTTCTCGTTTTCTTTATGCCTAGCAAGTCCATTAGGCTCTTCCAGACCTCTGATTCGAAATTCCGGCCCTGGTCGGTGTGAATCTCCAAGGGTACGCCATGCCGTGATATGACATTTTCCATCAGGGCTTCTGCCACGGTCGTTGCCTCTTGGTTGGGGATCGGCGCAACTTCAGGCCATTTCGAGAAGTAGTCCATCGCCACCATTATGTATCTGTTCCCAGACTCTGTGATGGGAAAAGGTCCTGCGATGTCTACGGCAACTCTCTCCCACGGTGTACCTGAGATGTACTGCATCATTTTTCCTCTGGATCGGGTCTTTGGTCCTTTCTTTGAAGCACATTGGTCACACCTTTTGCACCATTCTTCCACGCTTCTTCGGCAGTTTATCCAATAGAAGCGGTCTCTCACTCTGGCAAGAGTTCTGTTGACCCCAAAGTGGCCTCCACTTCTACTATTGTGTAACTCTTGAAGAACACTGTCTATGCACTCACTTGGCACAACGGTCTGGTATATACAGTCTCTACCATCGGCAGTTTCCCATTTTCGAGTGATCATGTCATTCTTTAGACACAATGAGTCCCATTGTAGCCAGTAGCCTTTAACCTCCGCCCCAAACCGGGACACATCGTGCCACTCAGGTCTTTTCCCCTTTTGTAGCCATTCTCTAATATTTTTCAAGTCTGGATCTGTCTTCTGTGCGTCTCTGATGTATTCAAGATTTACGTCTAGATCGGTGTTATTCTCCTGTCCTGCCACCAGTTGTTTGATCTGATGAGTTACTTTGTCGATCTCTTTGTTCTCTTGTCGCTCGCAAAATTTACATTCATGCACTGAACATGGTCTTCTTGACAGGCTGTCTGCATTGGCGTGACTTCTTCCTCTTCGATGTTCAATCCGGAAGTCGTAGCTCTGCAGTTTCTCTATCCATCGTGCTATCTGTCCTTCGGGATTTCTAAAGTTCAGAAGCCATTGCAGAGCAGAGTGATCTGACCTCACGCGGAATGTTCTTCCGTACAGGAAGCTGTGGAAATGTTCGATGGATCTTACAACTGCCAGCAGTTCTTTCCGGGTTACACAGTAATTTCTTTCTGCTTTTCCGAACGTTTTGCTGAAGTAGCCTATCACAACTTCTTCTCCGGCTTGGAGCTGTGAGAGTACTGCCCCAATGCCATACTGGGAAGCATCGGTGTCCAGTATAAACAGTCCTTCGTCCTGAGGATAAGCCAGCACAGGAGCAGTGAGAAGACGATGTTTGAGCTCTCTAAAAGACTCTTGGCAATCTGGTGACCAGATGAACTCGGCCTTATTTTCAGTCAGGCTATGCAGAGGTTTCGCAATGCTGCTGAAGTACTTCACAAAGCGTCGGTAGTAGCTGCAAAGTCCCAGAAAACTTCTGACCTCATGTTTGTTCTTCGGCACAGGCCAGTCTCTTACTGCCTTTATTTTCTCTGGATCAGTTTCTATCCCTTTCTCAGAAACGACATGTCCGAGGAAACTCACTTTCTTCTGGAAGAGGACGCATTTCTTGGGATTGAGTTGCAGATTGGCACCTCTCAGCCTGGAGAAAACCTGCTTCAGATTCGACAGGTGTTCATCGAAAGTCCTTCCAATCACCATGACATCGTCGAGATACACCAGGCATGTTTCCCATGTAAGTCCTCTCAGCACTAACTCCATTAGTCGCTCGAAGGTGGCAGGAGCATTACATAAGCCGAATGGCATGACCTTGAATTGATACAACCCATTCCCGGTTGAAAAAGCAGTCTTCTCCTTATCGTCTTTATGGAGTTCTACTTGCCAGTAACCACTTTTCAGGTCTAATGTAGAGAACCACTTTGATCCGGCCAAAGTATTCAAAGTGTCGTCGATCCGGGGCAGGGGATAACTGTCTTTCTTGGTGACATCATTCAGCTTCCTATAGTCCACGCAAAATCTCATAGTGCCGTCTTTCTTGGTGACCAAAACTACTGGGGACGACCAAGGACTATTAGACTCCTCGATCACACCATCTTCCAGCATTTCGTTAACCATCGCCTTGATTTCTGATTGCTTGGCAAAAGGCAGTCTTCTCGGCGGCTGTCTAATTGATCTTGCGTCGCCAGTATTAATTCTGTGTTGCACTACACTCGTACGACCTGTGATTTTATCTTGAGCGAAGATATCAGCCTCCTCCAATACGAACTTCAGGGCCATCTCCATCTCCATATTGTTCAATTGGCCCCATGAATTCTTGAACCGCTCTACTATTTCTACTGGCAGTCTTCTGTCTAATGCAGTGGGTGTCACGTTTTTGGACAACATCACTCGGTCAATGGGTTCGCAAGTGGCGATAACCTCACCTTTCTTCAATGTGACCCTGTTAGTTTGTACGTTAGCCACTCTTATGGGTATTGTATTCTTCGGGTCTACTAAGCATCGCGCGACGAGGGCACCATCACGTCTATCTTTTAGGGGCTCCGCTATGAGAGCCGACATACAATCAAGTTTCTTCTCTAGTCTGGCTCTGACAATCTTCTCACTGTTACCAGCAATCCGTGTATCCTCGTCGACAATAAGTCTCACCCTGGGATTAGCTTCGACTGCTGTTGGAGATAAATACAACTCTTCGTTACCGATTTTCAAGATCTTATTCTGGAAGTCTACTGATAGGACATCTAAATCTTCCATTAAATCCAGGCCCAGAATAAATTCGTCGACGATTTCTGCGACGACAGCCCTTACCTGTAGCTCAGTACTGCCCAGCCTAATGTAAACAGTGGCCTCTCCATGCACGGGTATTCTATCTCCTTTTGCCGTCTCCAACACAGGCTGTTTGTTGGTAGTGAGTGCTGACTTGTTTGGCAACATGTCTGGACGTACAACGGATCTAGTGGCACCAGTATCGATGGTGAAACTGCATTGTCTTCCGTCTATGCTGCCAGGTATAACGAGGCTCTCGTGGTAGCGTCGGATAGTGGAGACCTTAACTTTGGGGCCTTGGGACTCGAACGCCAGCTGCCGCCCCCTTACACTGGCGTCAGGTCGTTTCCCTGACGCCGCTCACTGTTGGTGTATTCTTGTCTTCTGCGAGCCACCTGTTGGGTTTGTGAGCACTGTCTACTTATGTGCCCTTTCCTACCACACTTGTAACATTCTATGTCTGACCAATCTGCTTTCGTCCTACGTGCCCCAACCGGTACAGTGAGCTTGCTTATGGCTTCTTTTATCATTTTCATTTCTTGCCTTAGTTCCGCTGTCGTGTCTGCAAAGTCCTCTATCTCCTTCACTTCGCGCAGCCTGTTGCGGCGAGGTTGAGATGCATTCTTCGCTGCTTCAAATTCCAAGCCATAAATTACGCAGTCCGTAAGTGTTTTGAACCTTCCGAGCCTTAAAGCTTGTTGCATTTCATTATCAAGTACCCCATCGATGAAGGTCTGGATGGTTATCTGGTTGACAAATTCTTCTGGGGCTTGGGGATATGCCAGTCGCACAAGTTTCTCCACTTCGGCACTAAATTCTTGCAGCGTCTCATTTGGCTTCTGGACCCTTGACTTTAGTTGTGTCTGGTAGACCTGGCTCATGTACTTGTTACCATATCTCAAATCTAGGGCCTGTATCACTGTTAAGTAGTTTTGCTGTTTCGACTCCGGGATGTTCTGGAGGATTTCTAGGGCTTTACCTCGAAGCGAGAGAATTAGAGCAGTTGCTGCCTGTTGTTCGCTCCACCCATTGCTGAGAGCTGCCGCCTCAAACTGCCTCCTGTACATGGGCCACGATGTTTCTCCGTCAAAAGTCGGCGGCTTCAAGGTTCCATGAGGCTGCTGCACGATTGGCATATCTTCTTCCGGCCGATTTTGAACTGGGGACATTTCAGTAACTCCTCTTGGTTGAGTTCTGTCAGTCTGGCCCATCACCTGCTCTGTCAGTTCTCTATGTGTGATTTCTGTGCCTTTCATGATCATCTTAATTTGTTCTTTCAACCCTTCAACTTCTTCCCATCGTTTGTTCCAATCCTTTACATTTTCTGTTACATTTTCTACTTTACTGTTCACATTTTCTACTTTCTTGTCCACACTTTCTATTTTATTGTCCACATTTTCTACTTTCTTGTCCACATTTTCTATTTGTTCGTTGATCTGTTCAATTTCTTCTTTTACATCAACTCTCATATTGTGGAACATACTTCGGAGGTCTTCTTTGTCTTCTTCGCGTTGCTTCTTGAGTTCTTCTTTATCTTCAAGACGCCTCTGTTCCTCCTCTTGTCGTCTTCTCTCGTCTTCTTCACGCCGTCTTCTTTCATCTTCTTGTCGCCGTTGTTCGTCTTCTTCGCGTTGCCTCTTGAGGTCTTCTTTATCTTCTTGCCGCCGTCGTTCGTCTTCTTCGCGCCGTCTTCTTTCTTCTTCTTGTCGTCGTTGTTCGTCTTCTTCGCGTTGCCTCTTGAGGTCTTCTTTATCTTCTTGCCGCTGTCGTTCGTCTTCTTCGCGCCGTCTTCTTTCTTCTTCTTGTCGTCGTTGTTCGTCTTCTTCGCGCTGCCTCTTGAGGTCTTCTTTATCTTCTTGCCGCTGTCGTTCGTCTTCTTCGCGCCGTCTTCTTTCTTCTTCTTGTCGTCGTTGTTCGTCTTCTTCGCGTTGCTTTTTCAGTAAGTCCATCAACTCTTTGATTTCAGCCATCTTGTCGTAGTCAGTCGATCTAGTGTTTACCATTTACAGCTAGCTTAGTTGTCCACTTCTTCACTCACTTATCCCACACTTCTGACACCAAATTGTTACGTTTTCTCCGGGTTCTGGATAAGTGAGACTTTTAATTTTAACAAAACAACTTTATTTACACTCTAAATATGGATACAATAAAATTTCTAGAATGTCTCTCTCACAAAACACTTAATTTACTGTCTACAATTACTGATCTCCACACAAGTCTCTACACTGGTACTACAGTAGCTACTCTCTTAACACTTTACACTGCTTCTTCAAGTCACTACCACATTCTCTTACTGAACTGAACTAACTTGGGCTGGCTTGCTTTCGCTTTTATATACTCGCCGTACCTTCCCCTCCTTTCTAGAGCTTTCCATTCCAGAACGTTCCAAAACCTTCTTTTACTAGAAGGTTCTGTGAATACAGATCGGTCCCGTGTGTATACAGGGGGATGTGTATACAGGATGATCCAAATGTGGTCACCACTCCTATGTTACACAAGAGGTGTTTCTCGAACTATAAGATCTCTCTGCGTATACAGGGTGTAAGGGTTCTCTGCGTATACAGGGTGTATATACAGGGTGTTCGGAATGTGCAGACCTCAGTTATCCGTTCCGACGGGGTACAAGTTGGTAACTTCGTTATTTCTGGTCCTAGAGGGTTGAGACTTCGCCTGAGGGGGGTCACCCCAGGCACCCCCAGGGGGGTGGGGAGGCGGTGTTGCCAGATTGTGCAAAAATTCCCAGATGTTGGGGAAATTCTGGAGATGTGGCAACACAGCACCTACGTCTATTGAAGTGCTTTGTAACAATATATATATATATATATATATATATATATATATATATATATATATATATATATATATATATATATATATATATATATATATATATATGTATCCAACCGATAACTCAAAAAATTATTAACCGATTTTGATGAAACTCTGCAAGTGCCTTTCTTCTATTAATAGCTTAGATGAGTTCGTTAGCCAGGAAAATCGGACAAGGTTTTCCGGGAAAATTTTGAGTTTTCTTTCGAACAAAATTTTTCTCCGAAAACTACAAAGATATTTCAATGAAATTTGGTGTACATATTGCTTTGGGAAAGACCTAACTATGTGCCAAAATTCAGCTTTCTAGGTTTACAGAAACTTGAGCTATTCAAATTTGAAACATTTATTTTTAATATCACCGCGTTTCATTGACAATGACAAACCTGGCTTATATGAGATCTAGTATGTCGTTGCCAGGCAACGGAACATTTGATATTATTGCGCAGGTCTGTTAGACTCTGTAACTAACGTTTATCGCATGGTATGAGATTGTTTATATGTTTATCTGTTTCAGTCGAGAAATTATTGTGTTATTTGGGAAATTTTTATATACAAGTGCAAATTATTCCTTTATTAATGTTAGTGGGTGGACTAAACAGTGTTTGTTATGTTTTATCAACACATATAAAGGACGAAGTTTTACGTTCAGTTTTGATCTGCTTACATATATACAGGGTGACGCGTTTCTACAGTAAAGCACAATATAATTATTATTATACAAGAGACGAGAAAAAAATGTGTATAAGTTAATTATAGGGTATCTTGAGCTGCATCTTATAAAATTATTTTGATAATCACCGGCTGGCCCATAAGTCGTTGGTGATCCCTACAAATTTTTTTCGAACAGCCTTATTTTATTGCATTTTTTATCGAAATGTTTGTAAGAAAAAAAATCAAGCCGCAGTAAGTGCGTTTTGGTAGCAAATTTTCATTAAAGGCTTCAAATTTCAATAACTTAATTTGCTATTAACCTAAGGTTTGTTGGCTAGGAAACCAACATTTAAAGTTTATTGTCGGAAAATTTTTGTACATTTTCAAACAATAAGTTATTTTGATAAAATATGGCACATTGTTTCTACTATATAGGTTATACCAGTAACCAAATTGATGATTGCTTGCATTAAAAAGACATATTTGATATTCAAAGCATTTTAATAAAAATTCACTGCCAGAACGCACTTGCTGCGGCCAGACTTTTTTGTATTTCATGTTATTCTATAGCCTTACTGTACTTATGACTTGTCATATTCACTGTACTGTGACTGAAGTGGTTAATCAAAATGTTTATGATTATTATTACTACTCCAAAGTCCATGTAGTCTCATATTATGGTATTTATAACAAAATATAGATGACACTGAAAAACAGCTCTAAGTCATGTTTCAGTACAAGGCTGGAGTACTGAATCATAAATTCATGTCAATTTACTTATATACTAAATACAGAGGTAGCGGCTTTTTACCTGGATTTACAAATGCTTGTTATCGTCTCTGCAATCAATTTCACGGCACTTTCATGGCACCATAACAAGTGAAACGGGTTGCAGTGATAACATACGTTTATAAAGCCGGATAAAAAGTCCTCACCTTTGTATTTGATATGAAACAGTTTTATAAAGTATTAGAGCAACAAGAATATATAAATGGGATTTATTTACAATGTGATGTTCAGTTTTAGACAAGCAATTTTTTTAAATCATTTTGAAATGGTGTCATGTAAATTATTAATTAATATATAATATTTTTTTTAAAATAATTTTCCTCTTCTTTCAATAGACAAGCTGCATGTTTTTTTTTCTTATCACACCTGATAGACAACCCACAAAGATGATTTATAATATTTTTTTCATTTACATATTACAAAAATAACGATGCAAAAAATATTTGAAAATGCGTATTTCATAATTGATTTCAAACACCACTATTTTGCCGCCATGATCTGTGACGTCACTGGACAGTACAATAGTCATCGATGAACTTGCTTCTCTGAGTTTACATCCTGTGTTGCAAGTTATTGATTGAACATATAGATATATAAAGAATAGAGATACAATTCTTTACATTTTAAAGCAATCAGAGATCTGACAACATATTAATGTATTTGACAGACAGATGGGGAGTCGGCAAAACTGATAGGGGTTGGATGACAGGAGAGGAATTCTATGAATACTTTGGGAACGTGTTCATTTCATACCCCAAAAAGAAAGAAATAGCCTTACCAGTAATTCTTGGATGGACATAAGTCATCTGACAATGCACCTCAGCACATTATGTCGTGAAAATGGAATCATCTTTGTGGCACTAGTGCCAAACACAACACATATGATGCAGCCTTTGGATGTAGTTGCTAGTAACAACGTGGCACATTGAAAATGAGGGACAGGAAATTACCAGATTCAATGTTCATACAGCACTTCACAGTTTACTAGTCAACAATGAAGATTTTGCACAAAATGTAAGAGCGAGATTTAAACTTGTGGGTTTGGGTACGATTTTGTAAATTATAAAAGGGTTAGCAAACTAACTAGCGACACGAAAATCGACGCTGTATCAATACCAAAGACTACAATTTCGGAGGCAAGTTACCTTATATATCTGGAAAAAAAATAGACACATCTTTGCTCAAAGATTTTTACTCAATCTTTGAATCAGGCATTGAATGGGAAGACAGAACGGAGGCAAAGATGCTTTATGATACTTAGTTGGTTTTTAAAAATGATACTCATAGTAGGAAGACATCATCTGATCATGCAGCTTCATCTAAAGACAGATCATTCCTCTCTTCTTGATATTTGCAGCAATAGTGATGACACTACCAAAGAAATAAATACCTTAACCAAAGAAAATTTCACCATCGAGACAACCAACTACGCAGCTCAATCAAATGATATGCAAAGTCTTGCATCCTTCTTGAAACAGATGCAAAAGATGGCAATTCGCTACAGATGAATACCGCAAATAAGGACAAGTACATTAACGAGTCTTTTACAGCACTTTCCATTATCACTTCAAATAAAGACTCACCCCTCCTAGAACACACCCCTGTTTTTGCAACCCTCAATTATATAGTAGAGACTGGGCTACGCTAAAGAGTCTACCAATGACAAAGAAAGTAACCTTGTCAAGGAGTGCATACTATGGCCCGAGGAAAAGATCACCAAGAGCACATAAAAGCAAAGTATATTTCTTCAGTCCTTATTTCTGACAAATAGGTGGAAATAATGCAAGCAAATGAAAACAAAATGAAGAATAAGGTAACAAATCCAGTGTTGAAAAACGAGCCACATAGCAACAGAAAGGGACCTGTATTCAGTCTAAAGCTAAGAAACGAAAAACATTACTTATATGTTTTAAAGATATACAGAGAAAAGGTATAGTTAGATCCGATTCACAAGAATCTCACAAAGATTGTGATGATTTTTCTGTCCACGATACAGACAATTCCGTAGGTGAAAACAAAAGCAGTGACCGCGGAGTTCACGAAACTCAATATTATTACAAAATTGATGACTTCGTAATTTTTTTGTTTATGAGGAGAGTACCTTGTAGGATAGAAATGCCCTTAAATGAAGAAAGCACTGCCTAATGTAAGACAACTGTCAAGGCAGATGTCACGATGGTAACATGCAGAAGGCACAACATGTAATTGATGCATGGTACATCAATTAATAAATACTATTAAACTAACTACTGATGTGTCTGTGCCACCCTTACTAAGGATCATACAAGAACTATTTGTTTATTTCGATATTTTTGTTTTTATATGTTTTCTATTTATTCTGGATGGTTTGTTAATAAACTGCTTAACCATTTAAACTAGGTATCATTATATGCGATTTGAGAAACAAGTTCCATAAATCAACCACTTGCATGCTCTAACAAATTTAATTCAAAAATATATTTGCAATGATAATATTGAAACCTTGCTGTCGGATGACACAGCACAATTTATTAGGTGCAAAGAATCTGTGACTTTAGAAAAGAAAAATACTATCAGCAGAAGGGTATTTTCTGGACAGGCAATATAGCAGTGTATTTCTGAAGTTCAGCAGTATGCCTGATAGGAGGTGACTGCCTGTAATTACGTAAATAGTGCTTGTGATACATTCGTTGGAATGTTGCAGTTCTTACAAGATAAATACTTTCCATTCAGAAGTAAAAAGTGCTATTGTGAAAAGCCATGAATCACACCTGGCATAAGAATTTCTTGCAACAATAAAAGAAGTCTATATGATCTGTATAAAAATGGGCTTATAGGAGGAAGTCATTATAAAATTTATTGTTTCATTCTTAGGAAAGTAATTAAGAAAGCTAAGCTTATGTATAATAATGCTTATATACATAAATCGCATAATAAATGTAAGTCAGCTTGGAACCTTGTAAATAAGATTACTGGCAGAAAACACATGAACAGAAACACTGAAGTAGAAGACTTTCAAGAACAGTATGAAACTGAAGAAAATACATTGAACATAATTAACAGTCACTTTCCAGGTTCATCTAAGTCTAATTCAGGCATGTTGTCAAACTCTTCGCAGATAAGTACTGTGGAGAAAACTATTTTCATGAATCCAGCTTCAGAAAAGGAGGTAATTAATATTATAAAACAACTTAAGAACACCAACTCTACTGGACCTGATGGTATACATGTTAAACTGCTAAAACATTTGGCAAGTTGTATAGCACTACCAATTGTCTACATTTTTAACAACTGCTTGTCAACTGGCACATTTCTAGATAGTATGAAGAAATCCGTAGTTACCCTCATATATAAAAAGGGTAAAAAAACACCCAGACAGCTACAGATCAATCACCCTTCTCAGTAACATTTCTAAGATAATAGAGAAGCTATTGGGCTGAAGACATCTTGGAATTTATGACCAAGAATGGTGTTATCTACCAAACAAAATGCGTATTTAAAAATGCGCTCAACTGACAGGGCAATATATCGGCTGTTGGGGGAAATCATTGATTCAATAAACCACAAAAACAAAACAGCTGGGATATTTTTAGACCTATCCAGGGCATTTGACACCATAGAACGCTTAAACTTATTGGACAAAATTTACAAATTAGGAATTAGGGGAAACTCACATAACTTGCTAACATCATACCTAAAGAATATATTACAAAAAGTTCAGTTGGGAAACAAATAAGTACGTACCTCTGGCTATGTTCCCATCAAGCGAGTGGTACCACAGGGGTCTATCTTAGGACCTGTATTGTTCATACTGTTTGTGAATGACCTGCCACACATTAGAACTGGTATAACGTGCTATGCAGATGATACATAAGTGGCAGTCCTATCAGAATGCTTGGAAGGTCTAAAGTGTGAAACTAAAAATGGTATATCCACACTAAAAAAGTGGTTTGCTGAAAATTCCCTTTTTCTTAATATAAATAAAACAGAAGTCACCTTATTGCATGCATCATACCTTGGTGAGAGTGTGGAGTTACATTGTTCGATAATGTATCGCTCAGAAGCACTGAATCAGCAAGATTTCTTGGGGTTTGGTTGGACTCGAGGCTTACCTGGAAGCAACAATAAGTTGCCTGGCATCAAAGTTAAGTGCTGTTTGTTTCCAGCTGCGTACATTGAAACATGAAGTTGGCATAGAGACCGCCATTTTAGCATACAATGCCTATGTACAATCAATTATAAAATATGGCATAATTTTCTGGGGAGATTCCACTGATATTCAAAAAATCAAGATATTGCAGAAAAGATGCATCAGAACTTTATTTGGTCTGTGGTACGAGTCATGTAAACCGGCATTCAGAGAGTATGGTATATTAACTTTGACATCAATCTACATGTTAGAATGTGGTTTTCAGGAAAACATACCCAGAGTTATTTGAGAAGCAGCACAAAGAACATTACCATAATACTAGAAGCAAATATCTGATGCGGCAAGATTCAACAAGATTATCTTTAGTGCAACAAAGTGTAAAGGCAAAAATTATCAAAATATGTAACCATTTGCCATCAAATCTTTTTGAACTAAATATAAATAAACTAAAAAAGTACCTTAAAGTGTTCCTACTGGAAAGGTGTTTCTATGATGTTGAGGAGTTCTTTGAAAAAACTTATTCAGTGGAAGACCTCAGTAGACACGCATAGGCAGTGTGTGTTTACTTACTAAATACATTTCTTGTCTTTTGATTTTACTTTCTATTTGTTCTATGTTTGTGTCATTTTATTTATACTTATCGTTTGTCTAATGAATGAATAGTATTCCTGTCTTTTTTTTAATGCTTTTGTTTATACAATTTGTTTTATTTACACAGCTTATTTTGTTTATGTTTTTACTATGTTCTTTTTTATACGATAATTTTTTAGTGTAAATTTGCCTCTATAGAATTTTGACTTTAATTTTGAGACACCTATTACACTGTATGTATATGTTTGACCTGTCCTATGTACAGCAGCTGTATTAATGGGACTGAATGGATAAAAAAAATACGCTTACACTTTGGAGTTGCCTGAGATATAACATAAATCGTTAGCAGCGATAATTTTACACAAATCCTGCATTAAAACAAGTAAGAATTCTAAAAGTGGTGCAGTATAGACAACCTTACTCTAACTAGTGATATCTTTTTTTATTAAAGATAGATAAAAACTACACAGCCTTGAAAGGTAACCATGTGATTAAAAAAAATGAGATTCCATGAATACTAGCAGTAGAGTTCCAAAGAAACAGCTCTTTAAGTACATATTAAAAAACAATTATTTTCATAAAAAAAGATTAAAAAGAAAACTTAATCTTCCAGATCTTTATCTTCATGGGCGCCTAATAGGATCTTCTGACTGAACCTGGTGACCTTATCTGAAAAAATAAATATGATTAGTAAACACAAGATAAATATCACCACACTCTAGATGCAAATATTAAAATAACTCTAAACAAATCAAGACGACTCTGAAATTTTAGACTTCTCTCATCCTGACCCCTCTGATATATCATAAAACGTCACTGAAATCATCCAAGCTGGCATGGAATTATTTATTCCACGTACACAGAAAACTTCTTCAGCCACTCTAAAGCCCTGGTTCTCTAAATCCTGTGACAAGGCCAGACTTGAAAAGGTCAAAGCTCACAAAACGCTTCTACACAATCCCAGTCAAGAAAACCGTCAAGCATTTAACGACGCAAGAAACCGCTATGTCCACATTCTTTCTGGGGCAAAAAACTCGTTTAATAACCACATCAAAAACAAAGTCCTCTTAAGTTCCAATGGCGGCAAACCCTTCTGGACTCTTGCTAAATCTATTGGGAATAATTTCTGCAAGAGCACGTTCCCACCTCTTGTCTCAGGGGATGAAATTGTTTCTACCACCCTGGGCAAGGCTGAACTTTTTGCTTCGTTGTTCGCCGGCAATTGTACTCTCAACCCACCTCCAAATGCTCAACCACCAATAGTCCCCAATGTCGCGCACAAAATGACAGATATCATTTTCAAAACCAGAAAGGTACGAAAGATGCTCTCTTTTCTTAATACCAGGAAAGCCTCTGGCCTTGACGAGATCCCAGCAATTGTTCTCAAAAAATGCGCACCAGAACTTGCTCCTGTCCTGACTCGTCTGTTTCAGATATCTTACAATAAAGGCATATTCCCTAGTAACTGGAAAACTGCTAGAGTACAACCCATTCCCAAGAAAGGATCCAAAGCGTTTCCTAGCAACTACAGGCCTATCCCTCTCCTTTCAGTCGTCTCTAAAGTGATGGAAAAGTATATAAACACCGAATTACTAAAATTTCTTAAAAAACACAGTCTAATACACGACAGGCAGTATGGATTCCGTCAGCGCAGATTGACTGCCGACCTCTTTCCTTTGTCACCCCTTCTTGGAACAAGTCTATGGAAATACACGGTGAATCCCAGATTGTCGCTCTAGACATAACCAAAGCATTCGACCAGGTCTGGCACGCAGCGCTGCTTAAAAAACTTCCGGCCTATGGCCTACCACCAAAACTCTGTACCTGGACAGCAAATTTCCTCTCCAACCGCAGCATTTCTGCTGTCGTGGATGGCCATTCCTCTAAACTGTATCCAATTAATGCAGGAGTTCCTCAAGGTTCAGCTTTAGCCCCTACTTTGTTTCTTCTCCACCACAATGACCTCCTCTCTAGCACATCCAAACCAGTTCACAGTTACGCGGACGACAGCACCCTCCACTCAAATATACAATATTCTAAGCCTGTCTCTCTAGCCCAATTAGATGAGGATCGCAGACTCATGGAGGGTTCTGTCTCCGTGGATCTCCAAAAAATATTAGACTGGGGAAGTAGAAATCTTGTACAATTCAACCCCACCAAATATCAGTCTTGCTTTCTTTCTCATAAGAGATACACCAGTCCTAGACCCATCACAATGAACAACCAAGTTATTCAAAGTAATGAGTCCTTTTCTCTTGTTGGCATTTCTGTGGATCGACATCTCAATTGGCACCAACATGTCACATCAATCGCAGAAGCGGCTGCTAAGAAATTAGGTTTCCTCTTCCGGGCTCGCAAATACTTTTCGCCAGCTAATCTCTATACCTTATATACTTCACAAATAAGGCCAAACCTCGAATACTGCTCCCACATCTGGGGTGCAGCTGCCGCTTCTACACTCGCTATCCTGAACTCCATTCAAAAAAGAGCTATACGTCTCATCGGTGACTGTCCAGGTCACCAGACATAGAACATCTTGTTATGCCCGCTCTTTTGTCCCGAGGACTTCCAAGTTGTGGAATTCCTTGCCGGCACATGTTTTTCCTTCTCCTCCGAACCTCCAAGTCCAGAATTGACAAGCTGCCTCTTTCCTCCTTCTCAACGGTACGATAGTATTTAAGCTGTAAGCCCTCGTGGTGTGTTGTTGAAATAATAATAAAAAAAGAACAGTTAAATCGCAGTCAGTATGCTCCTGATTCTGAAAATGTAAAAATATACAGGGTATTGTATTTAAAAGTTCAAAGGTCGCTTCCAGTAAAATCGGACGTGACGTGAATGTCTCCGGGATTCGTAGTTGCATTCCCACGTGTCTGTGATGTCATTCGAATTTGGGGCGACCATTAACAGCAACAGGAATGATATTTCCGGATATTTTGAAGACTGCAGTCTTGAGAGCTTTACACAAGAAAGGAGACCGGAGGGATATGAACAACTATATGCCAATTTCATTAATATCCACAGCATCTACGATTTTCGGATATGCTATGCTCTTACGATTGTATCATCTCTCTGCTTTCGAAATAACTACTAACAGACAGCACACTTTCAGACAATCTAAATCAACAATTACAGCTATAGATAACTTCTACAATGGACTTATCTAGAGTACGGACTAAAAACATTTAACTCTAGGTATCTTTTGTGACCAGAGCAGAGCATTAAATTCTGTTTGTGATGATTTACTTCTATATAAGCTGTCTATAAGGTAATGAATAAATTAAATAAAATTTAAAGTGACCATTATTAAGAAAAATTCAAAAACAGGTGGATTTTTATTGTCAAAAACTAACTTTTTGATGTAACAATCTTACCCCTATCGTTATACATCTTGCGAAATTGGATGGTGGTACATCTTTTTAAAGCTAATTCAATTCTCTATTCAGCAACACCATTTTCTTTTTGTAGGAATAAAATAAATTGCGGAATAACATTTTTATTATTAGAAACACCTAACACAAGTGAAGCCTATAAAGAATTACATAGTTCCGTCTTATATAATCAAATGTTTGATGCCCGCCTTCTTGTGCCTGGCAATATCCCAAACAGTCAACAAATTCTTGTTGGACTCTATTTATAATTTCTGGAGAAATGTTGGTGTATTCAGTTCTAATTTTTGTTTTTAATTTGTTGATAGTATCTAGTTTATTTTTGAATACCACATTCTTCAAATGACTCCATAGAAATTTTTTTACAGGAGTTAGGTGAGGTGATCTTGCTGGCACTCGATCGCACCACGCCTTGGAAGGAATCCATCTGTTTTGATCCAGATACTGCCGAACGTCGTTATAATGCACATGGGCACCAACTTGTTGATACCACAAGTTATTATTTCCATACCAGCATTATGTCCATGAGGAAATAAGTTCAATAATCTCAGAATTATATATTGCTATAAAATTGTAGATATAATGGTCCATTTATAGTTCCATCAAAAAACTAGGGACCAATAATTCTACTCCTAACAATTTCTGTCCAAACATTTACCTTTTGTGGATATTGTGTGATACTGTCATCATCATATCACATATTTATGCACCATCAAAATGACATGGTCAGCCAAACAAAATAAAATGAACACCACGAACAAAACAAACATTATAGTTCTCTTTGCCCTCTATGGTTTAGAATAGAGAAATATACTTTTGACATTCTGTGCCTTGTCTGTCATCTGTCATTTTTACTTGAAGTTTTTAGTTGATGGCGTACATGCGTTTTTGTGTTTTGTACAGCATTATCGTTTTCAAAAGGAAAGTGCTTTATGAAAAATTAAATAAAGTAAATTCAAACCATTTGATTTTAATATCTGTAATAGATTTGTAAACACACTGTGGCTTATTTTATGACAATGATACCATGTTCTAAGTTGTTCCAATAGCGAAATCTGTGAAAAGATATAATCTTGTTCTCGATCTTCACTATAAAATTCATTGTAATCTTCAGGAGGGATGATGCAGTCACCCTCATCACAGTAATTGAAACATGGTTGGTATACTGTTTTAAAACACCTCTCCTCACTTGTACCAAATGTTTCACTGATGTTTGTTTATAATAATGGCGTGTTCATAACAGCATTATACTGTGTTAAACTGCTGTTTTCACCTGTTTCACTTTTCACTTTCCTGTAAAATGTTGTAGAATGTCTGTAAAGTTTTGTTTGTTTCTCAAGTGACTTGCTTTTATTGATGTATGACGTTATTATTGGATCGCACACATTAACACTCTATTACACTTAAACAACAGCATGTTGTGATGGAACAATCATCCTTTATAAATCAGTGGGACTGTAGGGTGAGAAATACTTTATAGTGAAGTTGAAAGGTTACTACTACTTTATAGTCGCCACGAATAGTAAAATTTACTTCCTTAGGTAGCGGAAACGTGACTGCCACCAGTATATATCACCAAGAAGTTCCACAACTATAAGGTGTAATATGAAAGGGCCGGCAACGTCGCGGCGACTATTAATACTACTTGAAAGTGGCTGCAACTTTGATGTAGCATTTCAGTAACATAAGATAGTTTCGGCTACTGTCATTTGCTACCTTCAAGTTCCTGGAACTTTGGAGTCGTTCTGTGAGTAACGACGACGTTCTTAATACCTTGAAAGCAACTAAGAAGTTGCGTAACTCTAAAGTAGTTATAAATGGTGAAAATTAAGTAATTGTCACTGCTAATGTGTAATATAAAGTTATTTTCACCACAGAGTCTTAGAATTAGTGGCGATTATGTAAAAACTACTCATTTCAAGTGCTGATCTCAGTTGCAATCACTTTGGTGCTAGTTGGGTTATTACAGAGATTTCAAGTCTGCTGACTTTGTATCAATTTCAGGGTTTTTAGACTTAGATAGTTGGGATACTTTGTTTGAAAATAAATCCCTTGAATTGATGGTGAAAACGCTTTATCATATTTTGTACATTGCTATTGATTTATATGTTCCTTTAAAGAAGTTTTCTTCTAAAAAGTTTCCACGATGGTTTACACCTGAACTCAAAAACTTAATCTATCTTAAAAAGCAAGCACGTCTCAAATATAAGGTACCCAAGTATGCTGATGATTATGTTAAATTTTCTAAATTAAGGTCCCTATGTAAGATAAAATCTCGTGAAGCTTACATTAACTATGTTTCCGAAACTGAGTCATCTTTATGTAATAATACTAAATCTTTTTGGAAATTTGTTAACTCCAAGTATAAGAATGCTGATTTTCCAAGTACTTTAAAATATAAAGATCAAATACGTTCATCGGGATTAGACATTGTTGACATGTTTGCCAAGTATTTTTAGTCGGTTTACAGCGGCGATAAGTGTTCTGCCCCTACCCATGAATTTTCTTATGCTGAGCTGACTCTGTCAGTGCACCACATTAAAATATTAAACATTTATTTTAAACTTGCAGCCCTAGATGTCAGTAAAAGTCCTGGGCCAGACGGTATTCCCCCCTCTCTTCTTAAGTGCTGTAGTTTTAATTTGTCCAGGCCCTTATGGTTCATCTTTAATTTATCTCTGGAAATGAGTGTTTTCCCTACATACTGGAAACTTAGTTTCATTCTTCCAATTTTTAAATCAGGTGACAGAGGTCTTGTTGAGAACTACCGACCGATAAGTATTCTTAGCGTTATTACTAAAATTTTTGAGGATCTTCTATGTGAGACTCTTACTTCTCTCCTTAGAGGTTTAATCATTGACCAGCAATATGAATTTATATCAGGTCGTTCTACTGACCTAAACTTGTTGGTGTACAGTGCCTAATTGTCGGAGTCCTTGGCGGCGGGTATTCAGGTTGACTCTGTTTATACCGACTTTTCCAAGGCCTTTCACAGAGTGAACCATAACCTCTTAATCCATAAGTTACATATGTTGGGTGTGGGCGATCCACTTCTCAGCTGGATAGGTAGTTACCTTTCTGACAGATATCAGGTGGTGCGGATGGGGAATTTAATGTCCAATGGGATAAGAGTTTTGTCTGGCGTGACACAGGGTTCTCACTTGGGGCCTTTGGTATTTAATATCTTCATTAATGATATGTTTAATGAGTGTTTCTCTCATTGTAGATTTTTATTGTTTGCTGACGATCTAAAATTATTTTCCAGTATCACAAGTCCTTCAGACTTTTTTAAGATTCAGTACGACATTGACAACTTAATAAGCTGGTGTCTTAACAATGGGATGGAACTCAATCCATCTAAATGCCAATCAATTTCTTTCTATAGAGGAAGAAACAGACTTGAACATACCTATTACATCAAGGGTGTACCATTGAAATCTGTTGAATTAGTTAGGGATTTTGGTGTTACATTTGATTCATCTTTTTCATTTATTCCTCATGTTTCTAATGTGATTTCTAAGTCTCTGAAGTTGCCTGGCTTTATTAAAAGATGTACCTCTGATTTCACCAACATCAGATCTGTTAAAATTCTTTATTTTTCTATTGTACGTCCTAATCTTGAATATGCCTCTTCTGTATGGTCTCCCTACTATACATGTCACTCTGTCAGTCTTGAACAAGTACAGTGCAAGTTTTTAAAGTTTCTTACTTTCAAAAGCCACCATCATTATAGCAGTATCGATGATTTACTAACGTATTTTAATATCATGCATCTTGATGTTCGACACAAACAAAAAGATTAAAAACTTTTTTACAATATAATTAACTTCGAGGTATCTTGTCCTAACTTACTTTCTATGATCAACTTCTTTGTTCCACCAAGAGTAACTCGTTCAAAGAGTTCATTTCTTGTCGCTTTTCATCGTACCAACTGCAGTCATAACTCTTATTTAATTAGATGTTTAGTGCTGGCCAACAAATTGTCTGATGAACTTGACTTTTTCACGAGAAAATCAGTTTTCTCAAAACATCTGTCACTTTGTAAGTTTAGTTAATCGGTACTTAATATTTGTTGCCTATATTTTGCCCATATTGCCTATTTTTTTTTCATTTTGTCTAACTTGTAACCATTTTGTATGCTTTTATTAACTGCTTTATTATATGTATATTTTCTTTTGTACTTATCTAAAATGGGCCCCTGGTCCGTAAATAAATAAATAAATAATTTCTGATTGAAAACTCACTAAAACAATAAACTTTCACCAGAGAATATGACAAGACGTCTGCACGCTTGCTGGATATATATACAATCTTCCCTAAATGAAGATTGGAACCTGTAATGAGCACTGATAAGTACACTTGGAGAACCCAAATCACCACAACACATTTTAAAAGACCTGACGATCGTTTCACTAACCAAGTTAGCGTCATCAGAGGATGAAACATTCTAAATGCTGAAAAAACTAACATCAACTTATATACCGGATCTTAGGTAAAGAGATCGAACTGAGGTGGGAAACTAGTCGCAGGCAAAATTCACAGCGTATTGTATTTTTATCGCCGGACAATGTCTTTGCACTGTCCCTACTACTTTATCTAAAAAGTGTCCATCTGTAATAGTTTTGAGAAGGTTCAATGACAGCTAAATAAACATAGATTCCTTTGGCGGCAATATCTGTATACTTATGTTATCTTTAGAACGTGCTGAAACGTGGGAATTATTTAACAAAGCAATCAATCAGGTGACTCGTCATTGGCGGTGGTGAAGCGTTCATACATTTTTTTTTGTAACTATATTTCGCAATATATACGCTTTCGAACGCGTTTAGCTGTCCTGGTTTTCAAACATTTTTTATTAATTTCAGATTATCTTTATCAACGTGATGATTATTATCCCAAATGTGTCGGGCGACGGAAGACTTATCTACAGTACCGTAAGGTAATTGGGATAAGTGTTCTTTGAATCCAATCGATCTTTTTGTTTGTCCGACGTATTTAAGATTACAATCTTTACAACTTATTTCATAAATTCCCAACATTTTGTCCGTGCTATCCTTGTCTTTTGGGTTACCTAGTAAGTTTTTTAACGTTAAAAAACTTACTAGGTAACCCAAAAGACAAGGATAGCATGGACACTTTTTAGATAAAGTAGTAGGGACAGTGCAAAGACCTTGTCTGGTGATAAAAATACAATACACTGTGAATTTTTCCTGCCACTAGTTTCCCACCTCAGTTCAATCTCTTTACCTAAGATCCAGTATATAAGTTGATGTTAGTTTTTTCAGTATTTAGAATGTTTCATCCTCTGATGACGCTAACTTGGTTAGTGAAACGATCGTCAGGTCTTTTAAAAGGTGTTGTGGTGATTTGGGTTCTCCAAGTGTACTTATATACAATCTTGTATATAACATCAATAAAGATTATTATCATTATTATTAGTCATTAAAAACAAGCAGATATAAAACGGCATATAAAGTATTAAATAACAAAAAACTTACCCATTGTTTGGACAAAAAACTTAGGCTTATTCTTCCACACAACACCGAAATAATATGCTGGCACACCAGACAGTGTTATTATCGCACCCCACGCCACTTCCATAGGAGCTTCCATGCAAGGTAAGATGATCAGGAAGACACATATTATAACAAAAAGTATAGGAACGATTATGTTGACTTTGATAGGCCTTTCCATCTTAGGCTGTCTGTATCTCATCAGCAATAAACCAGCAACCGACAAAGTAACGAAGAATGACTCAACAATGGTACAGTAGGTAATCAAGGTGTGTATGTCGATTGTCCATAACATACAAAGTGACAGTAAATTCTGCAAAAAAAGTTCAAGTCAATTAATAATAAGATAATAATAATAGTATAATGGGTTATCCAATTTGTGCTTTAACGTAGGATACTTAACCAATAAAATATCAGCATTTACATAATCCTCTCTGTCTCTCTCAGGGCTGCAACTAAATGCATCTGTTGCATTTACCGATCACCTTCTGACAACAACTTTGTCCAGCTCTTTGACTACCTTTCTGAAAAAAACTGATCATCTGATTTCTGAATATCCTTCCTCCAAGGTCACTATTCTTGGTGACTTCAATGTCCATAATAGGGAATGGCTAGGATCTTCAAAAACCGATCCACAAGAGAGAGCAGCGGAGTCCTTTGCAATCAGCAATTCTTTAGTCAATATGGTTCAGCAACCTACTTACTTTCCTCGCATCCCAACACACAGCTCAAATCCCTTGGATCTCCTTCGTATTATAAAACATGAATGCTATAAGATATCAGTCACCGCCCCCCTTGGTCGCTCAGACCACGGCGTGGTCACTGCTTCCTGCGCAATGCAACCCGAGGTCACACAGCCATCACACCCACATATCGTTTGGCACTACAACTCCGCAAACTGGAACGAAATGCGGGATTACTTTTCCTCATTTCCATAGGCGTCTGTCTGCTTCTGTCATCCTGACCCCTCTGATATATCACCCAACGTCACTGAAATTATCCAAGCTGGCATGGAATTATTTATTCCACCTACACAGAAAACTCCTTCAGCCACTCAAAAGCCCTGGTTCTCTAAATTGTGTGACAAGACCAGACTTGAAAAGGTCAAAGCTCACAAAACGCTTCTACACAATCCCAGTCAAGAAAACTGTCAAGCATTTAACGACGCAAGAAACCGCTATGTCCGCATTCTTTCTGAGGCAAAAAACTCGTTTAATAACCACATCAAAAACAAAGTCTTCTTAAGATCCAACGGTGGCAAACCCTCTACAACTCTTGCTAAATCTATTGGGAATAATTTCTTCAAGAGCACGTTCCCACCTCTTGTCTCCGGGGATGAAATTGTTTCTACCGCCCTGGGCAAGGCCGAACTTTTTTCCTCGTTGTTCGACGGCAATTCTACTCTCAATCCACCTCCAAATGTTCAACCATCAACAGTCCCAAATGTCACACATAAAATGACGGATATCACTTTCAAAACTAAAAAGGTACGAATGATGCTCTCTTCCTTTAATACCAGGAAAGCCCCTGGCCTTGACGAGATACCAGGAATTGTTCACAAATAATGTGCACTAGAACTTGCTCCTGTTTTGACTCATCTGTTTCAGATATCTTACAATAGAGGCATATTCCCTACTAACTGGAAAACTGCTCGAGTACAACCCAAGAAAGGATCAAAGCGCTTCCTAGCAACTACAGGCCTATTTCACTCCTTTCAGTCATCTCTAAAGTGATGGAAAAGTATATAAACACCGAACTACTAAAATTTCTTGAAAAACACAGTCTAATCCATGACAGGCAGTATGGATTCCGTCAACGCAGATCGACTGCCGACCTCCTTTCCTTTGTCACCCATTCTTGGAACAAGTCTATGGAACTACGCGGTGAATCCCAGATTGTCGCTCTAGACATATCCAAAGTATTCGACCAAGTCTGGCACGCAGCGCTGCTTAATAAACTTCCGGATTATGGCTTACGACCAGAACTCAGTACCTGGACAGCAAATTTCCTCTCTAACCAGAGCATTTCTGTTGTCGTGGATGGCCATTCCTCTAAACTGTATCCAATTAATGCAGGAGTTACTCAAGGTTAAGCTTTAGGCCCTACTTTGTTTCTTCTCCACATCAACTAGCACATCAAACCCAGTTATGAGTTACGCGAATGACAGCACCCTCCACTCAAATATACAATATTCTAAGCTTGTCTCTTTAGCCCAATTAAATGAGGATCACAGACTCATGGAGGGTTCTGTCTCCGTGGATCTCCAAAAAATATTAGACTGGGGAACTAGAAATATTGTACAATTCAATCCCACCAAATCTCAGTCTTGCTTTCTTTCTCATAAGAGATACACCAGCCCTAGACCCATTACAATGAACAACCAAGTTATTCAAAGTAATGAGTCCTTTTCACTTGTTGGCATTTCTGTGGATCGAAATCTCAATTGGCACCAACATGTCACATCAATTGCAGAAGCGGCTGCTAAGAAATTAGGTTTCCTCTTCCGAGCTCGCAAATACTTTTCACCAGCTAATCTCTATACCTTATATACTTCACAAATAAGGCCAAACCTCGAATACTGCTCCCACATCTGGGGTGCAGCTGCCGCTTCTACACTCGCTATCCTGGACTCCATTCAGAAGAGAGCTATATGTCTCATCGATGACCCTACCCTCACCCAAAGGCTGCCATCCCTTGCCCACCGACGTGCCGTTGGTGACCTCTTCTCTCTTTTATAGATATCTACACGGGCACTGCTTAGAGGAGCTTTCTTCCATAGTTCCTCCACCTGCTGCCCCCAACAAATCTACCAGGGGAACAGAGCGAATGCACCCTTTTACTGTCCTGGTCACCAGACATAGAACATCTTGTTATGCCCATTCTTTTGTCCCGAGGACTTCCAAGTTGTGGAATTCCTTGCCAGCACATGTTTTTCCTTCTCCCCTGAACCTTCAAGTCCAGAATTAACAAGTTGCCTCTTTCCTCCTTGTCGACACCCATGGTACGATATTATTTAGGCTGTAAGCCCTCGTGGTGTGTTGTTGAAAAAAAAAAATCCAGGCTTCTAAAGCCCAGAAAAAAGAGACTTGGTGTGACATACATGTATAGGGCTCCAAATTTTCAGGATAAGTTGAGTCAATGAAAAAGCTGAGTATGTGGAATTGTTAAGCACATATGGATATCAGATTATGAATAAAACACAACCCTTAAGAGATACGGAAAACACTGCTACACTCATTGACCATGTTGTTATGAACAAGCAAAATAAACAGATCGGTATAAAATTTTCTGCATCCAGCATCACTAACCATGTTATTC
Source organism: Tillus elongatus (assembly GCA_964006375.1). Taxonomy (NCBI): domain Eukaryota; kingdom Metazoa; phylum Arthropoda; class Insecta; order Coleoptera; family Cleridae; genus Tillus; species Tillus elongatus. Next base: position 308,686,222 of record OZ023262.1, on the reverse strand, counting down.
AGGAAATAAAATTTAATAACATTCAATTAGATTATAAGAAAAATGTACAAAATTGAAAAACACCCTATATCTTCTAAACATTTCAAGATATCGAATTTCAGTTTTCAACATTCGCTTTCTCACAAAATCAACTTCGTAACATGTGGGCCAGTTTTTTATATCGCCCCTGGAAATTTGTATTTCCTATTAAAAGTGTCCAATTTGGACCACCCTGGACATATAAAAATCTGAATTACCAAATCAGTTACGAATCCAGGGTATAACATACATAATGGACACTACCTAACGAACCGGAGTGCAAAGAATCCGAAGTATCGAAGGTCCAGATTATCTTATCGGTACTGCATTAAAATTTGTAACAAACCAAAGTCCTGGTATTTGGTTATCTCTAGAAATTTTGAGCTTCTGCATTTGATACGTCTACTATTAACATTAAATATTTTAAAAGTATATAAGTTAAACTTACCAAAAAGATGAGTGAAGGAATTGGAGTGAATTTCTTAATGTTAAGATGAGCTAAAAATGTTGGAAAGTGGCCGTTCCTAGCACCCACATACAGCATTCTTGACGATGCCATGATATGAACACTCAAACCACCAAACGCTGAAACTGCCACCATCACAGGGATTGTCCAGGCAAATTTTCCTAATACATTGTTCCCAAATGTCTGTAATATTAAACCTCACACTTAGTTAATCAACAAACATGGAAGCAGATAGAGCTTATAGACAATGAGGGTATGAAACAAAGTGCCAAAAAAAAAACGATATGTAGGCCTATTTACTTTTTATATGCTTTTATAGTTTCAAAATTGTAGACCATATGTTCTCAAAAATGATCGTGTTGTTTCAATGCTGTATCGGACGTTTCAGTGGCGCACAGAAAACATATTGAAAGGTTGAGGCAATAACAAATCTATTAAAAAGTCATAAACATAAACCTTTTGTAGCAGCTAATGTTTTGAAGATTATCTTACAAAGTGTGTTATAAATTAGTAGAATTTGGAGAACCCAATTCATCGCAATACAGTTTTTAGACCTGACGATCATTTCGCTAACAAAGGTAGAGTCAACAAGCGAAGAGTAAACTAAGCAAATAAAATCTAGAATACTATTTATATGTTAGTTATCAAACAGTTCATCCTGTAAATAAAATTGCATACCTGCTTTTGTAAAACTGTGTGTCGTTATCAAATATTCTTTCTAAGAAGGACACACTGATTATTGAGATAACGGTTCGATATGTCTAACGATATATATATATATATATATATATATATATATATATATATATATATATATATATATATATATATATATATATATATATATATATATATATACTTTCGTAAGCATCTAACTGTTGCAACTGCCTGATATTTTTTATTAACTTTAGATTTTCTCTATCTACATAATGATTTTTATCCCAAATATGCTCAGCAATACATGATTTATCAATAGTGCCAAATCTCAATTGCGCTAAGTGTTCTTTAAATCTAGTTTCAATAGTTCTTTTAGTTTTCTCAACATATTTAAGTTCACAACATATTCCATAGATTTCCGACATTTCTGTGGTTTTATCTTTATCCTTTGGGTTACCTAGCAAATTTTTTAATATATTTTTTTGTAGAAAATATTAGCTTGTAAATTGGCTTTATTAAAAATGCTATTAAAACCTCTCGTAATTCGCGGTTCAAATGGTTTCAACGGTTTTGTCCGGTCTATGTTTTCTGAAAGCCGTAGATTCTGTTAAAATTTTCTTTGTTTTATGTTTATTGACTAATTTTTCCACTAAGCAGACAGAGTAACCATTATACTTGGCTACATTTTTAATATATTCAAGTTCTCTGTTGTATCTTTCTTTATTTAAGGGAAACTGTCTTAATCTATGAACCAGAAAATTCAAACTGGCTTTTTTTATGGAAAACTATGGTGTGAATCAAGCGAAGTCTTTTCAAAAAGATGGATTGGACGAAGAGGTTTCATAGAATGGCCCGCTAGATCACCAGATCTAGTCGTTGTTACAGTTTTAGAAGAATTAATTTTTGTTTAATAGTAGTCTCTTTTCGCTTTGTTGATTTTACCCTTGTAGTCCTTTTAGCGAATTTTTCGTAAAACGAAAAATTCACTAATGGGGAGATCTGTGTTTATATACATATATCACACTGATAACTCAAAAAATTATGGGCCGATTTTGATGAAATTTGGTATGTATCTTTCTTTTACAAGTGGCTTGGATAAGTTCGTTAGCCAGGAAAATCGGAACCGTTTTTCCGGGAAAATTTTGTGTTATCTTTCGTTTGTACCATCAAACTTACCCTATGCACCAAAATTCACATCTCTAGGTTGAAAAAAAAAATTTGGGTACCACTGGTAATCAGAGGAGAAAGCACAAGAACAAAATATTTTTTGTGATTAGCAAAACCAATTGAATATTACATACAACGGTTAAGTTTGCTTCGCGCAAAAGTGTCAAGAAGTAGCAGCAAAAGTATTTTGAAAATTTTATAAATTTTCTTCTTGAAACGTCAAAGTCCCAATTTTAAACGTCAAAATTTGCAATTTTCAGACAATGAATTTGAAGCAAATACGGATTATGTCGAAAAAATCTCTTAATAAGTGTGTTTCACAAAGCCTTAAGTTTCGGCTTCAACCATCACTCCTTCATTTAACTAACATATTTTCAGAAAATCCATTTCAATAGACCCTCTTTTTGATGCTTCGGCAATAGTTTCCGCTATAGAGTTTATGGTCAAATAGTCTATATTTTAGCAAATTTTCGTAGAAAAAATTCGTTATTAAGAAGACCACAACTTATAAATTTTAAAAAGATTTCTTCAAATGGGCGCGAACTAAAACCCCTAAAACCCATATACAGAGTCAGTTTCAGTTTTTGCCTGTTTACACATATACAGGGTAACGCATTTCTAGGGTAAAACTCAATATATCCGTTATTATAAGATATGGGGGAAAAGTATATACGTTAATTTTAAGGTGTCTCGAGCTGTATCTTGTCAACCTATTTTGACAATTACAGGGTGGCCATAAGTCGTTGGTGATACACACTTTATTTTTTTAATAGAACACCCCTTATGTTGTTGCATTTTTGTGTTTTCCATCAAATTATAATGCATGTTTGTGAGGAAAAAAATGATATCGTTCATCGTTTTTGAGTTATTTCAATTGTTTTGCAACTGGTCACGTTTTTGGTACATATTTCAAACACATATCACAAATTGTGATATGGAATTTTTATCAATAGATAGCGGAGCCCCATGGAAATGACGAATTCAGAGCTTTTTCTTTATATTACTCGTCGAAAAAATCGAGCTGCCGTATACAGGTACTCTCAAATAGTGGCTAAATTGGAAAAGTTTTCGCTGAAATGTTTTTAGTAGAAATCATTTTTTGTAAGATTTTTGTGATATGTTGGTAATGAATAATAAATGTTTAGTAAGTTTTTGTAAAAAAAATATTTTTGTGAATAATATAATTTAGTGTAACATTACTGAAGGCAATTTATGTAAAAGAAACTATCACAAATTTTTTTCTTCAATTTTGGTCCTAAAGCTGTTTGTGAATAATTATATCTTGGCAGGTGTGTAAATAGCTTAAGGAGGATCGTTGGCCAGGAAAATTGGACCTGTTTTTCTGGAATTTTTAAAGTTTATTTTCGGAAAATTTGTGTACTTTTGAAACAACAAAGCTATTTTAATGAAATATAGTACATTGTTAGTACTATATAAGTTATACTATCAATCAAATGTCTTTCTTGTACAAACAAGATATATTTTCCATTAAAAACATTTTTACGAAAATTCGCTACCATAACACATTTGCTGCGTCCCGAAATTTTTTAATTTTATTATAGCTCTCTGTGGAGCCATGTCAATCAATTCATCAATTCTGACCAACTGTTTGTCACCATAACCACCATTACACGATTTGTACGACAACACATGTCCACAAGATACCTCAATCGATTAATAAAATTAGCAAAGCCCACCTTCAAGCTTTCATCAAAAACTCCTACCCAGTCTGCACCCTCCAGTTCACTGTTCAGTGTAATAATTTACTAGGACTTTACATAAACTTCTTGCAATTTGCTATCGACCAAAGCATAGTAAACCTCAACAAATATTTACATATGACATCATGTGTACTAACAGACCATCAGCCGTTGTGACAGATATGTCATACCAGTGTACAATTATTGTGAAATTAACATTTGATATTGTTTTGACAGACCTCGGGCAAATATATATATATATATATATATATATATATATATATATATATATATATATATATATATATATATATATATATATATATACACAAGGGCTTGGAAAGATATGTATCATCTTTTTAACTTACCACAGCGATTGCATCTGAAGCCATCATAGCCTCAGGGGTTAATACTGATAAGTATGCCATATTTGCTAACACATAAATAGCTGTCACTAACGGAATTGAGATGTAGATTGCCCTTGGAAGATTCCTGAAATACAGAACAAGAATATACAAACTGATGTCATTTCATTCAATTTACATTCCAATTAAAATACAACGAAAGTAAAACAGAACTCAGTATACAGACGTGTGAAAATTATTACAGAAATTGTCATTTTTTTGTAATTATTTTTTTTGTAATTACTTTTTCTAATTTTTTTTTGATATATGGAAGACAAAGCCTATGTGTCTCTAACACATTATGAACTTGATTGTTGTGCCACAAAATGCGCTTCTTAAATAGTTGCAGATTATATGTTTTCCAAATTATGTTGGGAGGGCATTCCACAGCTTAGATGCTCTAGGAAATAACAAAGATTTGTGTTCAACAAGTGGGTAATTTGACACTAAAAGCACATGCATTTTGATTAAAACAGGTTGGCCGATTAAAGGTGGCAAGCCGAGGTACTAACGAAGTGGGGAGCAAACTCGATAGTAATATCGATAAAAGAGGGAGAGATCTCCAACCTTCCTCCTGTGGCTGAGAGAAATGAGATTGATTGTAAATGAGGATCTCCTATAAGGCGAACAGCTTGTTTCTAAATAGAAACTAGTAAAAACAAGGTTGTCTTTGACGCAGCACCCCATACATGATAGCACTATCACAACTGTGGATGGATCTGTGCTTTATACAGCATCAAAAGCTGCTGTGATAAAAACTTTTTTAACCCATAACGGAAATCCAAACTTCTTTGCTGCAGCTTTATCAAGATGGAAACACGTAAGTGCCAGCACAGATCCTCTGCAACAGTTATACCCAATGTAGAGATTGTGGATTCTCGGGCAGTATTTTGCTAGCCATATGAACATCTTGGCCCTGCACGCCATTCTTCTTAGAGAAGAGGCAAAGCCTCAGGTAAGAACCTTAGACAGGTCATCATTTAGGGAGTTGGTTACTTCAACTCTCATTGATAGTGAGCTAGAAGCAGATATTAGGCAAGTTGATAAGTACATGCTGTGAAAGGTACTATCAACGAAGGTGTGGACTGTTGGATGTTGACAGAAGGTTATTTATATGCAAAAGAAAAAGAGTACTAGCCAAAACGGAAGCCTGTAGAACACCCGCATTAATTTTTAATTCACCTGATGAAACACCATCAGCAAGAGCATGCAAGGAGCGCTCTTAACAAGCTACATAACCATAGCCATAGTTTCAAAGGCAATCCATACGATGAAAGTTTACTAAGTAGTATGCCAGACCCGATTGAATGCTTTAGAAATATCCAATGAAATTTCATGACCTTCCCAAAATTTTTCGAGAGCCGAATTCCAAAGATGAGTGATGGATGTCAGAATACCGCCAGTAGATTGATTTTGATGAAAGTCGTATTAGCTGTCTCATAGGATAATGTTTTTAATTTTTCAAGATATTTCATAAGCTATATATTGATCACTTTTCCATAACTTTATACAAAACTGAGGATGGAAATTGGATGATGGTTTCACACATCGGATTTGTTTTTCTTTTTGGGCAAAGGCTGAACTCAGGCTTGTTTTCAGGAAGATGGAAATACCCCCATCTTATAGGACATCGAAAAGAGGCGACATAAAATTGTAGTCGGTTCAGAAGCACACATTTCAGGAACTATTGCTGGGTCCTGAGGCCTTTTTGGATTGGTCGTGGCCAAGATGCATCTGTAAATTGGCCTGTCAGATCACATGACTTAAAATATTTTAGATTTTTATATTTGGGGATTTATGAAAAGTACAGTTTATGCGACACCAGTACAAACTCAGCAGTAACTATGGGCACGCATTGTGGAAACGTCAAATCTGGTTAGACAAGATATTGGAGTTTTGTTTAGAGCAAAAAAACATTTTCTGTGACAGCTTTCTGTATAGAAATAAATGGGGTACAATTTCAGCATCTGCTAGTGTTTAATAATTTCTTAATTTAATAAATGCTCTCTTCCATTCCTGTTCAATATTTTATATTAATCCATTGTATCCACAAACTTAAGTAAAAAACTTCCTTATTCTCTTTTATTTAATAAAACTATCTGCAATTTATTGTTTGACAATCTAACCTGGTGTTGACAACCTTTACTGTATCCATTTTTCTCGAAAACAGTACATCCTATGGCATTTCTACCAGTATACCTTATTTTTGTATTAGTCTTTGAATTTTTTAAAACCGTTGGAAAATTTCAGAGATTTTTTACTTTTAACATATTTTTTTCTAAATTATAACCCTCATAGTGGCCCCACGTGTGCCACTGCTTCACATAATAAATCAGATTTTGCATTTTTCTTTATATGCTGTTAATATTTACTCGTGTACAAATTTTGAAAATCTTATCTTTAGCCGTTTTAAAGATAATTAAGGAAAATCGCTTTAAGCGTAACAACTTTAACACCCTGTATCTCAGTATCACGACCTTAAAATGAAAAATGTTGAAGGAACTACCCCCACTATTTTTTTCAAGAGCAACACACACCCTATATATATATATATATATATATATATATATATATATATATATATATATATATATATATATATATATACAAAAAAGTTTAAATATGATTCATGGTCAAGACGATTCGGTAGAACAACAGGACCAATTATGTGATTTTCAATAATAGCAGCCCAAATATTGATGGAAAATTGATACTGCGAATTTGCAACTCTTAGAGAGTGTGGGTTTTCATCGGCCCATGTATGTAAATTGTGAAAATTTACGATACCTTTTCGCGTATATGACGCCTCATCAGTAAATAGTACACGTTTAGAAAAATGTTGGTCGTGCCTAAGTTTGTTTAAGAACCACTGACAAAACATTACGCTTGGTTGAAAGTCTCTAGGTAGAAGTTCCTGGACACGTGTAAAATGATAGGGATATAAACTTTGATCCTTCAGAGTTCTGTGAACTGATGATGCCGAAATATTACCCAGTTCGGTGGCAATAATTCTCGTACTTGTACTAGGATCACGTTCAACTCTATTTAATATTGCCTCTTCAACTCGTACAGTTTGGCGGTATCTTCTGCGTCCAGAGTCAGCTTTGAAAGGTTTTAAAGAACCAGTTCCTCTCAAATGTCTTACAATACGTGGGAAAATATTTTTGTCAGGAATTCTTCTTTGCGGATAAGTTTCCTGATAAACTCGCACAGCTTGTCTAGCATTTTGATTTGTTTGTCCATAAATTAACAACATATCAGTCAAATCCGCTGAAGTGTACTTAATGAAAACCATCTTGAGAGGAGGAAATAATATTAATGAGCAGCTCAGTATTAACAAATAACTAAAAACGAAAATACTGCACCGTATCAAAATTTAAAGAATAGCACGAAAACTCTTTTGACGCCTACAAAGCACTTCAAAATTGTAGAATTTAGAGAACTGTCAAAAATTATAGTTTCATGGCACTTTACGATTACTGTTTTCATTACTCCAACGAATCGGTATTTTGCCCCTTTTTATAAAATTAATCATATCTCCTAGGGGATACCCTGAACAAAAAAATACCAAGAGGCAGCTTTTGTGGCTTATGTAATAAGCTTCATAACTGATGTATCAAAATTGAAAAAAGACAGTGGCGCACATATTTTTTCCCCAAATGAATTTTTACAGTTACCCCGTATGCACGCCACTGACGCAGTTGTAAGCAGATTTTCACTTGAAAATGTGCACTTTCATAATACACTTTCAAGTTCCAAGTTTCATTAAAATGAATCCAGTGGTTTTGAATTATTTATAAAAAATTAAAAAAAATAATTAAAATTCAACTCCCTGTATATTGAAACTATGCGTTTCCGGGCCCATGTGCAGAGGAACTTTTTTTCTTATTTTTTAGTAAGGAATTGCCCCACGAGCGATGGTGCATGTTTTTTGAAACAGCCTATATATATATATATATATATATATATATATATATATATATATATATATATATATATATATATATATGGGTTAGCGACATAATTGTTATACACACTTCTTTGATTTAACACTTTAATGAACGTATATATTTACAAACTTAATGGTAGCCTAATACTTAAGGTGAAACTAAAATATATGTTCTGGGGTATAACTAATTAGTCACACACGTAACTACACTTTCATCGTCTACTCTCACGTCTTGATTAGTCTACTTCTTCGTCTTACAATCGTCGTCCGTCTTTACGTCTTCCCTACTTCGACGCCTACTCTAGCGTCCTTACAACCTCTCTTCACCACTGTTCGTCGTACACTCTACCTAACTCTCTCACTGCTCGGCGCTCACCGCACTACCAACCTGTGGTCGTACCGCGTCACCATACACGGCCGCTCCTGGGTGGATATAACATATATATATATATATATATATATATATATATATATATATATATATATATATATATATATATATATATATATATATATATATATGAACACACACACTGAAATAATAGAGGGTCAATGAAAAACTTACAGTGCATCAATTATGACGATTTCAAGTTTTTGTTTCATGGTTAAAACGTTTGTTTTCAGTACCGAATCTAATAGAAAATAGACTGTGAACATACAAACCCGCTTTGCCATCGGAAATCAATTGACGAACTAAATAATTTCAGTAGCCTTCATCAATTGAAAAGAAAGTGCATTTAACAGCTGTGTCTTTCTCAAGAAAAGTTTATCTTGTTCCTTTCTGTCGTGCCACCCATTCAATCTCGGATGAGATCAAGTGTAAAAAGATAGGGGCAATTAAAATTTATGAAGTTAACATGAACATTCCAGGATATGAATCTTTCTCTGCGTTCCTATTGTATATATATATATATATATATATATATATATATATATATATATATATATATATATATATATATATATATATATATATATATATATATACAGGCTGTTTCAAAAAACATGCACCATCGCTCGTGGGGCAATTCCTTACTAAAAAATAAGAAAAAAAGTTCCTGTGCACATGGGCCCGTAAACGCATAGTTTCCAATATACAGGGAGTTGAATTTTAATTATTTTTTTTATTTTTTATAAATAATTTCAAAACCACTGGATTGATTTTAATGAAACTTGGAACTTGAAAGTGTATTATGAAAGTGCATATTTTCAAGTGAAAATCTGCTTACAACTGCGTCAGTGGCGTGCGTACGGGGTAACTGTAAAAATTCATTTGGGGAAAAAATATGTGCGCCACTGTCTTTTTCCAATTTTGATACATCAGTTATGAAGCTTATTACATAAGCCACAAAAGCTACCTCTTGGTATTTTTTCGTTCAGGGTATCCCCTAGGAGATATGATTAATTTTATAAAAAGGGGCAAAGTACCGATTAGTCGGCGTAATAATAATAATAATAATAATAATAATATATGTTTACTGCAACCATAAGAATATGAAAAACAAAACATACAGTAAACATTACAGCAATAAACGTGCAAATAACTAACCTACGTAAAACTTATTGGTGATAAACATTGAAATGAATATTACAAACATTGATAAAAAATGATAAATAAAAAATAAAAATAAAAAATGAAAAAAGTAATCGTAAAGACACCATGATTTTTCCAAACTCTTGTTTTTTGTACATTATTCAATTGACTTTAATAACAAAGCTAAAGAAAATGTTGAAAGTGACCACCATTAGCGTCTTTACAATTATTTAACCTTCTGCGCAAAGATCTTCTTACTCTTCTGCAAATATTTTGATCTTCTCTAATGCTGTCAAATGCATATTCTATTCTTCCCAACAATTCTTCTCGTGTATTTACTGGTGTTTTATACACTATTTTTTTTAAATGACCCCACAAATAAAAATCGAGAGGATTCAGGTCCGGAGATCGAGGTGTCCATGACACCGGACCTCCACGACCAATCCATCGGTGACCGTATGTGTTGGCTAAATATGTTCTTACAACTGCTGCAAAATGTGCGGGCGCACCATCATGCTGGAACCACATTATACCATTTCTCATAAAAAGCGGTAGTAACAACGGCAAATCATTTTGTAAAAAGTTTAAATATGATTCATGGTCAAGACGATTCGGTAGAACAACAGGACCAATTATGTGATTTTCAATAATAGCAGCCCAAATATTGATGGAAAATTGATACTGCGAATTTGCAACTCTTAGAGAGTGTGGGTTTTCATCGGCCCATGTATGTAAATTGTGAAAATTTACGATACCTTTTCGCGTAAATGACGCCTCATCAGTAAATAGTACACGTTTAGAAAAATGTTGGTCGTGCCTAAGTTTGTTTAAGAACCACTGACAAAACATTACGCTTGGTTGAAAGTCTCTAGGTAGAAGTTCCTGGACACGTGTAAAATGATAGGGATATAAACTTTGATCCTTCAGAGTTCTGTGAACTGATGATGCCGAAATATTACCCAGTTCGGTGGCAATAATTCTCGTACTTGTACTAGGATCACGTTCAACTCTATTTAATATTGCCTCTTCAACTCGTACAGTTTGGCGGTATCTTCTGCGTCCAGAGTCAGCTTTTAAAGGTTTTAAAGAACCAGTTCCTCTCAAATGTCTTACAATACGTGGGAAAATATTTTTGTCAGGAATTCTTCTTTGCGGATAAGTTTCCTGATAAACTCGCACAGCTTGTCTAGCATTTTGATTTGTTTGTCCATAAATTAACAACATATCAGTCAAATCCGCTGAAGTGTACTTAATGAAAACCATCTTGAGAGGAGAAAATAATATTAATGAGCAGCTCAGTATTAACAAATAACTAAAAACGAAAATACTGCACCGTATCAAAATTTAAAGAATAGCACGAAAACTCTTTTGACGCCTACAAAGCACTTCAAAATTGTAGAATTTAGAGAACTGTCAAAAATTATAGTTTCATGGCACTTTACGATTACTGTTTTCATTACTCCAACGAATCGGTATTTTGCCCCTTTTTATAAAATTAATCATATCTCCTAGGGGATACCCTGAACAAAAAAATACCAAGAGGCAGCTTTTGTGGCTTATGTAATAAGCTTCATAACTGATGTATCAAAATTGAAAAAAGACAGTGGCGCACATATTTTTTCCCCAAATGAATTTTTACAGTTACCCCGTATGCACGCCACTGACGCAGTTGTAAGCAGATTTTCACTTGAAAATGTGCACTTTCATAATACACTTTCAAGTTCCAAGTTTCATTAAAATGAATCCAGTGGTTTTGAATTATTTATAAAAAATTAAAAAAAAATAATTAAAATTCAACTCCCTGTATATTGAAACTATGCGTTTCCGGGCCCATGTGCAGAGGAACTTTTTTTCTTATTTTTTAGTAAGGAATTGCCCCACGAGCGATGGTGCATGTTTTTTGAAACAGCCTATATATATATATATATATATATATATATATATATATATATATATATATATATATATATATATATATATATATATATATATATATATATTGTTCATGCTCGTTGTTCTGTCACTTTTAAATTCAAATGTCGCGCGCTACACTGACATAGAGTAAGTGTTACTAATGGTTTCCGCCAGAAGACCAGAGAGGGGGAAGAAGAATGAGAGAAGGGAGAGAAGCTTGCATCCCTCTGCCACTTGTTTTTGAGTCCTTGAAGAGGCAAGAGGTCTCGAGAAAGCGAATTGCTTTCAACCCCTTGAAGAGACACGAGGTCTCTAAATATCCATTTTGTTTGTAAGTCCTTTGGGAGACACGAGGTCCCTAGAGGTGTTGTGTGTGAATACAGAAAAACGAAGCTTATGTTCCTGCATTATTGGAGAATAAAGGTAGGTAACTTTGCTTATTGTCAGTGCCCTATTTGTTCTGTTTTTTTTGTTATTCATTATAAAATAAATACACGTGGTATTTACATTTGGTCCTTCGAGCCGGATTTTTATAGTTGTTTTGTTTTGTTATTAGTTGATACAGTCCATTTTTTGAAGTAATTTTACTTGTTTCCTTTAGTCTAGTAAATTTGTAATTGTTTATTGCCGTGTTGAGTCATTTAATTTCAAGGTGACGTTATTGCTTGTGTATAACTAGGTACATACTCGAATTGCATATTGTTGAAATCACGTTTGCATATTGTTTAAATCGCGTTTAGGAATTTTTTTGCGTTGAACAATGGAGTTGATTCAGCTAAAAAATAAGCGCGAAAGCGTTTATAGACGAGTAGAAGCCATATTGCACGTGGCTCAACAGGTCAAAATAGACGCAGTAGTGGATTTAGATAGGTTGAATAGATTTGAGGTTCGTTTTGAGGCGTTGAATGAGTTGGTCAATCTATTTGATTCATTGCATTTGGACATCGTGTCGGTAGCTGATCGATCAGAGTTGGAGAGCGAGCATGAAATGCAGAACAAATTCGATGAACTGCAATACTCTATAAAAACTATCTATCGAGAACTGAGAGGTTATGCAAATAAAGCCGCTGAGAATCAAGCTCGATCCGTTTTTCACGGTAGTTCGAAATCGAGTCGAGCATCGAGTAAGTCGCGGTGTTCTGTCAAATCATCGAACGCTCGATCTCTCAGTGAAAAGGAAGTAACGAACGCAAACGCGATTATGTCAACTTCAAATTTAAACAGACATTTGAGGTTACCGAAAATCGAAATGCCAAAATTCGATGGAAATTGGAAAAACTGGCCAACCTTTTATGATCTGTTTAAAACAATGATTCATGAGAACGAATCATTGTCAGATATTGAAAAGTTCCAATATTTGAGTGCTTCGTTAGTGAAGGATGCAGCTGGCCTAATCAAGAATTTACCGCTAACGGGAAGCAATTATGGGATTGCATTCAAGTCTCTGGTCTCAAGGTATCACAATACCCGGGTTTTGTTGACCAATTATTGGCAGGGTATTGTACAGGCCCCCAAAGCAAATAGTGAATCTGCTTCTTCCCTACGAACGTTGTTGTCTGTATTCAGTGAAAATTTGGAAGCGTTGAAGCAGTTTGAACATGACATGTGGGATTTCACTAAATTCAACATGTTGCTGCAAAAGGTGGATATGAGTCTTAAGCAAAAATTTGAGCTTGAGTTTTGCGAATCGGACATTCCCAGTTTTAGTAGTTTATGTAGATTCTTGGAAAAGCAGTGTAAAGCAATGGAGACAACTGCCTTAACTTCCAATTATGTGACTAATAGAAGGCAGCATGTTTCAGCAACCACTGCTAGGCCCGCTTCGTCCTTTGTTACCAGCACAAAGCTTGTATGTGCTTATTGTAAGGAGGAGCACCCCATGCTCAAGTGTGATGGATTTCTATCTTTATCCTCTCATAAACGGTATACGTTCGCAAAAAAGAATAATCTTTGTTTTAACTGTTTATCAAACTCGCATGCCAGCAGGGAGTGCAAGTCATCAAGTTGTCGTGTATGTAATAAACACCATCATACATTATTGCACTTCCCAAAAGCACCGGCATCGGGAGATGAGAGTGACTCAAACAAGCCACCTGTGGAAGAGCCACAAGGTGCAGAGCAATTGCGTGTGTTGGCAAGTGTGGTAAAAAGGGAACAGTCCGTGTTACTGGCAACTATAATGCTATTAGTACGAGATAAAAATGGAAAGGTTAGGAGATGTCGAGCTCTCCTGGATTGTGCGAGTGAGGCTAATTTCATTTCGCAGCAGTGTGTTGAAAAATTGGGGCTCAACACCTCATCTCGTTCAGTGATGGTTCAAGGCTTGAACCAAATGAGCTCGCTTGCTAGCCAAGGCACTCTCAAATGTCGAGTAGAGTCCATTTATGAGCCAACAAAGTTAGAGTTGGACATGATTGTGATTCCGAACATTTGTTCCAAGATCCCTTCTGCTAAAATTGAGCAGTGCCACTGGCAACATATTCAGAACTTAGAGTTGGCAGATTCAGAGTTTGGTATACCAGGGGACATTGAAATTTTGTTGGGTACTGACGTTTATGCTCATGTGGTTAGACCTGGAATAAAGAGA
>OZ023262.1:307301826-307469326 GCA_964006375.1 Tillus elongatus | reverse complement strand
TCCAAATATCCAAGGTGCAAAACCTTTGCTATATAAAATAGAAGTTAATGAAAAAAGTTTCTTTTAAACTCCAGTCACAGAAGATGAAATATATCATGTCATTATGGGACTAAAAAACACGACAGCAGAAGGATGGGATCAAATTCCTATGGTGATTCTAAAGAAAAGTGCAGGTGTATTGTCGGCTCCATTATGTCATCTAATTAATAAAACTTTTGAGACAAGTATATTTCCAGACAACCTTAAAATAGCCAACGTACGTACCCCATACAAAAAAGGTAATACCACAGGCAACACAGAATATCTTAAAAACTACAGACAAATAGCAATTTTACCAAACATATCAAAAATTTATGAGAAGGTATTACAAACACGAATTATGAAGTTTTTTGAACAAAACAATATGCTTACGAAATATCAGTACGGCTTTAGAAGAGGGAAAATACAATAAAAGCCTACGAGATAATATCCGCAGTGTCTGATGCTGTTAATGATGCTCATGTGGTATATGGACTTTTCCTTGATTTAGGAAAGGCATTTGACTCCATAAGGCATGATATACTGTTAGCAAAACTAGAAAAATATGGTATAAGAGATATTCCTTTGAAGCTTTTAGAATCTTATTTAGATAACAGAAAACAAAACTTAGTTGAGTATGGTGATGATGGCAAGAAAATAGGTTCCACATATGGAATCTTAAATAAAGGAGTACCACAAGGTTCAATTTTCGGACCTTCCTTGTATATAATTTACACAAACGACCTGCCAAACTGCCTGGATAGATAAAAGGATCAACATGTATGCTGATGACACCGAATTGTTTTTTCAGACCATAACATCCCCAGACTTAAGACTGACATACAACAAATTTTGTCTAAAATACAGTATTGGTTTACAGTGGATAACCTGACACTGAATCTTCATAAAACAACGGTCATTGAGTACAACACCAAAGCAAAGGAAGAAAAAATAAATATTGAACTGGAAGCATCAAAATCCGTTCCATTGGTATACACAGCAAAGTTTCTTGGGTTAAAACTAGACGCGAAACTAGAGTGGAAGAACCATATAGACGAATTGGCCAAGAAAATTTCAAAAAACACGTACCTTTTGAGAACGCTCTCTAAAGCATCTTCTAAAGCTACGGTGATTACAGCTTATAATGCATTAGTTGGATCTATATTGAGATATGGGATAATGCTGTGGGGAGGTTCAGTAAATATAAATAAGCTGCTTTTAGCACAGAAGATATGTATAAGATCAATGTTTAACCTGAAACAAGATCATAGTTGTAGAAATTATTTTAAAGAAAATAACATACTTACCTGCTATGCCATTTATGTACTGGAGGCTTCACTTTTTGTGAAACTAAACATGGACATATTTTCTACAAATATACAAGACCACGACTACGAGCTACGTGGAAAACAAAATTTAAACCTGCCCAGAGCAAGAGTCACTCGACTACAGAAAAATGCAAAATTTACTTCGATAAAAATTTACAACAAGATTCCAAAAACACTCAGAGATGAAACAAACAAGCATTTAAAAAAAGCCTAAAAATTATATTGGAAGAGAATCGTATATATCGCATGGAAGAGTTTTTCAATATGGACCTTTAGTTTTGGATTTACTTTACTAGAAATGTGTTGTATAAAATAGGGATGTATTAGTGAATTTTCATTAAGAAAACCAACGTTACAATATAACAGCTAACCAAATTTCAAATTAAATGACATACGAGGACAGGAGTTATTAAAAAATCAAAATAATATATGAATGAACAGTAAGATATCAGTTCAAATTTCATACAGCATTTCCCAGGTTCAATATTGATGCGGATGGTTAGACTGTGAATGCGTCATTTTGAAGAGATAATTCAAATAGAGCCACAGTCACCTGACAATTAAATATAAAGGAGCCGGGTTGACAGATTTAATAAAATTTCATTTAAATCTTAAAATGTAAATCATAGGGTAATAACACGTATTTGTACTTATTAATGACAAATAAAAGTTCGCCAAAAAAATTAATCAATCTAATAAATGTGTCTTAATATTAATAAATGTTGAGTTACCAATTATTTCTCATTTGATTTATCATAAATTCTAATTTACTCAATCTGACACCGCTGCATGGCAGAGCAACTGTCACCGCTAAACGAGAGTCGCCGACTGCCGACGCTGAAAAGTCAGACACTCGACGTGTTATTTACATTTATGAAAACTGAAATGTTTTGTGATAGGTATTACAAAATATACAAATAGAAGTTTCACTTCAATGAAATGGTTTAAAACTATAAGCTCTGTACTAATTTCCGATGATTCAGCGCCAGTAACATTATAATCCAGAAATATATTTCTTCAATATCAATCTAACCTCAAAACATTCGAAGATTCGTTAGTATTGTTTATGGTTATATTTTGCAAGGCATCCTTACATGGAGTAGTAGCCACTAGCCACGTCTGTTGTTATAAAGCTCTTTATATTATATCTCTACATATTATGTTAGAGTTGTTATTAAGAAGTGTTCTTTTGATTTGGTCCTAAAGTTTCTGACACAATAATTGTTGATCAAATGTAAGTAGCACATGCTTATCGTTATTTGTGTTCTTCAATATTTTTAATAACCTGGCAAGTGAAACAAATACTAACTTATACTTATTGGTTCCAGTATCACAAAAAACTCTAGACGCAGCAAGTACGTTATGGTAGTGAATTTTCATAAGAATTGTACACTATTAATAAGATATATTATTAAAACTAATTCTTTAAATTTAAATGGACCTTGGAGATCGGTTTTAGAGTCCCAGTTAGAGATTATTGGAAAAAAATTATATTTTATATGGAGCTACTAAATTAAAATTTGGTCTTAGAGAGGTATAATATGTAAGTACTGTATTTATTATATGTAGAATTTGTTTTGATTTACTTATATTGTACAAATGATAAGCTCAATACCCAACGGGTAATATAGTTAAATTGACTATGTATATTGAGTTAATAAATGATATCTATCTATCTATTATTATTATGATTAAAAATTGTTAGTAAATATGTGAAATAAATGAATAAAGAGAATTCAGCTATCCGATCTATCAAGTGAGAAAATTGATAACATAACCCCGACATTTATCCTCGACACAAATATCGAGAGTTTTCCTCAACGATTTGCAACCTCGCAGAGATCACAAGGTGATAGGGTTAGAGATTATCTCAGGCACCTTCGTGTCGATATATCGGACAGTCTACCATTGTATTTCAAGCACCAACCTTTGACTATTACGTAACCAATACAGGCAAAAGTGGAGCAACCACTTCTAAGGGTAGGTATTCATGTTCTATAATCATCTGATCGCGTGTCCGATAAGCGACGTTTTTCGCCAAACTTCTCGAACCGATCAAATGAATTTCCACAAATTAGGCACTGATTCCATCATTAACATCAGATTATCAGCACACTCTCTTGCTAGGATAATAATACAGACAAATTAGAAGGGCTATAAAACTGTAATAAAGCCGGACAAATTATCCGACTTGGAAAAATCAGACCTGGTAATCAAAACAGATTATTTGTCAAGTTGGCTTGTAATTTGGTCCAGTTTGGTGAAATTAAATGTCTTTCTTTCTTGGTAATTTGCTAACTAATAGCTTTATTACCCAATCAAGTGTTTGTTAGCCACTTTAATGACACAATCTAGAAAAAAATCTAACTTTTACCTACAGTTTACCAGGTATTGTATTCTTCCTACAATACGAGGTGTGGCAATTAAATAAGTAAACTTTGTTCGCTGGGCAAGTGACAACATTGTGGCGGCGACAACTATCCTGGTGAAGCATTGAAAGCAGCCCTCACTCGGAGTATAGTGTCTGTAGGTCCTCAAATTTGTATTGCGGTAAAGCGATGGTACAGCGTTACAGTACTATCTCAATAGTTCGTTTCATATTAACGGCTTGTGCAATTGTGTCAGCGAATTTTCATAAAGAAAACTTCTCTAATAGAGAGGTCACGATGAAAAGCTTTTGAAAAAATTTCTTCAATGAACGCGAATGGGTCCCTAGAACCCATTAATTTTTTTATATGTTTATGTTTATATATATATATATATATATATATATATATATATATATATATATATATATATATATATATATATATATATATATATATACAGGGTGGCGTATTGAAAACGAAACAGACCGATTTGCGCCCAGAGATTTTTTTTTAAGAAACGCTAAAACACGTCAATTTTAATATTGAGGGGGATATGTTTTGACATAAAACTCAACTTTGTCACATCAACCCCTGGAAGCATGCCGTATTGACTATCGCTACACCAAACTAATCTACAATATATATAAAAACTCGGGACGCAGCAAGTGCGTTATGGTAGTGAATTTTTATTAAATGCTTCAAATTTAAATAACTCAATTTTCTATAAACTTAGAGTTTAATTTCAATACGTAGTAAGGTTTTTCCTAAGGCAAGATATCCACAAAATTCCATAAAATAACTTTGTAATTTTCGGAGAAAAAAATTTTTTTCGAAAGAAAGTTTAAAATTTGAATAACTCAATTTTCTCTAAACTTAGAAAGTTGAATTTTGGTACGTAGTAAGGTTGAGGCAACATATATAGTAAATTTCATTGAAACAGCTTTGTTACTTTCGGAGAAAAAATTTTTTTCGAAAAAAAACTCAAAATTTTTCCGGAAAACCCCGTCTGATTTTTCTGGATAACGAACTCATCCAAGCCATTAATAAAAGACAGGCACTTGCCAAGTTTCATCGAAATCGGTCAATTATTTTTTGAGTTATCATATATATATATATATATATATATATATATATATATATATATATATATATATATATATATATATATATATATATATATATATATATATATATAAACATAAACATATAAAAATTAAACCTATTTACAAATGAACTTTAATAAGATATTATGCTGTGACAATACCTCTCTCAAGCACCCTAAAATATAATCAAAATGTGCACAGTTATATATGTTTTATTTCTTTTTCCCTTGTCTTAATACACTACATATTTTATGACAATCGATTTAATTTACTTATTTGATTTCATAAATAGTCGGTTAATAGTGACTTGGAATGAAGTAGACACCACATCTTCAAACGTATTAAGAGAATATGAGTAAATCAACAGCAACTGGGAATGAATTCGGTTAGTTCCCCAGCCACGTGGTTAAAAAACACTGTTTGTATGAGTGGTTACAACTCTACCTCTAAATAAAAGGACTGTAACAGCGGCAGAAGCAGAAGTCAATGGAAGGTGTGTGTATTCGGAAAGAAACTATTGACTATTAATAACAACAATTGACTAAAAACGCTGCGAGTTGTCAGGAAAAAATAATTATACTACAGAGGTGATAAATGATAATAAATTACAATAGGGTTATATATAATCGTAAATGCTTCCAATGATTAACAATCAGTGAATTCAGTATTATTGACATTTCTCGGAAACTTACAAATGAATTTCATGAGTCAATAAGAGAAGCATTGACTAACCAACAGCAACCACATACTTATGATTTAAACATAAATGTTTCAAATTTGAATAGCTCAATTTTCTGTAACCCTAGAAAGCTGAATTTTGGCACCTAGTTAGGTATTTCCCAAAGCAATATGTAGACCAAATTTTATCGAAATTTTCGGAAAAAAATTTTTTTTTAAAGAAAACTCAAAATTTTCCCGGAAAACCCCGTCCGATTTTCCTGGCCAACGAACTGATCCAAGCCATTAATAAAAGAAAGGCACTTGCCGAGTTTCATCTAAATCGGTTAATTATTTTTTGAGTTATCAGACGGATACATATATATATATATATATATATATATATATATATATATATATATATATATATATATATATATATATATATATATATATATATATATATATATATAAACATATAAAAATTCAAACTGACCCCGGATATGGGTTCTAGGGGTCCTAATTCGCGCTCATTTGAAAGAATTTTTGCAAGGTCTCACCATCGATACCTCTCTATTAGTGAATTTTTTTAAATAAAAATTCACTAAAAATGCTACTCTTGTGGTAGAACTACATGAAAACACGAATCCTATAAAAATTGGGAGAGGAGTACGCCAGGGAGATACGATGTCTCCAAAACTGTTTATCACCGTCCTGAAGTATGTGTTCAAGAAGCTAGATTGGGACCAAAAAAGTCTGAGAATAGACGGCCAAAGTCTGTCAAACTTACGGTTTGCTGACAACTTCGAAGATATTATAGTGATGCTACAGGAACTTCAGGATGTTTGTGCAACAGTAGGTTTAAAAATGAACATCGGAAAAACAGAATTTATGACAAACCTCGTCCCTAGTAACAACCTAATTATTGAAAACTCTGAGGTGGAATGGATAGACAAATACACATATTTGGGCCACAAGATAAGCATATCCAAAACCAACCAAACATGCGAGATAAACAGAAGAGTTATACTCTCCTGGGCGGCATACGGTAAACTTAGAGACGTTTTCAGAAGCTACCTTCCGATATGCTTGAAAAGAAAAGTTTTCAACCAATGTGTTCTACCGGTTATGACCTACGGCGCCGAAACCCTAACCCTTACCAACGCTTCTGCTAAGAAACTGAAAGTAACACAGGGCAAAATGGAGAGGTCTATGCTTGGCGTTTCATTAGGTGACCACATTAGAAATGAAGAATTACGCAGAAGAACAGGAGTGACTGACGTGGTCGTGCATGTGGCAAAACTTAAGTGGAAGTGGACAGGACATGTGGCTCGCATGCAAGATGACAGGTGGACAAAACTATTACTTGAATGGAGACTTAGATCCGATAAAAGGAGCAGATGAAGACCACCAACTCGCTGGACAGACGACATTGCAAAAATTACAAAAAACTGAATTTAGACAGAAAATAATTGACTCAACTAGGGGAGGCTTATGTCCAGCAGTGGACGCAGAGGGCTGATTGATGATGATGATGATGATGATGAGAAACAATTGTATACGTTAATTATGGGGTATCTTAAGCTGCATCTTATAAAAATTATTAGGACAATCTCAGGTGGGCCCATAAATCGTTGGCGATACAAATTTTCTTTTTTAAATCGAACACCGCTTATATTATTGTTTTTTTTTTTTGCATTTTCCATCGAATTGTAATGCATGTTTGTTTTCGAGTTAGACCAATTGTTTAACTTTTCACATTGTTGCCACATATCAAAAATTGTGATACGGCGTTTTTACCAACAAAAATCGAAATCCAATGCAAATGACGCATTCAGAGAGGTTTTCGTTTATATTATTTCATGAAAAAAATCGAGATGCCATATACAGGGCGCTCTCAAATAGTGACTGAATAAAAAAAAAACTAAACTGTCGTAACTCAATTGTTTCAAATAGAACAGCCCCTATTTGTGTTTCAGAAGGGAATGGCATAATAATAAATGTTTAATAAGTTATTAAAAAAAAGTTTTCGGATTTTCATGAAAAAAATTTCATTGAAAAACTTTTTTCGTAGTTTTGTCGATAAGCTTATTTGATGAAATATGATACGTTGTTCATACTATATAGGGTGGCGCATTGAAAACGAAACAAACCGATTGGCGCCCAAAGAATTTTTTTTTATAAGAAACGCTGAAACACGTCAATTTTAATATTGAGAGGGACATGTTTTGACATAAAACTCAACTTTGTCACATTAACCCCTTAAGGGTGGTGATAACAACTCTTATATTTTAAATAGGGAACATGGGTCGAGTTACATCATTTGAAAGCTCTTTCTTTTCTGAATTCAGCACAGTAATTTTTTTGGAAGTTTTATCAACTCGTTTAAAAATTATTCACAGTTGAAGATGCAAAAACGCATTTCACTCATTACGATAAGAAATGTGCTGATAGTCAATGTTTTGTTGGTTTGTAAACAAAAAATTGACTATCAGAACATTTCTTATCGGAATGAGAGAAATGCGGTTTATTATTTCAGTTTATCGGTCGGTTTGATACTTGATAGTACTACCGAAAATTCACAATGGTGTATTCTGTAGAAGAAAGAGTTGAAATAATTACCCTTTTTTTTTTCAAAAACGATGACTGTACCAACCGTACCGCACATTTGTTTAATGAACGATATCCGAACAGACATGTTAACAGAAAATACATTTTGGAGTTAGTTGCAAAGTTTCGACAAAGTGGTTCAGTAGCCAACAAAAAACGGGATCCCGAACGTGAATTTCCGGTTAGAAATGAGACTACTGAGATTGAGGTTTTAGGACAAATTGCTGCAGACCCAACTTTGAACACGAGAAAATTGACCACTGTTTCAAACATCAAAAGAAGAACTATTCAGCGAATATTGAAGAATCATAAATTTCACCCGTATAAAATTCATCTTGTACAACAACTGAATGAAGATGATTTTGATCGGCGGCTGGAGTTTTGTGAAGTTATGACTGCACGAATAGCTGATAACTGGAACTTTCTGTTCAATATCTGTTTTTCAGACGAGTGTACGTTTTTATTAAACTCTACAGTCAATCGTCATAATTGTCGTTATTGGGCAGATAATAATCCAAGAAATTTTTCACGAAGTCCACACTCAAACTTCACAGAAATTGAATGTCTGGACTGGCATTTTTGGAGACCGTTTAATGGGACCAATTCTTATTGATGTCAATTTAAGTGGCGAAACGTATTTGGAGTTACTAGAAGATATCGTTTACCCTCTACTAATTGACATTGTTGAAAATGATGATCGTTATTAAGAAAATCAATTAGTCTTTCAACAAGATGGAGCTCCTCCGCATTCTTCACAACGTGTTAGGGAGTTTTTGAACAGAGAGTTTCCAGGACAATGGATTGGGCGTAAATGTGCTATTGAGTGGCCATCTAGATCACCGAATTTAACTCCTTTAGACTTCTTTCTATGGGGCCATTTAAAGAGTAGAATTTACGCAACACAACCGGAGTATCTGGAAGAATTACGACGATGCATTGTTGGAGAATGCCGTCTAATAACTCCACAAATGCTCCAGAATGTCAGAGCTCGTTTTGAACAAAATTTGTAGTTTTGTATGGAAGCTAGTGGTCAATAATTTGAACACTTACTTAACTGAATAAACATTTTTGAACGTTGGTTTTGTTTTTTAGTTTTTTTTAACGAAAAATTGACTAATTAGTGCATTTATTTCTTATCACAATAAATGAAATACGTTCTTGCAACTCAACTGTGAATAATTTTTAAACGAGTTGATAAAACTTCCAAAAAAATTTGTGTGCTGAATTCAGAAAAGAAATATCTTTCGAATGATGTAACACTCGACCCATATTCCCTATTTAAAATATAAGGGTTGTTATCACCACCCTTAAGGGGTTGATGTGACAAAGTTGAGTTTTATGTCAAAACATGTCCCCCTCAATATTAAAATTGACGTGTTTCAGCGTTTCTTAAAAAAAATTTTCTCTGGACGCAAATCGGTTTGTTTCGTTTTCAATGCGCCACCCTATATAGTATGAACAACGTCATATTTCATCAAGTAATACTGGTATATAATAGGGTATACTGGTAACGAAATTTGATCC
Organism: Tillus elongatus; assembly: GCA_964006375.1. Taxonomy (NCBI): domain Eukaryota; kingdom Metazoa; phylum Arthropoda; class Insecta; order Coleoptera; family Cleridae; genus Tillus; species Tillus elongatus. The sequence goes on along the minus strand of OZ023262.1, from coordinate 307,459,717 downwards.
CTCCTTTCATTAAACAAAGACATATTTATTGTTAAAAACATGAACATTCACTACGATAACGCACTTGCTGCGCCCAGACTATTAATAATAGATCTTGTTCCATAATATATTTGTTCTCTAAGAGCCTCTTCGTTTCAGTATCTGAAAAACGCTATAAATTCTACAGGAACTGCACAACAGATTCATGAGTCTGGGGAGATAGAGGCGCACTCTAATATCTCGTTGCGCGTTCATCAATGTTCATTGTAAATCGCAGTAAGCCGATCACCGGTGTGTTTGTTAGTGACGGTGAGTCAACTGTGCACTCCAAGTGCAATTGACTATGTATATGGAAAATTACGACCGAAACCTCCTAGTCCACTGTTCTAATTAATTATGTCTCTTCCTATTCGTATTCACCGGCTTGTATAGGATTTATAATTAGGTTTTTAGTTTCTTTGTCATGCACCCATACCAGTTGTTGCCTAGTCTCAATTAATTAGAAACACTATCTGCGAGGACTTTTTCTGACTAAGCGAATTTTCAAAACAATTATTTTAAATGTAATTACTGGGCGAGTCAAATGAAAATGTTAAAAACGTTAAGCAACATTTATCAAAGCAATGTGAAAAACACGTACGTCATTTTTCAACGTGTGTGTGTGTTTCTTTTTAACGTCAGCCTATTTCCGCGACTATGGCCAATCACCGACGCCAGGGAGCAGTTTCACCTCACTATCCTGGAAATTTTGCCGAACCCACGTCTTTCTGTAAAGAGGGTATGGATGTTTAACGTGCCCAACATCGCATGGACACGGCACCGACGGCTTTACGCCCCCTCCGACGGGCGGAACGTCCAGACATTCCACTTGCTCAAATACAATGCCAGAACCTCGGTTGATGTTAATTTTACAGTTTGTACTGAAAAAGTGAAAGGAGTACGCCAGGAACGAACCCAATACCCTTCGGTTCAAAGGCACACGTTCTTACCTCTGAACCACCGAGGTCCTTATTTTTCAACGTAGTCCCCGTTACGTTCTATTGCCTTGCTCCACTTTTTGGAAATTACCAAGTGAAGATTGGAACCTGTGATGAGCACAGATAAGTCCACTTGGAGAACCCAAATCATCACAACACATTTTAAAAAGACCTGACCTGACCTGACGATCGTTTCACTAACCAAGTTAGCGTCATCAAGGGATGAAAAATTCTAACTACTTTAAAAACTAACACAGTAAGAAATTTACTTGAATTTATTAATAAGATTAAAAAGATTATAATAATTGACTGAAGAGGAGGTTTTAATTTCTTTCGATGTAACCTCATTGTTTCCTAGCGTTCCCACTGAGCAAACGTTAACGTATTTAGAGCAGTTGTTAAAAATGAATAACATAAATGAAAATGTCTGTAAAATAGTAAAATATTTAACTTTTACAAACCTTTGTATCAAACAAAACATTTTTCCATTCAACAATGAATTTTTTGAACAAACCCAAGGCACGGCAATGGGCAATCCGTTATCGCCATTTATTGCAGATCTTTTCATGAGCAGATTTGAAACAGATTGTGAAAGTGAAAGTGAATATTTTGCTAGGCTGTTGTTTCGTTACGTGGATGATATTTTCGCAGTGTCTAACGTTAACATTTGCAGAATAAAAGATTTTATTGCCAAATTAAACAATAAATTTGATTCTATAAAATTTACCCACGAATTAGAAATTAATAATAAATTACCCTTTCTAGATGTACTAGTTATCAAGAATAAAGACACTTTATAATTAGATGCCTATAGAAAGGAAACCACCACTCTCAGCTACATTCCGAACGACTCACATCATACGTACGCACAAAAAATGGACAGTCTGAATTTTTTAGTAAACCGCTTGATTAATTTTCTTTAAAACAAAAGTAGATATACCAAAGAATTAAATTATATGAAGGACGTTGGCGAATATAACAGATACACTGCTTGCCTAGTGGAAAAATTAATCAACAAACAAAACAAAGAAAATGTTGACGGAATCAACGACGTTTAGAAGATAGAAATCCGAAAAAACGTTGTTTGCTTACCATTTGAACCTCGAATCACGAGGGGTCTATATAGCATGTTTAAAAAAGCCAACTTGCAGCTAACATTTTCGGTAAAAAATACCTTAAACAACTTAGTAGGTAACCCAAAAGACAAGGATAGCACGGCCAAAATGTCCGGAATTTATGAAATAAGTTGTAAAGATTGTAATCTTAAGTACGTCGGACAAACAAAAATATCGCCTGGAATTAGGTTCAAAGTACACTTAGCCCAATTACGATACAGTACTATAGATAGATCATCCGTCGCCCGACATATTTGGGTAATAATCATCACGTTAATGAAGATAATTTAAAAATAATAAAAAATGTTAGGCAACCGGGTCAGCTAAAAGCGTTCGAGAATATATATATATATATATATATATATATATATATATATATATATATATATATATATATATATATATTGCGAACTATAGTTGCAACAAAAAATGTATGAACGTTTCTCCACCACCGATTACTAGTCACCTGATTGCTTTGTAAAATAAATTTCCACGTTTCAACACGTCCTATAGATAACATAAGAATACAGATATTTCCGCCAAACGAAACTATGTTAATTTAGTTGTCGTTGAACCTTCCCAAAATTGTTAGAGATCGACACCTTTTAGATAAGTTAATAAAGACAGTTCAAAGACCTCGCCGGCGATAAAAATACAATACACTGCAGAATTTGCCTGCGACTAGTTCCACTCTCGGTTCCGTTTCTTTACCGGTATATAAGGTGATGTTACTTTTAAAAGTAGTTCGAATTTTCATCCTCTGATCACGCTAACTTGGTTACTGAAACGATCGTCAGGTTTTTTTAAACGTGTTGTGGTGGTTTGGGTTATCCAAGTGGACTTATTTTTTGAAAATGTTTGAATACCGAAGAAAATATTGTTTTTGTCGTGTGCACAGCGACTCATGCACTGCGTGAATTACTTCATCATTTTTCTGAAGTTTATACACACCTAATGCTCTTTATCTGGGCCAAAGGCGTAATAATTGCTTGGGCCGAGGTCAGTGGAATAACGAAGATGTGGTAGCCACTCAAACTTTAAATTCTGGATGGTCGTTGCCGTGCACGTGCAGTATTTGGCCGCGCGTGGTCTTAGTCAGAATAAAAATTTTCACAATCCACAGCAACGAATTTCCCAAACTTAGAGCATTTAGGTCCAATAACACCATGTAATGTGAAAAGTCGTTATAAACTGATTTACCTAATTATATAATGGTTAAGTAATAATGTTAATATGCTTGAGCTTACTTCCGGGAGAGGGGTGTGCAGAGGGCGCCGGCATTAAGATTTAATATATCCTTCTCGAATATGTGGCCTAAATTCTAACCTGAACTCCGTCCACCATTTCCTCCAGGCTAATAGGCCCCAATTCCTCTTCCTCACCGAAACCCAAATCAGTGCCAAACAGCCACTAATCACCTTAATTTCCCGGGGTATGAGCTCCTTACTTCCTTTAGATTGCATGGAGGTGTGTGCACATACGTCTGTAACAATCTACCCTGCACCAGACTCCCCAATTTGGAAGCTGGAAGAAAAGACATACTTTGGATGAAAATCTCTCTCAGGGATACAACTAAATTCATCTGTTGCATTTCCGGTCACCTTCTGACAACCACTTTGTCCAACTCTTCGAGTACCTTTCTAAAAAACCGACCATCTGATTTCTAAATATCCTTTCTCCGAGGTTACTATTCTTGGTGACTTCAAAGTTTATAATAAGGAATAACTAGGATCTTCAAAAACCGATCCACAAGGGAGAGCAGCGGAGGCCTTTGCAGTCAGCAATTCTTTGCATCCCAACACACAGCTCAAATCCCTTGGATCTCCTTCTTACTACAGCCTTAATGCTATAAGACATCAGTCATCGCCCCCCTTGGTCGCTCAGACTATGGCATGGTCACTGCTTCCTGCGCAATGCAACCCGAGGTCACACAGTCATCACATCCACCTATCGTTTGGCACTACAACTTTGCGAACTGGGACGAAATGCGGAATTACTTTTACTCATTTCCATGGGCGTCTGTCTGCTTCTCTCATCCTGGCCCCTCTGATATATCACAAAACGTCAACGAAATTATCCAAGCTGGCAAGGAATTATTTATTCCACGCACACAGAAAACCTCTTCAGCCAGTCAAAAGCCCTGGTTCTCTCTCAGTCAAGAAAACCGTCAAGCATTTAACGACGCAACTCTCTTCTCTTAACACCAGTAAATAGAAAACCTCTTCAGCCAGTCAAAAGCCCTGGTTCTCTAAATCATATGACAAGGCCAGACTTGAAAAGGTCCAGTTTTTAGCGACGCAAAAAACCGCTATGTCTGCATTCCTTCTGAGGCAAAAAACTCATTTAATAACCACATCAAAAACAAAGTCCTCTCAAGCTCCAACGGCAGCAAACACTTCTGGACTCTTGCTAAATATATTGGGAATACTTTCTGCAAGAACATGTTCCCACCTCTTGTTTCAGGGGATGAAATTGTTTCTACCGCCCTGGGCAAGGCTGAACTTTTTGCCTCGTTGTTCGCCGGCAATTCTACTCTCAACCCACCTCCAAATGTTCAACCACCAACAGTCCCCAATGTCGCGCATAAAATGACGGACATCATTTTCAAAACTAAAAAGGTACGAAAGATGCACTCTTCTCTTAACACCAGGAAATCATCTGGCCTTGACGAGATCCCAGCAATTGTTCTAAAAAAATACGCACCAGAACTTGCTCCTGTCCTGACTCGACTGTTTCAGACATCTTACAATAGAGGCATATTCCCTAGTAACTGGAAAACTGCTCGAGTACAACCCGTCCCCAAGAAATGATCTAAAGCGCTTCCTAGCAAGTACAGGCCTACTTCTCTCCTTTCAGTCGTCTCCAAAGTGATGGAAAAGTATATAAACACCGAATTACTAAAATTTCTTGAAAAACATAGTCTAATCCACGACAGGCAATACGGATTTCGTCAGCGCAGATCAACTGCCGACCTCGTTTCCTTTGTCACCCATTCTTGGAACAAGTCTATGGAACTACACGGTGAATCCCAGATTGTTGCTCTAGACATATCCAAAGCATTCGACCAGGTCTGTCAATTTAGTTTTTGAGACATACAGTCGTAATCTCCTCACCTTCACAGTATCCCGTCCAGGAATCAAGCCCAGGACCTCTCGCCTTGCTAATGCGTGCAACCTGTGCCACAAAGCCGCCTCTTATCCCAATTTGAAAAACACAGATTTTTTAAAGTTTACGCCCGCAGCTCGTATCATAGTATGGCCAGAATTTACAAAATTGCACTAGACAAATAGTTATAAACTCTTAAGTGGATTGGGGTTATAAGTTAAAATCGATTTCTCGATGAGTGTCTCGACTTTTGTCGATGATACATAGTTTTTACTGCACCGGAAAAGAGGACTTTTATTTTATAAGGTATAAAAAGTTGGGTAATAAAATAAAACAGGGCGAAAGTGTAACTCCGTTTAGTGCTGGGACTTATGAGATCTATAAAGGACAAAAACTTCAGCGAGCTTGTTGTGTAACCTGGCCCGGGACAGAACAACCAAACAAGTTAGTTTTTAGGGCTTGTGCTTCTTCTCTGAACTTTTCTACGATGTACGGTTTTTGTGGTCCTGCGAGTCCGTATATCAGTTGGTTTAAAATTAACCCTGACGTTTCTGTTTAACGGTTTTTGTAGTTAAGTCCCTTGCATGCTTATAATTGCTACAATGTCTTAATTTGCATTTATACTTGACATCGGTATAATTATTGTAGCGTTTTTTCGTTTCCACGCCCTGGAAAATTAATTTCCGTTCGGTTGAATTGTTTCTAGCGAATTTTCATAAAAAAACTGCAATAATGAAGAGGTCGCGACTGACACTGAAAATTTGTTGCAAATTCTCGTACAAAAATTCGCTAATGAGGAGATTACGACATGAAACAGTTGTTTAGATAAGTTCGAATTACGTCCCCTAGCACCCGTAGTTTAGGGACAATTTCAACACACATAAATACCTATATATATATATATATATATATATATATATATATATATATATATATATATATATATATATATATATATTTGTTTATTTCACATTTATCCGCTCTACAATTGTACGTTATGACTGATACATAAAAGCACATGCTTGTATATGTAAAAATGGCATGATTTTGATCAAGTTTTCTCCAAATTTTTCAACTACGTAATCCAGGTTAAAATATCACCTAGAAATTTTAATCAGACCTTACTGTAATCGTAAGTTTTTCCAATACCAACTCCCAATACCACTCTTCATATAAAACTTAGCTCCAAAACATAACTTATCTATATTTATTGCCGAATATCTTAAACAAATGATGAAATAGCTACTATAATTTTGATATTTCTACATTCATTACGTCATTAATATATATATATATATATATAATATATATATATATATATATATATATATATATATATATATATATATATATATATATCGAGTGACAACTTTCAAATCGGAACATAGGCGATAACATGGGAAATCACATATTTGCAGTTTGCTACTCACCTCTTTTATATACAAGAACGGTAGTGGTGTCTATCAGAAGAGAATTAATTTTATGAGCCTGCTGATACCAAATACCTGCTAATTAAAAGCTCTTTTTATCATGAGATGATAATTTAAATATTTTCAAAATGAGCAGTCATGACATGCTAAATTCGAATAATTTTGTTACTGTCAAATCAAACATTTTTGACATGCTAAAGGGGCGTTAGAAGTTAATGCAGAACTAGAGGAAAGGGTGCTAGCGTTATTCAATGTCAATCCAAGTACAAGTACTAGAGTTGCAGCAGAAGAATGTGGTGTTTCTCGGGAGCGTGTGAGAAAAATCCTCAAAAAACACAACTACCACCCGTACAAGCCGCAGTGCCATCAAGAGTTGTTGGCCATAGATGAAGAGAGCAGGCATGTATTTTGTGAAGATGTTATGGAACGCACCAATCGGGATCGCCATTTTCTTTCATCGATTTGCTTTACTGACGAGTGCACGTTTACGCTAAATAATGAACCTAACGTACAGAATACAAGATACTGGGCGGAACAAAACCCAAGGTTACAACTTTCGACGAGATCCCAATACCTTCAGAAAATTAATATTTGGGCAGGCATTTTTAATAATCATATCATTGGACCGTTTGAATTAATTGGCAATTTAAATTCAGAAAATAATTTGGAAGTCTTGGTAAATAAGGTATGTCCCGCATTAGACGAAGTTGCAAATGAAAATCGGGAAGTCTGGTTTCAGCAGGATGGGTGTCCAGCTCGTTTTGGTGTAGACGTAAGAACCTGTTTAGATAATTTTTTTCCTAATCATTGGATTGGTCGCGGTGGTAATATTAAGTGGCCGGCCAGATCTCCCGATTTGGCACCTTGTGACTTCTTCTTGTGGGGTCACCTTAAAAACAAAATTTATAAAACTCGTCACCCAAATATTAATTCTTTGAGGGAGGATATCTTTGCTGAATGTGCACGCGTTAATAACCAACAACTCGCACAAGTTCGAAAGGCATTTTATAATAGGTTGGGATATTGTGTATATCAAAATGGGGGACTAATTTAAATATTTGTTGTAATTATTACAGTTAAATTATTCTTACTTATTTTTTGTTAATAGTTAATTTTATTATTGTTCCGGAACTGCAGGCACTACTGTTATAATTGCTTGTTCTTCAAAGTGTCTTATGTTAAAACAAAATCATGGTAAACGAGGATTTTCGTAATTTTTTAATAATGTGCAATCAGCATTATTCCCGATTATCAGATCATCGTACTTAACTGAGGACAAAGCTCAAACTTTTCGCAAACTGCCAGCACTGTAATATGTTTTTACAATAAACACTTGTTCCTCATTACTATAGCTATTATTATTATTATTCATTGTCAAGCTTTTCAGGAAAATGTGTATTGATAATCAGAAATGTCTGATTTGACAGTAACAAAATTATTCGAATTTGGCATGTCATGGCTGCTCACACTTTTAATTTTGCAAATATTTGATTTCCCATGTTATTCGCCTATGTTACGTTTTGAAAGTTGTCACTCATTATATATATATATATATATATATATATATATATATATATATATATATATATATATATATATATATATATAAGGTAGGTCGATGTGATATCTGTTCCAGTTTATAAGTACGTTTTTGTTGTGATTTTACTTAAAAACAATATTTAAATTGGCACGAACGGATGCAGAATAGTTGCGCACTTATCATTGTTTTACCAAAAATTATTTGTCCTCTACACAAGGTTGAAAAGTACACTTGGAGAACCCAAATCACCACAACATATATTTTAAAAAGACCTTACGATCGTTTCACTGACCACGTCAGCATCATCAGAGGATGAAAAATTCTAAATTAATTTAGCCGCTACAGTGTATTTATATCGCACCTAGGTAGACGAACTAAGCAGAAGTAAAAATTGTATTCGGCGACCCATCGTTTGTCTATTGTGTCAATATTAAACGGACGAGGTCGAAGAACTACTGTAATCTTCGGATTGACAAATTTATGAGCTTTTATCTAATTTAAGGATAATGGGCTTAAAATGAAAGGTACCGAGATATTTAAGGACGCACACGTTCTTTTTGATCTAAAAATTCGCTATGTGAATATTGGAGCCCGTGACGAGCGCCAACGAGCACATCGGGTGCACAGACCAATAACAACCGCCCATCTTCTTTAAAAACCAAAAACGGCTGATTCCTTCACAATGTTAACTTTAACAAAGGATGAATATTCCAACTAAAATTCTACATAAAACAAGTATTTATATTGATTTCTTATTCTACGTAAAAACAAGTATTTAAATTAGCTTCTTAGGCACAAAGAAAACGAAAGGAGATTTTAAGGTCAAGAACTAAACGTAGAGCCTAGTATCTGTATAGACCGGCCGAGTTATCGACAATAATTTATTATTCTGCTAGATTAGGAGCGTTTAGCTCGTCAAATGCAAACTGAAAATGAAGGGCTTGATATTAAAGGTGCCGCACGATTCAATGACGTTTTGTTCTTAATCGACCTTGATATGTAAACGCTTTCAAAAGCATCAAGCATAGTTTGATGTCTAACATCCCCTCAGAGCGATTTCTCTGAGGCCTAAGGTTGAACACTGAGACTTCACAGACGATCTCCGGCGAGATTTGGGGTGTAGGCAGATTGAAGCCCCGTAATCGAGCTACAACAACCCAACCCACCTTTGTCCAGCGCTCTAAGGAGTAGGCAGATTGAGGCCTTAGAGTGTCCTTAGATATTTCCTCTACCTCTTAAAAATGGTTCCAAAACAGGAGCCGAAACGTCGAGTTTACACAAATTGTGGACGCGGTTCAACCCTAGAACAAAATATGTCTCACATTAATGACCGCGGAAACCTTTCCGAACATTTATATATATATATATATATATATATATATATATATATATATATATATATATATATATATATATATATATATATATATATATATATACCGTTATTTTTTCGTGAAGAGTTGTGCTATACTCTATTGGGTTTGGTTTCGTGCGTGAAAACTTTTTCATTTATAATCAAAAAACTAAAACTAGATGATTTGTGGGTTTGAGTAAAAGACGTTTTGCCGCCCCATGCGCTGCCTCAGTTTGTGCTGTTTTGTAAACTCTTAAAGGTGTAGACAGCAAAACATATTTATTGAATTGAATTTTCAAAATTCTGTTCGATAGCTCATTATTGCAAACTCTTAATAAAACATCTTAAGTGATTGATCCTAGCCAACGGCCCTGTATATATTTTATAGTAGAGATCCGCCAAATCTTCGGAATTTTTGTAAATAGCGTTTTTTTTAAATTTCTCCAAAGAAAAATCCATTGGGGTTAAATCAGGAGTTGAAGCTGGCCACCTGATAACTCCATTAGTACCCAACCACTTTCCAGGAAATATCGGTGTAAATAGTTTTGTACCGTGATTCTATTATGGGGAGGTGCCCCATCCTGTTGAAGTCTTACGTCATGTTTCCTATATCCTACGGGAACATGATTCATCAAAGCAGCAAGTTAATTTATTTAAAGACTTAAATAACTTTTATCAGTTAAAGTGCCTTAATTAAGGTAGACCAATCATGTGACCATTTAAAATTTCACAATAAACTTTGACTTCAAAAACGGTCTAATTTTTATTTTGTCGCATCCATCTGGAACTATTATCACACCAGTATCAGCAGTTATTCCTGACCGCAAGTACTTTCTGGTCATATCATTAATTTACTCATTGGTTTTCTAATAACTATATCCTGTTACTTCCCTTGATTATTTCCTCCATCTTGTATAGATATGTTGTTTTGATGAAGGCCAACATCAGAAACGACAATATAAGAGCAAACAAACGCCATCAATTAAAGTTCTCCCTCTGTTATCTGAGTTTCCATCGTGGCCGACTTACTGATGTGAGAAATGGGATACAAATAGAAAACCGGGAAACAACCGGCAACCCGGAATAGTTACATTTAATTTCAATGAACTACTTATTAACGCACTTTTGGAGACGTTTAGCGTTTAATTCCTTCCATAAATAATGGAGATTTTAATTTGGGATTTAGTGCACATCGTAAAAAGTTTACAGCGAGCAATGAATCCTAAAGTTAACTCCACAAGATATCCTCTATTTGGGGTTAATGAATGTTACATAAATACTCTCACCCCGTGTTATCTTTTAAGTGAAAAATAAAGATGTTTTATATTAAACAAACCAGCTTCGTGGTACATTCTATTGATTTACAATAACAGCTTTTTACTCATTTGTTTTTAACCCCCGAAGCAAAGAGAGGTGTTATGTGTTTAAGTGTGTTTGTGGCCTCGGAGCTTGTCATTGCATGCCAGATTTTTAACGGGATATGAGCGTTTAAACGCTTATGATTGTGAGAGAGTCTTAAGCCATTTCTGACCAAAAACACTTTATAATTTTCCTGATCTTTACAAAATGTTTTTTTGTTGGAAGTTTTTTATAATCAAGGGGTGTCAAATCCGGGGGTGTAGCAGGCCAACCCTGCACCAGACTCTACAATTTAGAAGCTGGAAGAAAAGACATACTTTGGATGAAACTTTCATTCAGTGCTGCAACTAAACTCATCTGTTGCATTTACCGGTCACCTTCTGACAACAACTTTGTCCAGCTCTTCGACTACCTTTCTGAAAAAACCGACCATCTGATTTCTGAATATCTTTCCGCCGAGGTCATTATTCTTGGTGACTTCAATGTCCATAATAAGGAATGGCCAGGATCTTCAAAAACCGATCCACAAGGGAGAGCAGCGGAGGCCTTCGCAGTCTGCAATTTTTTAGCCAATATGGTTCAGCAACCTACTTACTTTCCTCGCATCCCAACATACAGGTCAAATCTCTTGGATCTCCTTCTTACTACAAAACCTAAATGCTATAAGATATCAGCCACCGCCACCCTTGGTCGCTCAGACCACGGCATGGTCACTGCTTCCTGTACAATGCAACCCGCGGTCACACAGTCATCACACCCACGTATTGGTTGGCACTAAAACTCCGCGAACTGGGACGATATGCGGGATTACTTTTCCTGATTTCTATGGGCGTCTGTCTGCTTCTCTCGTCCTGACCCCTCTGATATCTCACAAAACGTCAACGAAACTATCCAAGCTGGCCTGGAATTATTTATTCCACGTACACAGAAAACCTCTTCAGCCACTCAAAAGCCCTGGTTCTCTAAATCCTGTGACAAGGCCAGACTTGAAAAGGTCAAAGCTCACAAAACGCTTCTACACAACCCCAGTCAAGAAAACCGTCAAGCATTTAACGACGCAAGAAACCGCTATATCCGCATTCTTTCTCAGGCAAAAAAACTCGTTTAATAACCATATCAAAAACAAAGTCCTCTCAAGCTCCAACGGCAAGTGTTGGAAGGCTGGCTACCATAGCCGTATTACTTTATAGGTGTATTTTCGCTGCAATTAGTATGCCGTAGTGACGAACTCTAATTAGAGCGAAACCGGTCTACGGTTCTAATTGTGGTGAGAATGCATTTAGCCTTACATACTTTGTCTCTATATTAGTGTAGAAATAGGCCAGGGCCGACAATTTACTTAATTGTTAGTTAGTTGTATACAGTCTCTGTTTCTAACACTTTGTGTTATTTGGAGCTGCCTTGACGACATACTACTTGGTTCCGCAACTAAGTGGTTGCACGTTGCTTCGTGTCTCACCACTCACTTAAAATACCTTAAACATGATACCTTAAACATGACCTTTGAACCACTATAGCTGTCTGCCAGTTATTTTTAAATAACAATAAGTAATTATTATAAAATATCCAAGCGGCCAAGCCTTTATATCATGACGTTAAACTTTGTCAAATTTTTACACCTTCCATACCTGAGTGACAGTATAGGAACCGCCGGTCGAACTAGCGAGCTTCTGTCTCATGTACGGCAGGTGTAAGAGAATGAATGAAACAAGTACAAATTTAAAAAAATAGAAAGCCGACTTCATTAAGGATAACTTAAAAACTAGTGGTCAGATCTTGATCAATTTTATATGGGATCACATGAGAATCACCAGCTTTCGAATAAAAAATGAATAATCAAAATCCGTTTACCTACGCTTTTACACAATCCCAGTCAAGAAAATCGTCAAGCATTTAACGACGCAAGAAACCGCTATGTCCGCATTCTTTCTGAGGCAAAAAACTCGTTTAATAACCACATCAAAAACAAAGTCCTTTTAAGCTCCAACGGCGGCAAACCCTTCTGGACTCTTGCTAAATCTATTGGGAATAATTTCTGCAAAAGCACGTTCCCACCTCTTGTCTCAGGGGATGAAATTGTATCTACCGCCCTGGGCAAGGCTGAACTTTTTGCTTCGTTGTTCGCCGGCAATTCTACTCTCAACCCACCTCCAAATGTTCAACCACCAACAGTCCCCAATGTCGCGCATAAAATGACGGATATCATTTTCAAAACTAAAAAAGTACGAAAGATGCTCTCTGCTCTTAATACCAGGAAAGCCTCTGGCCTTGACGAGATCCCGGCAATTGTTCTCAAAAAATGCGCACCAGAGCTTGCTCCTGTCCTGACTCGTCTGTTTCAGATATCTTATAATAAAGGCATATTCTCTAGTAACTGAAAAACTGCTCGAGTACAACCCATCCCCAAGAAAGGATCCAAAGCGCTTCCCAGCAACTACAGGCCCATTTCTCTCCTTTCAGTCGTCTCTAAAGTGATGGAAAAGTATATAAACACCGAATTACTAACATTTCTTGAGAAACACAGTCTAATCCACGACAGGCAGTATGGATTCCGTCAGCGCAGATCGACTGCCGACCTCCTTTCCTTTGTCACCCATTCTTGGAACAAGTCTATGGAACAACACGGTGAATCCCAGATTGTTGCTGTAGACATATCCAAAGCATTCGACCAGGTCTGGCACGCAGCGCTGCTTAATAAACTTCAGGCCTATGGCCTACCACCAAAACTCTGTATGTGGACAGCAAATTTCCTCTCCAACAGGAGCATATCTGTTGTTGTGGATGGCCATTCCTCTAAACTGTATCCAATTAATGCAGGAGTTCCTCAAGGTTCAGCTTTAGCCCCTACTTTGTTTCTTCTCCACATCAATGACCTCCTCTCGAGCACATCCAACCCAGTTCACAGCTACGCGGACGACAGCACCCTCCATTCAAATATACAATATTCTAAGCCTGTCTCTTTAGCCCAATTAGATGAGGATCGCAGACTCATGGAGGGTTCTGTCTCCGTGGATCTCCAAAAAATATTAGACTGGGGAAGTAGAAATCTTTTACTGTCCAGGTCACCAGACATAGAACATCTTGTTATGTCCGCTCTTTTGTCCAGAGGACTTCCAAGTTGTGGAATTCCTTGCCGGCACATGTTTTTCCTTCTCCTCCGAACCTCCAAACCTTCAAGTCCAGAATTAACAAGCTGCCTCTTTCCTCCTTATCAACACCCACGGTACGATAGTATTTAGACTGTAAGCCCTCGTGGTGTGTTGTTGAAATTAAAAAAAAACCTAATAAAAAGTTGTGAGGAAACACACATAAAAAAAATATAGTCGAAATGAGAACCTCCTCTTTTTTTTTTGAAGTCGGTTAAAAAATATCGGGTTTTATGAAATACCGTAAGTCTGCCGGCCACTGGCTCTTAGACTATATATATTTACATGTGAACTAAACCAGAGCAGCGAATATAAAGTGAAAGTAAAATTTTCTGCCTATCTAAAGTTCTTCCATTTTACCGGAAAAATATGGAAGCCAAAACGGTTTTAAATTATCCTCCTCAAATAAATTTATCATTGTGCTAGTACCTATATAATAACGGCCGTAAAAGATTTATATTATTTTCGATAGGCTTTATATTATTTTTTCGATACGGAACTAAACTGACAACCGAATCCACTTTATCGGGTAACACACACTCACATAACGACCGCTGTAGTATATATTTGATAAATTGTCTTTTTTTGTGGCCCGGGCCATTGATACAGATTAACAGCATTAGTTTGAAAAAGTGATCTTGAAAATGCATTTACCAAACCGCCATCATGGCATGATAAATGTTTCAATTTTGAATACGCCAAGCTTTTGCTTTTTCTCTGTGTATGGTAGAAGTTGTTTGTTGCGACCCAGGCATTCTCCTTTTGTTAATCGATAAGTGTGTAAAGCGAGCAAAACGCCGTGTATCGTTGAATACGTTCATAAATAGATATGGTTACAAAAGACAAAAGTATTCACATATTTTTCCCACTGTTTCTGTGTCCCTTTACAGTATAGCTTATTTATTTGTTATACGAGGGCAGGTATATATTTGGAATAATTAGAATAACTTGAAAAGAAAAAAAAAATCATAGTGGTCATAATTTAAAAAAAATTACTTCGCGACGCAGCAAGGGCGTTACGGTAGCGCATTTTCAGTAAATGCTTCAAATTTCATTGAGTTTTGGTAATAGTAACGTCCAGTGGCGGCTCGTCAGATGACGCAGGTGACGCACCTATATTTTTCGGTTAAGCTAAACTTTTTTAAATCAAAATCCACCATAATTTTTTTTTTCATTTTCTCAAATCTATTTGGTACAACCACATAAAAATGGCTTGTTACGTCGCACCGCAGTTGATAATGTATTTTTATAGTAATTAATGGTACGATATAATTTACAAGCCCGCCCCTGATCACCGAATTGAATGTATGTACGCCCCAACGCGCAGCGCTAACGTATTGTGGACCACAGACTACTGTAGAGCGCCAAGCAACTGCGGACTGACTGAGTCAGGTTCGTTCGTATTCAGATGCTGCGTCTGCTTCGAGACGGTTGCCATTTTTTTTTGTTCCCTCAGGGCTCGTCCGCGGCCTTGCCGCCCCGATAGCACCGCAACCCTTGGTTGATTGTGCATACCCCTAGTCTTACTCCACCCATTCCAAAATCACTGTGCCTTGAACTAGTCTGCACAGCGATTGGTAGGGTGAAGTTTTATATTGCTCTGTCTCCGGTCTAGAGTGACCGTAGATCAGTTGTCTTTTCCGGTCCAGAGCTATACACTCGCACAAGATGTGCTGGGCTGATTCCTCCCCCTCGCCGCAGAGTCTGCATGCGAGGTCCCCTTCGAACCGCCCCATTTTATGTAGGTGTTTCTTGACGGCCATGTGTCCCGTCAAGAGACCTGTTGTGTTTCTGAGCTGTCCTCTGCTAAGGTTTAGCAGCTCCACAGCTCTCTTTGAACTGGGTCCGTCAATTATTGACTTCCCATGTCTGAGCCCTGGACAGTCCGCCCAGTACACCTTTTGTTGATTTCTGACCCAGGACTTAATGGCTCCCCTGGCAGTGCTCTTTGACACGCCCAGAGCCGGTTCTGGTCCCATAAATGGTTCTGCTGACCCTCTCTTCGCGAGACTGTCAGCTTCTTCATTGCCTTTGACCCCCGAGTGACCCGGCACCCAGATGAGGGTCACCTCATTCTGCCCAGCCAGGTCGCTCGTCTCGTCTCGGCACTCACTCACCAGCCAGGAATTTACCCGTGGGCTACTTAGTGCCTTAAGGGCTGCCTGGCTGTCTGTGGCTATGAGGATCCGCTTGTTGGTGTAGCCCCTCCTCTTGTTCTCCCGCACACAGTGCAGGATGGCGTACATCTCGGCCTGAAACACCGTTGCATGGGCTCCGAGGGAAATACTATGACTTACCCTCGGTCCTTCCGAGTAAACACCTGCCCCCGTCCCACGCTCCCCGCCAGATCCGCCCGTGAACCAGACGAGCGCGTCCCGTGGTATGCCCGGCGTCTCCTCCCGCCATGCCTCGCGATCAGGGATTTCCACTGTGAAGTTGTTTTCCCTGCACATTCGCGGGCTCGCGAAGTCTGACCTCATTTCAAGCATGGGCTCCTTCACGATCTCCTGAATTTTGCAGTGGCCCCTGAAGCCTGGGTTGATCTTCAGTCTACCAGACGGTTGCCATGGCAACTGATATGTTGGTGTTTATTGGTACCACAAAAGTGATGCAGAGTTCTGAGCCTGCTTCAAAGCTTAGTTTCCGTTGTTTGTTTAGAATAGCTACAGATAGGATAGCGTATACCCCCGTTTCGAATGCCGTAGTATATGCGCCCGGAACATAATTCTCGCGCACCCACACGCCATCGCTGTATATTCTCGGCTCGGAGAAGTGCTGCTCCTCCAGCCGTGATCGATAAGTATAACAAATTAGGCTAGCAGGCTGGAAAGCCACCTCATTATCCCTCTATTGATCCTCGCTGCGATTCTGATGGTATATGTCCTAGTCAGCCTAATATAATCCTCTATGCATTTCGTACCTTGATGGTGGAAATGGGACGGGTAGTAGTATTATTAATACTAGTAGAATCTATTATATAATAATTCAGCTGCATGAAAAGTTTTTTACCAATTACGTTTTATATAAATGTAAATTACATGAAAAAAGTTAAAAATAGTGCCGCAAGTTGAATCATAACTTGCACATAGCTGTGATAATCTACTCTCCTCAGAAAGACATTCTCGTGAAATGAATTAGCATCCATGGCTTGACCACAAAGAAAATATTCGTAAACTTCTGAAAACTTATATTACTCGAGTTTTAACGAAAAAACATCAATTTTCACCAAATCTCCCCTCCTTTTTTCCCTACCCCCTGCAGCAATTTTACCCAAAAACAACTTGACGTGTTCCTTTGTTGAGTGCTAACTGGATACCAAATTTGAAGATGATATCTCCAGAATCAAGTTTTCTATATGTTTTGAGACTTTTGGCAAAAAAAAATTCGAAATTTCTGTCACCGATATTCCACTCCCACACATTCAACCCCTAATTTAATTTCAACACATAATACCAGATGTTTGATGAAATTTGAGGTCTTCTAAAAATAGACAAACCCTTAAACGTTATATATTGTTTTCCCCTCAGGGCTCGTCCGCGGCCTTGCCGCCCCGATAGCACTGCAACATTTGGTTGATTGTGCATACCCCTAGTCTTTCTCCACCCATTCCAAAATCACTGTGCCTTGAACTAGTCTGCACAGCGATTGGTAGGGTGAAGTTTTGTATTACTCTGTCTCCGGTCTAGACTGACCGTAGATCAGTTGTCTTTTGCAGTCCAGAGCTTTACACTCGCACAAGTACTCGAGTTTCAACGAAAAAAAATGCCAATTTTCACCAAATGATCCTCCATTCATCACTACCCCCCTGGACCGATATTACCCAAAAACAATTCGAACCGTTTGTTTGTCGGGTGCTAACTGTATACCAAAACTGAAAAAAAAATAGTGCTGCAAATTGAATGAAAACTGCCACATGGCTGCGATAATTTACTCTCCTCATGAAATTAATTTAGACCCTGAAGCGATGTTGCCCAAAAACAAATGGAAGCGTTCCATTGTCGGGTGTTAACTGTATACCAAATTGGAAGATGGTGTCTCAATGCGTTCGAAAGTGACTGCACCTACCAACAGACACACGTACAGGCCGACAGACCGACCGACTGTCAAATAAACAAAAATGCCTTCTAGATTCAAGTTTTGTATAGGTTTTGGGGGTTTTTACGCCGTCTTAGCAATACAAAAACCAAAATTTCTGTCACTGTTACTCCACGCTCACACATTCCACCCCTAACTTAATTTTAGCACAGAACACCAGATATTTGATGAAATTGAAAGCTTTTTAATAAACAAACCCTAAAACGTTATATTACTCGAGTTTTAACGAAAAAAATGTCAATTTTCACCAAATCACCCACCATTCATCCCTTGCCCCCAGGAGCGATTTTACCGAAAAACAATATAAACCGTTCGTTTGTCGGGTGCGTACTGTGTACCAAATTTGGAGACGATATCTCAATTTGTTCTAAAGTTATCGCCGCTACTAAAGATAGACAGACGAAAATTCGTTCCGGAATCAAGTTTTCTGTATGTTTTAACATTTTACGCCGTTTTACAAAAAAAAAAATTGGATTTTTCTGTCACCGATATTCCACTCCCACAAATTCAACCCCAAATTTAATTTCAGCACAGAATGGCAAATGTTTGATGCAATTGAAAGTTTTCTAATAAACAAACCCTAAGATGAACGCCCGCGATCGATTTCTCGGAAACTAGATTTTGGAAAATTTTGAAAATTTGGCAGCTTGCTGAAGTGGATAGTGGCAACTCGGCTGAAATATTTTCAAGATGGTGGCACTTCCGGTTATACAGGGTGTTGATGTTAAGTTGCTTATTTTAAGTAGGACACCCTATATATTATTGCATTTTTAGATAGCACGCGAAATTTTAGACACATCTTATGCAGAACGTCCTATACCTAAGTCCAGCCGTTTTTGATATATCTCAATTTTTATGTCAAAATGACGTTTGCAGGCCTAAACATAACTGTCAATTCGAAAACTACAAATTTTTGGCATAGACAACATTATACAAAGTTACCCTCTTTCTTAATGCTGAATAAGATAAAATTATAAAAATAGGGGGTATCCATTTGAAAAAAAAAGACTTTTAACGATTTTTTCAAATCAATTTTCAATGTGAGTTTTTGATCACCCTGTATTTATTTATTATCAAAATAACATCACAGGCCACTAAAGTAGATCCCCTTCTACAAGAAAATCAAATCTAATGAAATGATAAAGGCTTTCATATAGGAGGAATTGACAGTTATGTTTAGGCCTGCAAACGTCATTTTCGACATAAAAATTGAGATACGTCAAAAACGGCTGGACTTGGGTATAGAACATTATGCATAACATGTGTCTATCTAAAAATGCAATAACATATCGGCTGCCCTATTTAAAATAAGCAATTTAACAACAATACCCTGTATAACCGGAAGTGCCACCATCTCGAAAATATTTTAGCTGGGATGCCCCTATCCACTTCAGTAAGCTGCCAAATTTTCAAAATTTTCCAAAGTCTAGTTTCAGAGAAAAATGCTCGCGGGCGTTCGTCATGGGACATCCTGTACTACCCAAGTTTTAGCAAAAAAAATCAATTTTTACCAAATCCCCCCATACACCCCCTTCCCCCTGGAGCGATTTTACCCAAAAACCAAATTTGAAGACGATATCTCAATTGGTTCTAAAGTCATCGTGGCTACAAACGGACAGACATACAAACCAACAGACAAACAAAATTTCGTTTCCAACTCTTGTTTTCTATATGTTTTGACAATTTTTACGACGTTTAAGCGGAGCAAATTTTTGGAAATTTTTGTCGCCGATGATATACTTCCACACTTATTGACGATGTGGAAGTAATACAGTAAAATAATTAACCATTTTAGCTTTAACCACTTTACATGACGTCACGTTAAACGCCAAGCTTCTTTAAGCTCTTTCAAGAAAGCGCTATATCCGCATTCTTTCCGAGGCAAAAAACTCGTGTAATAACCACATCAAAAACGATGTCCTCTTAAGCTCCAGCGGCAGCAACCTCTTGTCTCAGGGGATGAAATTGTTTCTACCGCCCTGGGCAATGCTGAACTTGTTGTTCGCCGGCAATTCTACTCTCAACCCACCGCCAAATGTTCAATCACCAACAGTCCCCAATGTCGCGCATAAAATGACGGATATCACTTTAAAAACTAAAAAGGTACGAAAGATGCTCTCTACTCTTGATACCAGGACAGCCTCTGGCCTTGACAAGATCCCAGCAATTGTTCTCAAAAAATGCGCACCAAAACTTGCTCCTGTCTTGACTCGTCCCTAGTAACTGGAAAACTGCTCGAGTACAACCCGTCCCCAAGAAAGGTTCCAAAGCGCTTCCTAGCAACTACAGGCCTATTGCTCTCCTTTCAGTCGTCTCTAAAGTGATGGAAAAGTATATAAACACCGAATTACTAAAATTTCTTGAAAAACACAGTCTAATCCACGACAGGCAGTATGGATTCCGTCAGCGCATATCAACTGCCGACCTCCTTTCCTTTGTCACCCATTCTTGGAACAAGTCTAAGGAACTACACGGTGAATTCCAGATTGTCGCTCTAGACATATCCAAAGCATTCGACCAGGTCTGGCACGCAGCGCTGCCTAATAAACTACCGGCCTATGGCCTACCATCAAAACTCTGTACGTGGACAGCAAATTCCCTCTTCAACCGGAGCATTTCTGTTGTCGTGGATGGCCATTCCTCTAAACTGTATCCAATCAATGCAGGAGTTCCTCAAGGTTCAGCTTTAGCCTCTTCTTTGTTTCTTCTCCACATCAATGACCTCCACTATAGCACATCCAACCCAGTTCACAGTTACGCGGACGACAGCACCCTCCACTCAAATGTACAATATTCTAAGCCTGTCTCTTTAGCCCAATTAGATGAGGATCGCAGACTCATGGAGGGTTCTGTCTCCGTGGATCTCCAGAAATATTAGACTGGGGAAGTAGAAATCTTGTACAATTCAACCCCACCAAATCACAGTCTTGCTTTCTTTCTCATAAGAGATACACCAGCCCTAGACTCATCACAATAAACAACCAAGTTATTCTAAGTAATGAGTCCTTTTCACTTGTTGGCATTTCTGTATATTGAAATCTCAATTGGCACCAACATGTCACATCAATTGCAGAAGCGGCTGCTAAGAAATTAGGTTTCCTCTTCCGGGCTCGCAAATACTTTTCACCAGCTAATCTCTATACCTTATATACTTCACAAATAAGACCAAACCTCGAATACTGCTCCCACATCTAGGGTGCTGCTGCCGCTTCTACACTCGCTATCCTGGACTCCATTCAGAAGAGAGCTATACGTCTCATCGGTGACCCTACCCTAACCCAAAGGCTGCCATCCCTTGCCCACAGACGTGCCGTTGGTGACCGCTCTCTCTCTTTTATAGATATCTGCACGGGCACTGCTCAGAGGAGCTTTCTTCCATAGTTCTTTCACCTGCTTCCCCCAACAGATCTACCAGGGGAATAGACCGAATGCACCCTTTTACTGTCCAGGTTACCAGACATAGAACATCTTGTTATGCCCGCTCTTTTGTCCCGAGGACTTCCAAGTTGCGGAATTCCTTGCCGGCACATGTTTTTCCTTCTCCCCCGAACCTCCAAACCTTCAAGTCCAGAATTAACAAGGTGCCTCTTTCCTCCTTGTCAACACCCACGGTACGATAGTATTTAGGCTGTGAGCCCTCGTGGTGTGTTGTTGAAATTTAAAAAAAAGTTATCAGATTATAAGACGTGGATGTTCTTTCAGGTGTAAGTGTCCTTTTTTTATGCAATGCTTTTGACTAAACCACTTTACAATTTATTAAATTACTTTGTATACCGTTCTGCCCTCACAAAATTATATAGACAAAACAACTCTTTTATTTTCTGTTGTTTTTTTTATTATTTTCAAAGGATTTTCTGATTAAATTAATTAGCGCTATTCCAGAAATACGGCAAAAAGCTTATTCTTCGCTTAAGCGAGCCATGAAACAATGAAACGGTTTTCCTTTTTTGCCTTTGTCTCCACTACAGAAAAGTTTTGTCTAATAAGTAAAAGCAAAGTAAGCAGAGCACAATTATTTTTGTATCTTATTTACAACACTAATTACGCAATTCTTGTGCAAAAACCGGCTCTTTTTATTCAAATTACCGTACAAAATCTCTAAAATAAACCTGACTCCATTTGCGGTGGGGCTTTTTCAATATACACATTCTACCGATGAGTTTCCAGTGAGATTTTCAGCGAATTTTCGCCAGCTTTGTCAACGTTTCCTGCATTGGTTCTATGTAAATATTTAGCTAATGTAAAACTGGCTTATCAGAGGCAACGTATAATGAACAGAGAGCTGACGACACGAAAAACGACTCCCTTTTTCCGCCAAGTTAAACATCTTTTTACTCTGATATGTTAATTAATGATTGGAGTTGGAGCAAATGTATTTTTTTGTGTGTGACATGATGATATGAATTTGCATTAAGTTTGTACGGCGTTTTTGGTACCGAGGACGTCGAAACAAGCTTCTCGGGAAGTTCAGTGGCAAAATTTCATGTTTTTTTAAATAATTGCGTCGCAAGCTTTTGAATTGTCTGTGACCGCTGTCATATAGCGGAAAAATGTAATATTTAAGATGGAATACATATTTAAACAATTTAAAAAAACTATATATGCACCAAGTCAAATATATATATATATATATATATATATATATATATATATATATATATATATATATATATATATCTTGAGATCTAAACCTTGGTATAGTATACCTCTCATAATAAAAACTTGCGTACCAAATTTGGTTGCCATAGCTTTGTTATTTTCGGGATCCAAACATTTTCCGAAAAAAAAAAAAAAAACCCAACCGGAAAAATCGGTTCGATTTTCGTCGACAACGAACTAAGTCACTTCCAAAAGGAAGGTACCTGCCAAATTTCGTCAAAATCGGCCCATTATTTTCGGAATAACAGAATAACACACAGAAATTTATATATATATATATATATATATATATATATATATATATATATATATATATATATATATATATATATATATATATATATATATATATATATATATATATATATATATATATATATAATATGTAAACATATAAAAAATAAAACGGACGCCGGGTATGTATTCTAGGAGGCCTAGTTCGCGCTTAATTGTAAAAAATGTCTCACTATTCAAAAGTTGCGATCTCTCTGGACGGAGCAAGTCCGTTGTCAAAGGGAATCTTAATTCATAATTAACTTCGGAAATACAAATCTGCATAAAAAAACTTTTTTTCGGAAAAATCGGTTTCATTGGGTTGGCTAATGAACTCATCCAAGCGATTAACGAGAGGACATTTATAAATTAGACAGGTACCTTTCATTGTGTAAATAGCTTAGATAGGTTTGTTAGCTCGATAGAACTGTTTTTTCTCAGAAAATTTTGAATTTTTTTGTAGAAAATGTTGCATCTTCAAAAATAACATGGTCATTTTGGTACAATTCTAAACGCAAGTTGGCTTGTTGAGACTAATAGGTATATACCAAATTTTAAGTTTGTAGCTTTAAAGAAAATTGAGTTATAAGCATATATATATATATATATATATATATATATATATATATATATATATATATATATATATATATATATATATAAAGGAAAACATAACAAAGCACCACTTCACTGACAAAAAAAATCAACTAAAACTCGCTAAAAAACAGGTTCTACAAAAATCTGCCAAAAAAGCTTTTCCTAGCGAATTCGTAGGAACGTTTTTTTTTTAACGAAAATCCGAAAAAAAGTTCTACGATAATATGTGAAAAGAATGTACTATTAGCGTTTACTAAAATTTGCTTAAAAACAGTTGCCTCAAAAATTGGCTGAAATTTTTTTAGTCTACAAAATATTTGCAAAACTATCAAAATTTTGTTTATGAAAGTGAACTAAAAAATATGTTTACAATCGCTAAAAACTTTTCAAGAAAATTCACCTGAAAAGTGTTTTATCGAAAAATTCATAAAACTTTTTTTTCTAAAACATCTGACCCGGACGAGATCACAAACCCGTCACGCATCCAGGAACTAACCGTGCCCGTCGCTCCTTATTTTCAATTAAGCAAGGTCGACCCGTATCCGAATGGCGCCGCCGAGCCATTCATATTTGCATTTCACAGGTTGTCAGCAATGTCAGTCAAGTAACATGGCAGATTTGTCGTCAAGGGGCACGCCGGAATATCGGGAAATGAAATGGTGGATGATCTAGCCAAGCAAGCAGCATCTTTGGAAAGCGAGCAACAATAACAAAAAATACCATGTACAGACTTTCGACCACAAAATAAAGCAGCAATCAATTTAATACTGGGGTATAGAGTGGCACCGATATGTCAACTCGAGTTCAAATCACTATGCTCTTATACATAAGCAACTCCCATTACACATGGTCAAAGAAACTTCCAGAAACCGCTCATCCACTACCATATTAACAAGGTTAAAGTCTACCCATGTATGATTTCCAGCGCACCTGCATAATATAGGTGTGTCTGAAAGTCCTTATTGTGACTGCAACGAAAACCATATTGCTGACTTAAATCATGTTATTTTTTCATGCTCCAAGTATTCTGTACAGCAAACCAACCTCCCGATAACGTTGGAAAAATACTTCAAACACCCCATGAACTTAACACACCTTCTAAGTAGCCATAAAATTTAAGGGATGATAGCTTTGTATACATTTTTTTTTAAATATAAACTGAGATTTATAAAATCAAACCCTGTAAAAAATTAAAAAATAGTTAGAAATACTAAATACTTACCAGGCATCGTGTTACATTAGTTGTATTTATATAGAACTGTAAGGATGTATATATATATATATATATATATATATATATATATATATATATATATATATATATATATATATATATATATATATATATATATATATGTTCAAGGGCCTATAAAGGAACGTCTCCGTGGCCGTGCGGGAAAGTCGATGACTTTCGAATATGGACTCGGGGGTCGACGGTTCGAGACTCACCGACGGCCGATGATTTTTCAAATCACTGTCGTCGTTGAGATCGAGCTCAAGGTGGAGGGTAGGTTAGTTTAGATGAGCAAAAATGGCCAGCAATGGCCTAATTGCCAGTAAGCATCTTACCTTTACCTTTGTAAACTAATTTTAAGTAAACCTAATGTCTGTCCTATTGTTTTCCCCACCTGTCCGTGGCTTAGTCTTGTATTGTCTGTTAGCCTTGAAGACCCCCTAGGCGATAATCTCCTCGTCTTAATCCAACAAAAAAAACTAATATATATATATATATATATATATATATATATATATATATATATATATATATATAGGCTGGCGCATTGAAAACGAAACAGACCGATTTGCGTCCAGAGAAATTTTTTTTAAAGAACCGCTGAAACACGCCAATTTTAATATTGATGGGGACATGTTTTGACATAAAATTCAACTTTGTCACATCAACCCCTTAAGGGTGGTGATAACAACCCTTATATTTTAAATAGGGAACATGCTTCCATACAAAAGTACAAATTTTGTTCAAAACGATCTCTGACATTTTGGAGCATTTGTGGAGTTATTAGACGGCATTCTTCAACAATGCGTCGTCGTAATTCTTCCAGAGACTCCGTTTCTGTTGCGAAAATTCTACTCTTTAAATGGCCCCATAGAAATAAGTCTCAAGGAGATAATCCGGTGATCTAGGGAGCCACTCAATCGCACCTGTACGTCCAATCCATTGCTCTGGAAACTCTTTGTTCAAAAACTCCCTAACACATTGCGAAAAATGCGGAGGAGCTCCATCTTGTTGAAACACTAATTGATTTTCTTGATAGCGATCATCATTCTCAACAATGTCAATTAGTAGAAGGTAAACGATATCTTCTAGTTACTCCAGATACGTTTAGTCAGTCAAATTGCCATCAAGAAAAATTGGTCCGATTAAACGGTCTCCAAAAATGCCAGTCCAGACATTCAATTTCTATGGAGTTTGAGTGTAGACTTCGTGAAAATTCCTTGGATTATTATCTGCCCCATGACGACAATTATGACGATTGACTGTAGAGTTTAATAAAAAGCTACACTCAATTTTCTCGTGCTCAAAGTTAGGTCTGCAGCAATTTGTCCTAAAACTTCAATCTCAGTAGTCTCATTTCTAACCGGAAATTCACGTTCAGGATCCCGTTTTTTGTTGGCTACTGAACCACTTTGTCGAAACTTTGCAACTAACTCCAAAATGTATTTTCTGTTAACATGTCTGTTCGGATGTCGTCCATTAAACAAATTTGCGGTACGGTTGGCACAAGCATCGTTTTTGAAAAAAAGAGTAATTATTTCAACTCTTTCTTCTACAGAATACATCATTGTGAAATTAATGTTCAAGTATCAAACCGACCGATAAACTGTTTACAAACCAACAAAACATTGACTATCAGCACTTTTCTTATCGGAATGAGTGAAATGCGTTTTTGCATCTTCAACTGTGAATAATGTTTAAACGAGTTGATAAAACTTCCAGAAAAATTAGTGTACTGATTCAAAAAAGAAAGAGCTTTCAAATGATGTAACACTCAACACATGCTCCCTATTTAAAATATAAGGGTTGTTATCAGCACCCTTAAGGGGTTGATGTGACAAAGTTGAGTTTTACGTCAAAACATGTCCCCCTTAATATTAAAATTGACGTGTTTCAGCGTTTCTTAAAAAACAATTTCTCTGGACGCAAATCGGTCTGTTTCGTTCTCAATGCGCCACCCTATATGTATGTATGTATGTATGTATGTATGTATGTATGTATATATATATATACATATATATATATATATATATATATATATATATATATATATATATATATATATATATATATATATATATATATATATGTATATAAATAAAAAGTAATAAAAAACCCTTCCTTGATAAGATATTAATATACATAGGTAATTAGTATTGAAAAACAAAAGTCGTAAATTTTTATTTACATTCAATTTATGTACTCAGTTTGTAAAGCTATGGTCAAATAGGAGGCTCAGAGAAAGTCACTAAAACACAAAAGTAAATCCTTTTGATTGTATCTGTCACATCACCCACCCCCTCCCCCACGTACAGTGTTTTGTGATTCATTTAATTTTGGATACTAATGTGATTGGAATGTTTGTTTAATAGGCTGCTACATCTGATTAGCAGCCGCCTCAAAAAGTATATACGTTTGTGTTAGTATCTCGGTTGTAATTGAAATAAAAAA
Source organism: Tillus elongatus (assembly GCA_964006375.1). Taxonomy (NCBI): domain Eukaryota; kingdom Metazoa; phylum Arthropoda; class Insecta; order Coleoptera; family Cleridae; genus Tillus; species Tillus elongatus. The sequence continues at coordinate 307,432,403 of OZ023262.1, read as the reverse complement.
AAAAAATCTAACCCAATATTTTTGTATTCGTAATAAAATGATCTATTAGAAACTCGAATAATATACAGGGTGTTTCATGACAAATTTCAAAATCCGCATTACTTTCGGTTAAACCGGAAGTTCAAAATAGTTGAAAAAATAGAAAGTAAATACGCAATTTACTGTTATATCTACCTCCAAAATTTCATTTCGATGTCACTAAAAATTACAGAGATATTTACTTGATTCCACATATTTGCTCTATAAATTTCTTGCCCGCTGTCTTTGTGTATAGCAGATCTAAAACAAGTACATAACAAACTGTAATATTAACACCAACCGAGGTTCTGGCATTGTATTTGAGCAAGTTGAATGTCTGCACGTTCCGCCCTTCGGAGGGGGCGTAAAGCCGTCGGTCCCGTGTCCATGCGATGTTGGGCACCTTAAAGATCCCTATCCTCCTTGCAGAAAAGCAGGGGTTCGGCAAAATTTAAAATGAGGTGAAACTGCTCCCTGGCGTCGGTGATTGGCCATAGTCGCGGAAATAGGCCGACGTTAAAGAAACAAATCACACACACAAAACAAGTACATACTATGTGGAAAATAGTCCACTGTAGAGCAATTCTGGATAAACCTTTTTGTTTGTTTGTTTATTTAACCTGTGTTGTGCTGTCATCATAACTGTTTACTAGTTTCTAATCTATTTTTAGGAATATGAGCTGATCGAACATGTGTATTACTTGGCTAATCTAAATCGTATTGAATGTTTTATGATAATAGTTGAAATCAAGTAAAAGAAAATATAGGGAGGATACAAAGGATAATTTTTCTAATACACTTCCATCAACTCTCTCTCTAGGTAAGGTCAGGCTACAATTCCGAGTTGTTTTGTTTGAGTACCTAACCTATCGAAGCCCGATTGGATTTTTAATGAAATAAGGTCTGGTTTCCAAACCAATACCAGAAAGAAAATTACACAATTTATCAAGTGTGCTTCTTATTTCTTAGAAGTGTATTTTGTTATCGATTACGAACGTTCGAGAGAAATTGTAGTCTGGTCAGTAGTCAACTTGTTTATTTACTTTGTAATATTTTTTAGTTTAAGCTTCTGCTTATGAAAATATTAAATAAACAGTTGTCCTAACAAAAAGCAAAATCACCCCAGAAAAAACACAAAATAATAACAAAGCGCTAGATATCTATTTCGACAACGAAGATGTCTTCATCAGTAAATGTCGCCGCAGATGTCAACTAAAACATTTAATATTTTAGCGAATTTTAGACATGTGAAATTCAAATACAAACAAGCGCAGATTTCCCGTAAGGAACGTTAGACAGGTGCCTGTGCCTAGGGGCACGCAAATAAAAAGGGCGCAAATCGCAAGTATTCCCGAATATTAAAATAAACAAAATTCGGGACGCAGAAAGTGCGTTATGGTAGCGAATTTTCCTTAAATGTTTTAAATTTGTATAACTCAATTTTCTATAAACCTAGAAGTTGAGTTTTAATGCGCATTAAGGTATTTACGAGGTCAACATATTAGTCAAATTTCATCAAAATAACTTTGTTATTTTTTTATACAATTTTTTTTGTCGGAAAAATCTTTTTTTATAGAAAAACTAGTTCGATAGGGTTGGCTAACGAACTTATCCAAGCTATTTATAAGAGGAAAATTCTTGCCTTATAATTTTGTAGTTATTTATATTTATTTGATACAATTTTACAATACGTATCACCCAATAAGTCTAAGACTTGTGCTGTGCCTTTACATAATATAACTGGTCTACAAAAAAAAGCTTGACAGTTGTCGACCAAAGTCAGCATACGTAAAAATTTTGACATTATAAATGGAAAATATCTGATAGTTACTTTCTCCTCCCAATAACTTGCTTTACAGAAGATCTTGGTGTCATTAGGATACTTTTCCAGCCACAAATCTATTCCATCAGTTTATGACTTTTACATCTGACTTTTATTATAAATCGGTGTATAGACGAGGACATATTCCCTAGGGCTTTTAAAATGGGTGTTATCAAACCTTTATTTAAGAAAGAAGATAAGCTGGATACCGCTAACTATAGACCGATATCACTGATTTCCAGTATTGCTAAAGTCTTTGAGTGTCTCCTGAAAAAACGCTTCGATGGTTATCTCGATAAATATGGATTATTATCTGAGAGGCAGTATGGCTTCAGGACAAAGACATCTACGCAGGATGCCATAATTGAACTGACGAGTAATATATATCACAGTCTGGATAACACCAGACCTTCATTGTGTGTCTTGGTGGATCTAGAAAAGGCATTCGATACGGTTGATCACACAAGATTGCTTGAAATACTGGAGAAAATTGGGTTTAGGGGAAGACAACAACAGCTCTTACAAAGCTATTTGTCTGACAGATATCAGGTGGTGCGTGTGAATGGTGTTCTGAGTGATGTGGTAAAAATGAACTGTGGTGTTCCGCAAGGAACCATTCTAGGACCCTTATTATTTAATATTTATATAAACGACCTTTTTTATGTTAGATCGTTAGGAAAGATAGTTGGATACGCGGATGATGCTGCTATATTTTATAACGCAGAATCATGGGATATACTCAAATCTACAGTTGAATCGGATTTTCGAAAAATCCTGGAATGGTTTCAAAACCGATTGTTGACTGTAAATGCGGCGAAGACAGTGTGTATACCATTTTCATGCTACGAAAGGAACTTGCCAACTTTTACCACCTTGGAAATATGTGATGGCATGAAGATAAAAAGTGTGAAGCTTGCGGTGTATTTGGGTGTTACTATAGATTCACACATGAAATGGGAGCACCACATTTTAAATGTAACTAAAAAGATTCGCTCTGTGATGGTAAAATTTGCAGTATTGAAAGAGATGCTACACATCAAACACCTGCGGACTCTATATTATTCTTTAGTGGAGAGTCATTTACGATATGCTATAATAGCTTGGGGTGGTGCTGCAAGATGTCATATATCTCAATTACAGATTGCTCAAAATTTTCTCATCAAGGTGATTTATGGTAAAGAACGCACATATGCTACGGATGTTTTATACGCTGAGACAAAACTGCTGGGTATTAGGCAGCTTTTCTACTTTAATGCTGCTGTATACCAGCATATTCATCGATGTGAATTGAAGGAGTTGAGTCACGACTATAATACGAGACACTGCGCACACGCATCTAAAACAGAAAGAGCTAGGAAGACAATTGCACAGCGTTCCTATGCTTACCTTTGCGTAAGAATATATAATTCTATACCAGCCCAAATTCGCCAACAGCATGGACTTCGAGGTTTTAAAGTCGGTTTAAAAAAGTGGATAGTTGGACTAGATCGTGAAGTAATCCACAGGGTCGTGGAGGTTAATATGCTGGTGTAGTGGTCTTTCCTTTGTATTTTGTTGTTTCTTGTGCCTGGCGTCTGACCTGTGGGGCCCGCGCATGTGTGTGTGTGTGTGTGTGTGGGTAGGTTACCCATAGTGTGGCTTAAGACATTTGGTAAAAGAGATTTTATCTATAGTCAAAAAGCATAGTTATGTTTTTTTATATTTTCCGCGAATCGCTGGAGTTCGTCTGCAGTTTTGGTTTTTGTTTGTATTTCTTTACAGTGTCAGAGTGTGCACTAGCTTATCTTTAGAGAGAATGATGTTACAAGTATCACCAACAAGTCTTCGACTTAGGTGACTTTTAACGTTATTGAACAACCAGGCTCTTGATTAGTCTTGTAAGTTATTTTGTGAGAAATGTATATTTGTTCAATTTTGTTCAATCAGGCTTTTGATTAATCTTGTAAGTTGTTTTGTAAAAAGAGGTATATTGTTCAATAAATTATTATTATATATATATATATATATATATATATATATATATATATATATATATATATATATATATATATATATATATGAAAAAACTTTTGCAAAGTCTCACCATCGATACCTCTCTAATGGCGAACTTTTTAAAAATAAAATTCGCTAAAAGCCGACTATGTATTAAGCAGCGTGCGGCGGCCCGGACTACCGACTGGCCGACCGCACCTGCAAGATACTCGTATCTATATCCAGAAGTCGTCGGGAAAAATTGGGAAGGCTCATGACACCCAATACAAAATTTGTGAAGAATTTAAGTGAAACTCTTTGGTCTGCAGGATACGAGGCAACCGAAAGTATACATGGAAACTGGGAATACATAAAAACTGCACTTAAGCATATTGGAAATGAACAATTTGGAAATCCTCTAGTTCGAAATGAAGCTAAAGGAATGGTGAAAAAAATGAATTCGTTAGAAATTACATTTCTGGTCAACTTTTGGCGAGATATTAATGAGGATAATAAGTATTTTCAGGGTGTTAACATCGATTTTGTAACAGTTATTGATTGATATACTGCTTTATTTGACTTTGTTAAATAGATGCGGGATAAATTTAACTACAGACCAGGGGAAGGCGGACCTGATCCAGGCTACGGTGGCAGCTGCGGTGGACTCTCCCCAGGAAGGGGAGTCCCCGCCTCAGTTCCACCGGGCGCGTTTGGCGGGGGGCATCCTCTGGATAACCTGTGCCGGCTCGAAGTCACGAGACTGGTTGCGGAAAACAATCGGGGGCATCGGTCAGATTTGGGAGGGGGCTGCCTTGAGAGCCGTCGAGCCCAAGGGACTCCCAAAGAGACACAAGGTACTCGTACGGATCCCTGATACCGTCCCGCAAGGGACTGTGGTCAGAAGACTGAAGATCCGAAACTGAACTGGGGATACAACACTGGTCGGTCATAAGCAGGAAGGCAGAGGATAAAGGAGAGACTCTCGCCTTCTCGATCGCCCAGCCGTCTCCTATAAAAGAGAGATCAAGGGACTCGACGGAGCTGCTGGAAAGGTCATCTACAGCAGATCCCTTGGGAACCCGAGGGCCTGCATGCTCGACTACACGAGATCCAGTCCAACGGCACTCAGGCCAACGTAAGCTCCCATAAAATATCGACGGGAGGCTTTACAAGCTCGGGGGAGAAAATTATGGAAGTTCTACTACGGAAGAACTTCCCCGGCTGCAACATACTAAACCAATCACCTCCGGACTGGGAACACTCACAAATAGAGGCGCCTTATAGGCGGGAATCAAGAGTAGACTGGAGAGTCGCTAAAGCGGAGGTTACCTGATGTAAAATTAGATGGGCCATTAACACCTTTAAGCCATTCAAATCCCCGGGATTCGATGGAATAATGCACATCATGCTACAACAGGGTACAGACATACTGGCGCCGGTGCTTACCCTAATTATAAGTGCCAGCCTGGCTCTGGGGTATATTCCGAGGGCATGGAGACTGGCCAGGGTTATATTCATTCCTAAACCTGGACATCCAACAGACCAGGCAAAGTCCTTGAGGCCAATAAGTCTCATGTCCTTCTTGCTAAGAACAATGGAAAAACTGCTCGACCGGCACATTAGGGGCAGTGTACTGGAAGCATATCCCCTAAAAACGTGGGAACTAAGACAAGGTATGGCCCATTGGCTGTACAGAAGGCTGGTCAGACCATCGTTAACATACGCGGCACTGGTTTGGTGGTCTAAGGTGACACAATCCAGTGCCAAACAAAAACTAGGCAAGATCCAAAGGATGGCTTGCATCGGCATCACAGGGGCCATGACTACAACCCCAACAGCCGCCATGGAGGTGTTGCTGGATCTTCCCCTCCCCCCTACACTTAGTTATCATGGGGAGGCCGGCTAGGACTATACGGACTACCCTGCAATGATAGACTGAAGATTAACCCAAACTGCAGGGGGCACTGCAAAATTCAGGAAATCGTGAAGTAGTCCAAGCTTGAAATGATGTCAGACTTCGCAAGCCCACGAATCTGCAGGCAAAACAAGTTTACAGTGGAAAGCCTCGACCGCGAGGCATGGCGGGGTGAGACGCAGGGCCTACCACGGGAAGACGTTTATTCGGAAGGGCCGAGGGTAAGTCATTGTATTTCCCTCGGAGCACATGCAACAGTCTTTCAGGCCGAAATGTACGCCATCTTGTACTGCGTCTATATTTTTGTGTAAAAGAATTTTTCATTGAAATTCTGAAGTCTTAAAAAACGCGTGACCTTCAAAATTTTGAAAATGTTCTCCTTCGGCGCCACTGATTACTAATATGCAATCCTACTCACGAACCCTGTACCCACCCATGTAAGACACCCACGAGCCGCCACTGCCGACTAGTAAAAACAAATTCAGACACGAATGAATAAATTCTTAGTTTCAGTTAAACCATCTTCTCAACTGCAACAACAAAATCGATCTTATATACTCAATCAACTCAAATATTGATTGCGCCGTCAGATTAGGCCGTACAAACTAGTTAATTATTGCAACTCCTCTCGTGATAGTTCACATGTCAGTACCCGAGCCCTACATCAAACACTGAAACGTTAATTCCTGTTTCTAGTGTTGCATGTAACACGAGAGATTGAAAGTTCATCTTCAAACTACATCGATGTTTCCTTTTATACCCAAATCAATCAAGAATTGCACATTCAACATTCGATCAACATGCTCTATGTACTCATAGAGTACAATATGTACCATATACAACAATTCTACAAAGCTGTTACACAAGCTTTAGTGATTATCGGTACCTATACATTTGCAGATAGGTACCTACAGAACCTGCGTGCTAATTTACTACATCTAAATGAATCGTTTAGGATGTAGCGTTTATACGAGGGCGGGTCAATAAGTCCGTGACTTTTTGAATTTCCCGCCTCTTCACAGAAAGGCCAACACTGCTCCTGTCAACAAGCATCTGTCAGTTGACTCCTGTTAAATGTTGAACAAGCTGTGTCATTTAGTTTGTGTTAGATAGCCAGTGAAAGCAGACAACCTCTTGAGTTATTACGAAAATGGAAAAAAGTGAATTTCGTGTGCTCATCAAACATAATTTTTTGCGGAAAAAAACATCACTCAAACCAAGGCTAAGCTTGATAAATACTATGGGGACTCTACACCATCAATTTTCATGGTAAAAAAGTGGTTTACTAAATTTCGTTGCGGCCGTACAAGCACAAATAACATTCTGGACGCCCAGTTGAGGTCGCTACACCCAAAGCAATTGAAAACCTTCACGATATGGTGTTCGTCGATCGGAGATTGAAAGTGCGGGAGATTGTGAAAGCCATAGGCATATCACATGGCTTAGTGGTTTCGATTTTGCATGACCACTTGGGTATGAGAAAGCTATCCGCGGGTGCCGCGTTTGCTCACAATCGACCACAAACGCAATCGTGTGACAACTTCGAAGGAGTGTTTGGCGTTGTTCAACCGCAATAGGGACGAGTTTTTGCGCCGTTTCGTAACCGCGGACAAAACATGGATTCCTCACAACACACCAAAGACCAAGCAGCAGTCAAAACAGTGGATTTCTCCGTGCGAATTAGCGCCGAAGAAGGCCAAGGTGGGTTTGTCAAAGTCATGGCGATCGTTTTCTCAGATGCACGCGGTATGATCAACACTGATTACCTTGAAAAGGGAAGAACAATCAATGGAGAATATTATACCAATTTATTGGACCGATTCAATGATGATCTGAAGAAAAAACGACCGCATTTGGCTAAAAAAAAGTTATTTTCCACCAAGACAATGGAAGGGTGTACACATCTGCAGTCTTCATGGGGAAATTGGATAAATTGGGCTACGATTTGCTCCCTCATCCGCCCTATTCTCCGGATTTAGCCCCGAGTAACTATTTCTTGTTTCCAAACTTAAATAAATGGCTCGGCGGGAAAGAGATTTGACTCTAATGATGAAATCATCTCACAAACAAATACCTATTTTGAGGACCTCGACAAATTTTATTTTTCTGGAAAGGATTAAAAAATGGAGAAACGTTGGATGAAGTGTATAGAGCTCAAAGGAGAGTATGTTGAGAAATAAAATGATTTTTTACCCCGCTCCCGTGTAACAACCAAGCGAGGCCAATTTTCAGTATCTGAGGCCACAGTGGAGGCGCTAAACTCCGGGTGCATATCACTCCCCAGAGATGTCTGCCTCCCCCCAGCCTCACCTGCAACAGACCCCCGCCAGTGTTTCATTGACTGGAGGCGGTATCATGAAGTCCCGCCCTCGAGCAGCATCCAGGCAGGGCCGTTAGCCTGTACCGATGCTCACAGAGTAGGCCCAAGTCTCCAGGTTTAATCCACCCCTAGAGACCCCAGCCACCTCCGGGTTCATCCAGGTCCAACACCTGCCAGCGTTAGCTTAAATTTCACCCAACAAATCGAGCTTCCGATAGGAGACGACATCTGCGAGGTGAAACTTTGTTTGACAGATGTACTGCCATCTGAGCGAAGTCGCTTGCCCGTCTCAAAGCTCAAAGAGAGATAACCTCTCTCCGAGTTCGTCTGGACCAGACATCCGTCAGCGTTTGACTCGGTACAGTATAATGAAGTCTTGCATCCGAGCAGAATCCAAGTGAGGTCGTTTGTCCGTTTCGAAGCTCACAGAAGAGGCCTCAACCCTTAGTTTTATTCCACCCCTAAGGATCTCAGCTCTCCTCCGGGTTCGTCTAGACCCGACACCCACCAGTGCTAGACTCAAGGCGACATCCCATTGAGCCCCGCTCCCGAGCATCGCACAAGCGAGGCTGTCCGTCCGTTCCGAAGCACACAGTGGGGGCCACAAACCCCGGGTGTTTACCACTCATCAGAGTTGTCAACCCCCTCCGGGCCACCTAGACATACGACACCCGCCAGCATTCAACCCAAGGCGGCACCCATCCGGAACCCCGCTCCCGAGTAACCACCAAGCGCGGGCATCCATCCATTTCTAAGCCCAGAGTGGAGGCCTCAAAATCCGGGTGTACACCACTCCCCAGAGATATCCGCCTCCCTTCAGGCCCACATGGACAAGACCCCCGCGTGTTTGATTCCAATTAGTCGCCTTTTACGACAGGCAGGAGTTACCCTGGGCCTATTCTTTTAGTTAGTCCCCGGACCCACAGTGGACACCTTACTACATACCAAAATTCAACTTTCTAAGTTCATAGAAAATTGAGTTATTCAAATATTCAAACATTTAATAATAATTCACTACCATAACGTACTTGCTGCATCCCGAACTTTTTTGTTTATATATTATTAAACACTACTCTTGTGGATAAAATTCGTTAAATCGAAAGCTTCGTTACAATGTCTTTAGAAGTTCTCTAGATTTTTCTGATAGGCCGTCACCCTTTATTTTGCCAAGGCTATAACTAACGCAGGGAAAATAAAAAACTCATGTTTGCATTTTTTTTCTTTAATGCCAGGCTATTTCCGTGACTATGGCCAATCACCGACGCCAGGGAGCCGTTTCACCTCACTATCCTGGCAATGTTTGCCGAATCACTGCCGTTCTGTAAAGAGGGTAGGGATCTTTAACATACCCAAGATCGCACGGTACACGGGACCGACAAATTTACGCGCCCTCCGGAGATCAGAATGTGCAGGCATTTAATTTGCTGAAATACAATGCCACAACCTCGGTTGATGTTAATTGTACAGTATGTATTGAAAAAGTGAAAGGGGAACCCTGACTTTGCATTTCGTAATAACATACTTTTCTTACTGTGAAAAGTTATAGGAGCGATCCCCAGGCTTCCAAACTCGTGTATTACAAGTGAGACGTCTTCCGTTACAAAAACCTTATATAAATTTTCTAGCATTTTCTTGCTGGCAGAATCTGGAAGCAGCCACGTCAAATAAAATTCATTTCATGAGTTCAATAACAATTTATTTCCTGAGCGCGATAGCGGTTTGCACCCATATCAATCGGTATAACGACAATGGCCGGCACTTATAACTCGGACTTGACTGCGAATTTATCAAATCTGAAGGGCAGTTTGATCACACCTAAGCTCTTATTACACTTCTCGCGTAAACGAAGTAAACATCCATCATTTCTGATATTATGGCTATCGTTTTTGGTGAATTTTCATTAAGAAAATTCACTAATAGAGAGGTATCAATGGTAAGATTTTTGGAAAATTTCTTTAAACGAGCGCGAATTAGGGACCCTAGAACCCAAATCCAAGGTCAGCTGAAATGTGTGTGTCTGTATATATATATATATATATATATATATATATATATATATATATATATATATATATATATATATATATATATATATATATATATATATACAGGGTTTTCATTAATTAATGAAATCCCTAAGATGCCAGTGTTTTCTCATATTTCCTTTGGGGTTTTATAAAAAATATCAAAATTATAATAAGGTGAAACAGTAAATGTTTAAATGTATTTATTATTCAGTATTTTTAACAGCAAGTCTGTTCATGTACGGTTTACGGTTATTGATTGTTAAAAAAATAAATTAAAAACTCAAAGACGCAGCATGTGCGTTATGGTAGTGAATTTTCATAGAAATGATCTGGCACTAAATATTTTATTATAACTTTTTTTTCTTGCAACCTTGAAATCTAAATTTTTGTGTATAGTTTACTTTTTATATCGTAAACCTGCCTACCAAATTTGGTTGTCATAGCTTTTTTATTTTTTGAGATAAAAATTTTTTTCGAATGAAAACTCAAAATTTTCCCGGAAAACCTCGTCCGATTTTCCTGACTAACAAACTTATCCAAGCCACTTACAAAAGGAAGGTACATGCCAAAATTTATCAAAATCGGCCCATTATTTTTTGAGTTATCGGTGTGATACATACATACATACATACATACATACATACATACATACATATATATATATATATATATATATATATATATATATATATATATATATATATATATATATATATATATATATATATATATATATATATATAAACATATGAAAATTGAAACTGACACCGGATATGGGTTCTAGGCGTCCTAGTTCGCGCTTATTTGCAAAAATTTTTTCAAAATTCAAAAGTCGGGATCTCCCATTAGTGAATTTTTTCTACAAAAATTCACTAAAACAATAAAATATTACTTTTATTTTGTATAGATATCAAAATTTTGTAATGTACGTAAACAAATTAAGGTGCGATTATTTAAACTTCTAATTTACGGTTTTAGGAATGTGTATTGAGTAATATTGAACAAATATGTACCTGTTTTGGCAGATTACCGACGAACAGATTTGGTAACGCTTCGTTCCCTGCGATGTTGAATATCGTCAACAACATAACATTAACATACCTACACTTTTAACTTACGTAAAAACGGAATGAAAACTGTTTATTTTTATATTTTTATTGTCCAACAGATAGAAAATTATTTGAAGAAGGTAAACACTGGTCGAACTTGGAAAACGCACAAAATAACCGTCAAAAGCAATTGTGCGCCAATGGATTGAACTGTCAATTGTCAATTGATTTAGTAACTTTAGGGTCCGTAGTTTAGTGTTTTTTTTTGGTTACTCTTTGGACTGCCAACTCATAAAATCATATTCCACTAAGAGAGAGACAGAATCCGGGGTTCGGGAATTAATGAAAGCCCTGTATATATATATATATATATATATATATATATATATATATATATATATATATATATATATATATATATGCGCGTGCGTGCGCGCGCGCGCCAGTGTGTGTGTATCCAACCGGTAACTCAAAAAATATTTCACCAATTAAAACCAAATTTGGCAATTCCCTTCATTTTGTTAATAGATTGGATAAGTTCGTTAGGTAGTTTTAACACTCAAATACTTTTAGAAAAAATTGAAACTACTAGGAGAAAGAAAGTAAAACTTTAAACTTTACACGCACGTAAATGTCGTATAAGTGGTCCTACCTACCAAATTTTCACTCAATTGGTTCAGTCAATTTTGAGTTATAACTAAATAAAAAATAAAGAATTTACGATATGACCTGAGATTACCTCTGAATAGGTGTATATAATGTTAGACAAGGTCAGACAGATATATTAGGGTTACGCTGCTATTGCAAACAAAAGCTCCAAATCAAACTTCAAACGAACAGGCTACAAAAATATGTCACAATAAACAATTAGGGGAGTTGCCATTTGCCAAAACTTTCATCTGAATCTGAAGATATCTCACAAATATATAGAAATAAATAAAATTTTTAATAAAAGTGATTCAACTTGTTTGAAGGCAATCCAGAACTACGTTTTATTATGTATAAATACGAAGCTTCCCATTCTTCACGGTATTTAAAATCAATCTCCTCCTCCTAGTTTTATCTGACAATACCAGTTAGCTATTTGTCATTTGTTATTTGACCTGACCTGACAGCAGGGGCGGAGTCTAATTCGAGGTTGTTTTCTTCTTCTTCTTTGTTTACAGACGCCAGAAACATAGACGAAGAAGATAACCTCGAAATCGACTCCGCTAATCCACTAATACCTTAGAATAAGGTACTTATCGTTTACTCCATGTAGTGTATGGAAAATTTCAGGCACATAAATGAAACTACATAATATCATAAAGTAGTTTAAATTATACCTATAAACAGATGTTAAACAGATTATTAAAATTTTAATTTCAAAATGTTGTATTGTTTATATTTATTTATTTCATTTTCAAAAAGTATGGATACAGCAATAGAAAATAAGTTTTGAAAAGAGTTTAGGTGCAGCGAATTTTTGTAAAAATATATCAAATGGTGATGATTTAATTTCCCATTAAACTAGAATCTTTAGTTGTGATAGGTACATACTAAAACCTATATAGAAGTATCGTGGGTACTAAATTTAAAAAATAACACAATGAGCTTCGCAGGCAAAGACAAATTTGTTTTGAAAAACGATTTTCGTTATTTTGCTTGCAGAAACTGGTTCGACTGAGCTGACTAAAAGGGATCATTCAGGCGACTAATAAGGAAAAATACCTGCGATGTTTATAATTTGGCAGGTACATTCCTTCTGTAAATAAAATTAAATTTTCGGTAAATTTTCAGAATAGCACATGGGGGCTCTTTAGAAAAAATGCAGAAACATGCTTAGATCTCTTTCTGGATGCACAAACCATAAGAAAAATTTCTTGTAAACAGCCTCCAAGAAAGTTACGGGATCAGGAGTGAATAGGGGTGTTGGGCGGGGAGAAGATAAAAAGGAAATGTGAGCCGAAAGTACGAAAAAAACAGCTTAGTTGGACCCTATAAGCTGCCTTTATCCCATTTTGCAGCTATGCCTCCTTAAAATCCTGCTTACACCGCCCAAAACCTCTTTATTCACCGCAGATCCCGCAACTTTCTTGGGGGTTGTTCACAAGACATTTATATTGTTTATGCATTGAGGGTGGTTGCAGGCATGCAACCGTTTAAAAATCAAGCAATTTTCAAAGTCGTCTACGTAAATCATTAATCTGCTTTTTATTGAGTTCTGTTAGTAAATTTAGTTATTTACTAGGTTTACCTATTTAATTAAAATATAACAATTTTTTAGGATAATGTTGTAATGTAAAATATCATTTGTAATAATGGGCCGATTCATTGGTGTGCTCAAAGTTCCTATTTTTTTATCGTGAATCATTACGGAAAATCACGTTAAAAGTAGAAGTCTATTGTTAGACTCCATGGCCTACTGTTTTTAAACCCTTTCTTTGTCATTTGTTTTCTGGTATTGGATTTCATAGCCTACTATCATCAAAACCGTTTTGGTCAAAATTGTCAGTGCAATTACAAGATTTCTCAAGCATGTTGTACATATTGGAAAGCTCTTTTCACAGGCTATCACATGAGCAAAAAATTCAATATCGCTGCCATAATAAAAACAAACGTTGATACCTTTAGCTCAAAAACAAATGTCAATTCAAAGTTGAGAATAGCACAAAAAGATTACTCTGTAAAAAGTGTCCTGATAATGTGCAAGTCGTAGACATGTCAGATCAACGCCTACTTAGATATTGAAGAATAAAGAAATGGACAATTTTTTTTTCAAAATAACTCGAAAACGAAAAGAGGCAGGGCAATATACAAGTCATATTTGAAACGAGCATGAAATTCTACAAAAACACTGCTAATTTAACCGTTTCCCTATCTCTAATAATAACGTAGATAGCAATACATTCCCTTCAGTTTGGGACACACTATATACAGATATAGCAACATTTAGTTCTTTACCTTCATAGAAAACTGAGTTTTGGGCATTTTTCTCAAAAGGTCTTAAAACATGAGATCTTTTGATAATAGAGAGATATCGATGGTAACACTTTCGAAAGAATTGTTCAAATGGGCGTGTACTAGGACCTCTAAAATCGATCTTCATGGGCTGTGTAAGTTTAAAGTATCAACTTTACTAATATGCCATATAAAAATAGTGAAAATTCGCTACTATAACGCACTTGCTGCGTCCCGAAATTTTATTGATTACATGTTGCGCCAATTCAGAAACATCAAAAATCTTTTACGCGCATTTCCTATAGAAAAGTTTGTAAATGTATATTGCATCTATTTGACATCATGTCTCAAACATATATTTTTTGTATCGTCAACTGTCATGTGATAAGTGTTTTATAAACACTCCGAATATCACATTGGAAACGTCACGACATCTTAGTAACCTTTGTTTTCAGTTTTGGCAGTTCTAATGCAAGGTGTCACATTCGTGTAGAAATAATCAAAGCCAGCAGTGTCGGCCCCTTTCAGTTGTTTAAATTCGTTCTGTTTATTGACTTATCTCTCAATGGAAGAAGGCGTTCGGCTGTAAAGTGGCGCGCACGTCATTCTAAATCTCTTATTCAAATATTATACACGAATTCTATTATGCTAAAATACATATAAAGCCGTAATAACCCTCGACGAGAATATGAAGCTTTGCGCAAATTACTTTAAAGCACTGAATGAAACATATCTACGCCATAATGGGATGATACGAGCTGAATGGCTGGTGCAGATGTTGTTTACTATACTGAATCGGGAAAGTGCTGCTACACTTATAATGGCTTTTTTCTCTTTTCAAAACTGATAGGGGAGGTGCTTTGAATAGAGTAGATTCACCCTTTTAGTGAATTTTCTTTAAAAAAATCACTTTTGTAGAGATCCCGACTTTTGAATTTTGAAGACATTTCTTCAAATGAGCGCGAACTAGGCTATAGAACCCATACCTAGGGCCAGTTTCAATTTTTATATGTTCATATATACAGTGTGAAACACACTTATGGAATAAAATTCATTATTTAGCAAAAAATAGTTTTTGTGGAAAACGCTGAGACACGTGAAATTTAATTTGTCAACCATAGCTGATTATTTCAGTGTGTGCAAAACATCTAGCCAAAACTATCCAACTATTAGTCGAAAACGCTACATCCTATGTCAAAAACTCCACCCATTTTATTGACCTTCTTCAAAACAACACCATTTCTCAAAACGACATCCTAGTTAGCCTTGATACAGTTTCCTTATTCACTAGTATACCTCTATCTGCAACCCTTGACATTCCTAGAAATAGACACAATATTTCACACGATACCTTAGCTCTTCTAGAACACTGCATATCTAACACTTATTTCCTTTTTCAAAACAAATTTTACAAACAAGTTCGAGGTGCTCCAATGCGTTCACCACTCTCTCCTGCATTGGCTAACATTTTCATGGAACATTTCGAGACACAAGCCCTAAATTCATCCCAACTTAAATCAACCTGTTGGTTAAGATACGTTGACGACATTTTTGCTGTCTGGCCACACGGTAAATAATCTCTAGACGAATTCCTCTCTTACCTAAATAACATCAACCCCCAAATCCAGTTCAACATCGAAATAGTAAATAATTTTTCTTTGCCTTTATTAGATGTACGTATCACTAAAGACCCAGTCAGGGGATTTTCTTACACTGTGTACCGAAAACCAACCCACACTAATCGTTATCTTAACGCCCAACCTCACCATCACTCATCGCAAGTAAATTCCGTGGTTCGAATAATAGTAACACGATCCCTTAGACTAACGCACAAAAATAATAAACAGACAGAATTAAATTTTAAAGACAGACATTACTAGGAAACGGATAGGACAACAATCACATACTATGAAACATTAGAAACGCACAACAACAAACCACTACACAACAACAAGAACAGACAGAGTCCACACAAGAACACGTAGCGTTTTTACCATACATTAAAGGTATCACCGACAAAAAAAGCCGAATTTTTAGAACCCATAATATGAAAACCATATTCACAACAGAACAACAATTGCCGAATCTGATAAAAACCACCAAGGATACGATTACAAACGAATCCCACGGAGTTTACGAAATTCCTTGTTCCGACTGTTCCCGAACTAATGTAGGACAAACAAATAGACGCATTCACAATAGAATATATGAAGACATCTTCGCAGTTAGAAAATCCTACCCTTCATCGGCGCTGGCCATGCATCATATTCATACAGGACACAAAATAGACTTCGGTAATGCCAAAACAATAGCCCCGGTTTACAACTTCAAAACCAGAATTATCAGCGAAGCGATCGAGATCGAAAAACGTCCCGATTGTTTAAATAAGAGACATGATGGTCTTCGTCTTCCGATTACTTGTAAAACCTATTATATCTTCATTACAAACACACAAAAAGACAACAAAATCAATAGACAAGTTTATTGCGCCATTACCCGACTCAACAAATACCTGCAATCTTCTTAATCCTTGAAGTACCGTGACGAAAGCCCCTGACATAATTGACCGTGACCCGACCAGTTACACTGATAACGAAGCAGGTAGACGAAACGGTACATACAAGACAAGACTTGAAACGAACTTCCAGATCTCTCTTAGGCCCGAGACACACTGAGACCTTAGACACGATCTCCGGTCAGATTTGGGGAGTACGCACACTGAGTCCCCGTAATCGAGCTACAACAACCCAACCCAACCCACATTTGTCCACTGCTCTAAGGAGTAGGCAGATTGAGGTCTTAGAGTTTATGCCCTTACATATTTACTTCACCTCTTGAAAATGGCTCGAAAACAGGCGCCGAAACGTCGAGAAACCCGAGAACCAAGTATGTCTCATATATATATATATATATATATATATATATATATATATATATATATATATATATATATATATATATATATATATATCACACCGATCTCAAAAATAATGGACCGATTTTGATCAAATTTGCTGAGGAGCGTCCTTTTACAAATGGCTTGGATAAGTTCGTTTGCCCGAAAATCGGCCCAGATTATCCCGAAAAATGTTGTGTTTTCTTTCGTAAAAAATTGATCTCTCTGGAAATAAAAGTAAAGGCAACTAAATTTGGTACGCGTGTTTTGTAATATAAAGAGTGAACCATGTACCAAAGTTTAGGTCTGTAAGTTTAAAGACAAAAAAGTTATAGGCATTTAAAGAAAACAAAGGTGAGGTTTTCCACAAAACGACAAAGTCGCGATTTGAAACGCCAAAATTGGCAACATTTAGGCAAAGAATCTGAAACAAATACGGATTCGGTAAAGAAAATGTTGTTCTACAAACCCTTAAGTTTCAGCTTCAGCTGTCACTGACTTTCATTTTACTAAAATGTTTCCAGAAAATTCTTTTCAAATAGACGATTTCTATGATGCTTTGGCAGTAGTTTTAGTAAAGTTTATGGTTTAACGGCCTATAATTTTTAGCTAATTTTTGTAGAAAAAATTCGTTAATGAGGAGACGGCGACTTTTGAAAATATTTCTTTAAATTAGTGCCAACTAGGCCACCTAGAATCCATATCAGGGTTTAGTTTCAGTTTTTATCTATTTACATATATACAAGCTGACGCATTTCTACGGCAAAGCTAAATATAACTGTTATTATACAAGATACGAGAAAAAATTTTATACGTTAATTATAGGGTGTCTTGAGCTGCATCTTATAAAATTATTTTGACAATCATAGAATGGCACATAAGTCTTTGGTGACACCTACAAGTTTTTTTGGAACATTCCTTACATTATTGCATGTTTGCATTTTTCATCGAAATATGATGCATGTTTGTAAAAAAAAAATCGAGACGCAGTAACTGCGTTTTGATAGCGAATTTTCACTAAATGCTTCAAATTTCAATAACTTAATTTGCTGTTAACTTAAGGCACTTGGCTAGGAAACCAGTTTTTCGGAAACATTTCAAGTTTACTTTCGAAAATTTTTTGTACATTTTCAAACAATAAATTATTTTGATAAAATATGGTACATTGTTTCTACTATATAGGTTATATCGGTAACCAAATTGATGACTGCTCGTTAAAGAGGCATATTTGCTGTTAAAAACATTTTTATAAAACTTCACTTTCATAACGCACTTGCTGCGTGCAGACTTTTTTTTTGTAGTTTTGTACTTAAAAGTGATCTCATTACTGCAACTTACCTTTTCGTTTATATGCATGTTTAAACGTAATAGGTGGGCAAATATAGGGACCGAGGAGGCATTCAGAAAATATAGGCAAATTCAAAAATGAAGAATGTTTCTTTTACAAAACAGTTCATGAAATCCAAAAAGTATGTGTCTGTAAGACACCATGAACTTGATTCTTGCGTCACAAGATGGATCTTTACTCGCTTATAATTGGAGATGAAAATTTGTCTGCCGGGAGGGCATTCCAAAGCTTAGATGCTCTAGGAAAGAACGAGGATTCGTGACGAACCGTTCGACAAGTGGGTAATTTGACACTGAAAGTGTACTTTTCGACCAAAACTGGTTGGCCGACTAAAGTTCACACGCAGAGGCACTAGCGAAATAATTTTTAAGGAACAATGTCAATAGTACGATAGAAGAGGCAGAGAACTCCAACCTTTTTCGTGTGGTCCAGAGAAGTGAGACTGAAATCTCCTATAAGGCGAACTGCTCATTTCTAAATAGCGTCTAGTACGGACAACGTTGTGGTTAAGGCAGCACCACAGCCAATAAGACCAATATTCCAAATGTGGCCGTATCTGTGCTTCAAAAGCTGCTGTGACAAAAACAAACCCTTAACGCCAAACAGAAACCCAAACTTCTTTGCTTCTGCTTTAGGAAGATCGCAAAATATGACTGCCAGCAAAGATCGTCTGCGACAGTTGTACGCTATGCTGAGGCAGTGGATTTTTTTTTTGCATTATTTTTTCAGCCATCTGATGGCCTGGGCCCTGCAGGTCACTTTTCCTAGAAAAGAGGTAAGTTTGTGTTTTTGATGTATTAAAGCAGACTTGCAGACCACCAGCTGAGAATATTAGACAGGTCATCATTTACGGAGTTGGTTGCTTGGACTGTCATTGATAAGGAGCTAGAGGTATATATTGGGTAGTCGATCTGAATGTGGTATGTAGAGCACTATTACGAGCAAAGCTGTGGATTGGATTGTTGGTTGTTGACAGAAGGTCATTTCAACAATGGAAACTGAAAGACGCACTAATGACATTTCGCAAACAATGATCAGCTGCCAGCAGGCACAAGAGAAAATATGACATTTTAATTTCAGTCGGAAATATTGATACCAGTCAATGATTCACCCAAAGAAACTTATCAGGAGCTGATAAATCGTGGGTTTAGTTTAATATCCAGAATACATTCACCTATAGACAAAGAAAGTGAGACTGCCAAAAACAGCTATTTGGAGATAAGGACACAGTCAGCTGAGATAGCAAATAAAACATCAGACATAAACAATGGACAAGCGCGTAGACTATCTTCTGCTGTGCATAATCGATATAAAAGGAAACCAGTTATTGGAACTAACAAAACCCCTAAAAGCATCAAAACATTACCTTAAATGGGTCACATTCATGTTTCGCGCTTGAGCCATGAAACACAATCCGATGACATATTGGCGCACCATGCACAAACTTCACCAGGAATTTCAGTTAGTTGTGAAGGAATTTCAGTTAGTTGCGAAGAAGTCACAAGAAATAATCACTCTGTCTCATTCAAAGTTACTTATCCTATATAGTTAACCAGCGAAGTATACGAGCCCGAGATTTGGCCAGAAGGCGCTGCCATCAGAATGTATTATTTCAGAAAAAAGTACAAATTTTTACCAGGACACGTCGTCACGCAATCTAGTTCCAAAGTAAAGCTTGGATTGGATAAGATGAGTGACTGCAAAACCGTAAAAGCTTTGCACTACAATATTCAAAATTTGACGAGCAAAGTCAACGCTTTGGAGTTATTTACCAGGGAAGTTGCTGCCACGTTTGTGTTTCGCGGAGCATTGGTGCTTATCGTCTATAAATGGTGCTTTTATAGATGGCTACACCAGTGTCTCCAGTTATTGCCGCCAGAGACATATCCATGGTCCTTCCAATATTATCGTTAAAGACGAAATTATACAATATTGTAAGGCTCTTAGTTATGTTCATGTACTTTCTGCAAATTTTGTATCTGAGTCTTCCGGTATCAGTTTTAGCAATCGTACGGGAATATTTGTAATCTATAAATCAGGTAACAGTGACTATCATTTATTTAATGACAAACTAGATAAGCTACTGAGTTTGGTAACAATAAGTTTACAAATATAGTAATATGTGGCGATTTTAATTTAGGCTACAGTAAAAATGAAAGGAACAATACACTATTTAGTGACTTTTTCTCAAAACAGTTGGTAAACTTGGTTGTTCAACCTACAAGAATATTTAAAAGCAAGCCGGGTGTTGTCTGCAGCATGATTGATTATGTAATAAACAACATAAAAAAAAGATGTAAAGTATAAAGTTGTTGATCCGGGTCTGTCAGATCACACGGCACAGGCCATGCAGTGGTCTGAACAAATAAAAAAGCCCAGGGAGTCGGGTTGTCTAACAAGATTATGCCGTCGGTTCAGTTGTGATGCTTTTACAGAATTTAAAACTATTTTTGCATCTCAATACATATCTTTCGAGGATACAGACTGTCAAAATATTGTGGACTTGTTCGATGTATTTTTCGAGCATTCTTCTTATTGTTACAAATTTTCGTTTCCTGAAAAGCCCCAGAAAATTTATAGTGGTGCTAAAAAATATGACTTCAGGGCACCAAATGAGTTGAAAATTGCGTTTAAGAACTTAAAATTCTGTAACTCATATAGAAGATTATATTCCAGTGAGGATAATAATAATAGGTACAACTTAATGAAAAAAAAAAAAACAACTTGAACATAAACTTAAACAAGAAAAACATAATTATTATGCTGCTATCATTTCACACAGTCTAATAACAAAAATAAAATAATCTGTCAACTTATGACTACTCATTTAAATAAAATACCTAAAAACAAAATAGATTAAATCAAAAATAAACAACTAAAAATTAAAAAAAAAAGAAAATGGACTTCATTAAGGATAGCTCAAACACTACTGGTCAGATCTTAATCAAATTTATTTATATGGGACCACATGGGAAGCACCAGATTTCAAATCAAAAAAGAATAATCAAAATCGGTTTACTTAGAAAAAAGTTCTGACGTAACACACATAAAAAATACAGTCGAATTGAGAACCTCCTCCTTTTTTTGAAGTCGGTTAATAATGAAATAATGACTGACAAGCGTTTAAAATCGAATTCATTTGCAGAGTACTTTGCCTGTGGGGTCGAAGAAAAATTGCCTGCTCATTTTAGTGTTCTTAACTATTAAAAGTGTACAATGTCCATAATGGTGCGCGATAATTTTTGTTTTTATCCAGTGATGGACACTGAAATGACAAACGTTATTCATAAACTTAAAAATAAAAGATCCACTGGCTTAGAAGATATTGCAGTTAATGTGGTTAAACAACTTTCTATATTGATATCGCCTTATCTAACGGTGATCATGAATACCTCGCTTAAATTAGGCCAGTTTCCCTCGAAATTGAAAAAACCAAAGGGGTACCAATATATCAAAAAAGACAATCCGTTGTCGGTGGAAAACTACCGATCTGTAATGGTCTTGTGTCCGTTTTCCAAAATTATGAAAAAAATTATGCATAATAGGATACCGAACTTCCTAAGTAAAAAATCCATAGTCAGTATGGTTTTCGCGAAGGATATTCCACCGAACTGGCCTGCGCGGACATGGTAGAGCATTTTGCGGATTGTGTTGATAAAAATCATCACACGTGGGCATATTTTTTGGCATGTCTCGCGCTTTTGACACCATTAATTGTACTTTCCTAGAAAGAAAATTAAATATGGTCGGACTTAGGGGACCTGTTAGTGATTGGCTTGTGTCGTTTGTAAGAGACAGACGATTGGTAGTCTCAGTAGACGATGCTAGATGTGATGAATTTCAAGTAAAGCTGGGCGCTCCAGAAGGAAGCGTCCTGGGGCCGCTGATGTTTATGTTGTACGTAAGTGATCTTCCCAACTATCTAACAGATGGGAGGTTGTTTATGTGCGTGAATGACATAGCAAAAATGCAAAGAGCGCTCCTTCAGAAAACTAGATATCCATAGACATAGTGTCAAAGGCGTATGATGGAAGTGTATTTAGGAGCGTCGCATGCCACACTCGATCGAACGCTTTTAAAATATCCAATGAAATTGCATGACCTCATTCAAATTTTCTGAGAACACAGTTATAAGGTAAGTGACGTACGTGAGAATATCGCCAGTAGATCGGTTTTGACAAAAGCCGTATTGGCGATCACTTAGAATGTTTGATTTTCTGAGGTGTTTTGATAACTTTTTTCATAACTTTAGACAAAACTGTTATATGTAAAATGGACGATAATTCTCCACATTGGATTTGTCCTTTTTTAGTAACAGGCTGAACTTGAGCTTGTTTCCAGGTAAATGGGAATACCCCCATCTTATACGCCATCGAAAAAGCAGGCATTATATTAGAGTCAGTTCATGAGCACACATTTAAAGAAATATTGCTCGGATTCCAACGAATCCTGACACCTCCTTGATGTCTAAAGTTTCCAATATGTTCTTAATAGTACATCTAAAAAATATTGTTTATCCCATTTTTCACTATACAGCTGGAATAGTTGGTGCGCACTTTAGTGTGGATCAAGCGTGGAACTGGAATCAAAAACACGGGCGAATTGGTCGACCTTTTCTTTTCACGATATTGTGAAACCTCTATTATTTAAAGGCAATGGAGGAAATCACCTGGTTGTGAAATTTCTACCTGTAATTTTTGAGAAAGACCAGAAACGCCTGGTCCCAGGATAATGAGGTGAAACTGCTCCCGGGCGTCGGTGATTGGCCATTGTCGCGGAAATAGGCCGACGTTAAAGAAAAAAAAAACACACACACATTCTTTGTCTTTTAATTAGGAAGTGTTTTGGTTTTAGTATGTAACTATCGTAGATGATAGTTTTTTTATTTTTATTTAATATTATTGGCTGCGGCATCTCAGGCCATTAGCACATTATTTCCCATCATTTAATATTTTATACAAATTTTCCAGACAAAGTCAACTTGGCTCGCCCGGGAATCGAACCCGGGACCTCTCGCTTTGCAGGCTGGCACCTAGCCACCTGCGCCACGAGGGCGTCTAGATGATAGTTATATTGGTAACTTATTTTAGTGTTTATGATTTGTGAGTATTGTAGTTGCTGCTCGGTTTTATTTTTGGTAACTATTGTCGATTATAGTAGTTTATTGCTGTTGTTTGCAGTTTTTGATAAATTCCTTCCAAAATTATTTGAATAGGTTTTGAAGATTTTGGAGATCGATTGAATTCTCAATTCAAATCAAATCGAAACGAAACGAAACGAAACGAAACGAAACGAAACGAAACGAAACGAAATGAAACGAAACGAAACGAATCGAAACGAAACGAAACGAAACGAAACGAAACGAAACGAAACGAAACGAAACGAAACGAAACGAAACGAATCGAAACGAAACCAAACCACCAAACCAAACCAAACCAAGCCAAACCAAACGAAGCCAAAACAAATCAAATCAAATAAAATCAGATCGAATCGAATCGAATCGAATCGAATCGAATCGAATCGAATCGAATCGAATCGAATCAAATCAAATCAAATCAAATCAAATCAAATCAAATCAAAATTTATTTGTAGTAAGATCAAACTTGTTACAAGAGTTTGGATGACAACCTAACTAAATATTCTAAAATTAAAAAGTTTTCGTTTCCAAACCCATTTGTATGAATTATTAATAGTAGATTTTGGCGTTTCAGTAGTTCACACTGCCTTTTACTGGGGACACTATGCTACCTCTAATCTGAAATTCTATACATATGTGCACTTTTATTTGTAAGCACCTTCAAAGCCCAATTGCATTTAACTACTTTTCATCTATAAGCGCGAATAAATTTTATTTATTTTATTATTTTAAAAATATTAACCACACTGCATCCTTTTTACCGCCATACATAAAACAAAGGTTTCTCTGGATCACGTCAGTGGTCAAGTAATAAATAACATGACATAGGGGCTGTTTGTATTTATGAATTTAATGATAAGGCAGTCAATTGAATATTTTGTTAACGATCAGTGTATCCCCCTATATATAGATGCCCAAAAATTACAAACGGCAATAAAAATATAATTGTTTACTAGTCAGTTGTCAACGCTGTCGCATTATCATCCAATGAGTAGCTGTTTCAAAACGTGCATATACCATAATTAGATTTACAACGCCCAGGTCCAGTTTGTGAACGGCTTTTCCCCTTGTCAGAGAGTGTAAATCGCGCATCTGACAAACATTTATATGAGAAGATTAATGTTACGCACCGTTGAACAGTACGCACCTATGTGATTATTCCGGTAGAATAAACGCCCTGGCACGTGTGTGTATTCAGTATAAATCAAATTAACAACGACATATCAACTTTTATGTCAACATCCTGATTCATGCGGACCGATATTTGTGCCGTCCTGACTCTTCCCCTGACATTTAGTACAATTATTTACATGTGGCCTCTACACAGAAACCAAACATATACAACCAACCACCTGCACATTGTACAGCATACAATGTCTATGATAAAACAATGATCTGGAACCTGGAATATATTTTTTTTAATTTAACGTCGGTCTATTTCCGCGACTATGGACAATCATCGACACCAGTGAACCGTTTCACCTCACTATCCCGGCAATTTCTGCGAATCCCTGAAGAAGGGTGGGGATCTTTAACGTGCCCAACATCGCACGGTACCGGGACCGGCAACTTTACGCCCCCACCGAAGAGCGGGATGTGTAGACATTCCACTTGCTCAAAGCGAACGCCTTGACCTAGGTAAATGTTAATTTACAGTATGTATCGAAACAGCGAAATTTTCCCATACTGGGGAATACGTCCTTAGCCCTGGAGTATCGGGGCGTCGTTCCTGGAAGCAAATTGGTTTTGTGTTGGTGGGAGAAAAGGATGAGAGGGAGGAATGTGACTGTTGTTGTCGGATGCAATTGTTTTTTTTTCTTTCTCTCTTGTGTGCGCATTGTGTCTGGGGTGTCCTCATTGACAAGCTATTTTGCTTCTATGGAGGCATGCTGTGTAGATGTTGGTGTGGAAGAGAGAAGGGAAGGAGGGAAAAATGTGTGGTATTTTAGTGATCTAAATTGTTGGGCACATATGCTGGAAATCGGTTTTAATAATATGTGGCTTGGTTTTGTTTTTTTTTCAGTTGAATTGTTCGCAATTGTTTTGGATTATGTGCACTAGGTATTTTTGAGAAAGAAATTATATTGCTAGTATCACCAACAAGTCTCTGACTTAGGTGATTATTATCTTATTGAACAATTAGCTCTAGTGTATTTTATAAGTTATATGTAGTAAAAAAAAAATGTGTATATTGTTCAATAAACTATTATTATTATTATTATTATTAAAAAAATGAGATGATATTTTACCGAATTTTTGTAGAAAAATTTCGAAACGAAACTAAGTTGCATGAAGAAATGTATATGTTTATGTGTTTTGTTTCTTTAACGTCGGCCTATTTCCGCGACTATCGCCAATCACCGACTCCAGGGAGCAGTTTCACCTCATTATCCGGGAAATGTTGCCGAACCCCTGCCTTTCTGTAAGGAAGGTAGGGATTTTAACGTGCCCAACATCGCATGGACACGGGACGGACGGCTTTACGCCCCCTCCGAATGGTGGAATGTGCACACATTCAACTTTCTCGAATACAATGCCAGAACCTCCGCTGATGTTAATGTTACAGTTTGTACTGAAAATGTGAAAGCAGTACCCTGGGATCGAACCCCGTACCCTTCGGTTCAGAGGCACACGTTCTTACCCCCGAACCACCAAGGTTCTTGAAGAAATGTATAAAATTGTGAATACTTAACAGACATGCCACATCAATTGCATAAGCGGCTGCTAAGAAATTAGGTTTCCTCTTCCAGGCTCGCAAATACTTTTCACCAGCTAATCTCTATACCTTATATACTTCACAAATAAGGCCAAACCTCGAATACTGCTCCCATACCTGGGGTGCTGCTGCCGCTTCTACACTCGCTATCCTGGACTCCATTCAGAAGTGAGCTAGACGTCTCATCGGTGACCCTACCCTCACCCAAAGGCTGCCATCCCTTGCCCACCGACGTGCCGTTGGTGACCTCTCTCTCTTTTATAGATATCTGCATGGGCACTGCTCAGATGAGCTTTCTTCCATAGTTCCTCCACCTGCTGCCCACAACAGATCTACCAGGCGAACAGAGCGAATGCACCCTTTTACTGTCTAGGTCACCAGACGTAGAACATCTTGTTATGCCCGCTCTTTTGTCCCGAGGACTTCCAAGTAGTGGAATTCCTTGCCGGCACATGTTTTCCTTCTCACCTGAACCGCCAAACCTTCAAGTCCAGAATTAATAAGTTGCCTCTTTCCTCCTTGTCGACACCCACGGTACGATGGTATTTAGGCTGTAAGGCTGTGTTGTTGAAATTTTAAAAAATGTAGTTGTAAAAGAAAAACGAAAAAAAATGGGTCGAATAGTATGAGCTGTTTGTCTTTACTGACATTGAATGCTATTGATTTAATTAGCTTTTCCATCATGAAAAGGGGGAATAAACGTTTAAAAGGGGATTGACATTTAACAACTTGAGGCGGACTCTAAGTTTTCTCAGTTGAAAAACGCCCGAACGCACCAAGTGCGTTATGAAAGTGAATTTTCTTAAAATGTTTTTAATAGAAAATATGTCTCTATAATGCAAGCAAGCAGGAACTACATAGTAGAGACAATGTACTATATTTGACCAACATAACTTGTTTGGAAATGTACAAAAATTTTCCAAAAATAAACTTAAAACATTTCCGAGAAAACTCGTTTTCTAGCTGACGAACCTTAGGTTAATAGCAAATTGCGTTATTTCATTTTGAAGCGTTTAATGAAAATTCGCTACTAAAACGCAGTTACTGCGTCTCGATTTTTTTTACAAACATGCATCATATTTCGATGAAAATTGTAAAAATGCAATAAGGAATGTTCAAAAAAAATAGGTATCACCAACGACTTATGGGCCACCTGTGGTTGTCAAAATAATTTTATAAGGTGCAGCTCAAAACACCCTATAGGTAACGTATGCAATTTTTTCTCGTATATTGCATAATAATAATTATATTGAGCTTTACCGTAGAAATGCGTCACACTGTATATATGTAAACACAAAGTAAACCCGGATGTGGATTCTAGGGGGCCTAGTTTGCGCTCATTTGAAGAAATATTTTTAGAATTCCAAAGCCGCGGTCTCCTCAATAACGAATTTTTTCTATGAAAATTAGCTAAAAATTATAGACCGTTAAACCATAAATTTAACTAAAACTACCTCCAAACCATCAGAGAAAGTCTCTATTTCAAATGATTTTTCTGGAAATATTTTATTAAATGTAAGGGCAATGATTAATTAAGCTGAAACTTAAGGGTTTGCAGAGCACTTTTTACATAATCCGTATTTCTTTCAGGTTCTTTACCTAAATGTTGCCAATTTTGACGTTTCAAATCGCGACTTTTTACGTTTTGAGAAATCCACTTTTTTTTTCTTTAAACGCCTCTAACTTTTTTGTCTTTAAACTTACAGACCTAAATTTTAGTAAATTGTTCACCCTATATATATATATATATATATATATATATATATATATATATATATATATATATATATATATATATATATATATATATATATATAAATAATTGAAACTGACCCTGGATATGGGTTCTAGGGGGCCTAGTTCGCGTTCTTTTGAAGAAATTTTTTCTAAATTCAAAAGTCAGGATCTCCTCGTTAGCGATTTTTTTTAAAGAAAATTTACTAAAACAAGCACTTGTGAAGCCACGGGAAAAGTCTACGACTGTATTAAATATGGAACGGTTTCACTAAGTTACGGCAAGAACAAGCAACCAGATATGCTATTCAAATTGAAGTAAGTCTTGAAACTTTCATCTCTTTATCTAATTATTTTTTTATTTTTATACAAAAACTCGCTAAAAAATTCATCGAAATAACAACAATCTGATTAGATAACGGTAAAGTGAAATTAGACTAAAAAAAATTAAAAAAAGTTAAGTCACTACCTAGGATTCGAACTCGTCATGCAGGAGTCAATTGAATTTGATTATCCGAATCCCGTAATACATTGGTTCAATGTTTTAAAATTTACACAAAACCATTTCGATTTACAATAGATTTTTGGCTCATATTATAACGAAATCAAGGAAAATAACGACTTAGACACATATCTAGGAGCTTGTTAGTCATTTCTTGTAGTATTTTTCAATCCCATTCGTACTCAATCAATTTTGACGTTTTAACTTTCTTGAATAAGATTTAATTAATTAAAAATTAATTTACCTCTAACTTTTTTCACTTTTAAGGCAGAGATCTGTATTTTGGTACACAGTATACACTTTTTGACAGAAACCAGCGTACTAAAGTTGGTTGCCCTTACTTTGTTATTTCCGGAGATATACATTTTTTTTTAGAAAGGAAACACAAAATTTTCCGGGAAAACCTGGGCCGATTTACCTGACTAACGAACTTATCCAAGTCACTTGCATTAGGAAGGTATGTGCCAAATTTGATCAAAATCTGATCATTATTGTTTGTCCATATAAAAATTGAAACTGACCCTGGGTTTGGGTTCTAGGGGGGCCAGTTCGCGGTCATTTAAAGACATTTTTTCAAAATTCAAAAGTCGGGATCTCCTCAATAGTTAATTTTTTTTAAAGAAAATCACTAAAAGACGAGTTTATTTCAGTTAATCAAACCATGTGAATTAGTCTTGTTACTTTCATTATTATATTGTCTATATTGTGGAGTTTTCACACATTCTGTTTGACATTGAATTACTTTGAAATTCAGTTCTGACATCTCCATTGGGAAACTTCGAGCTCCTACCGGCTTTTATTGCCATGTAGATAGAAACAGTTTTACTGAACTTATTTATTAAATCGTAAAAACAGTTGTAAAGATGGATAAGATAGTGGTAACATTTTACAGCCTTATTCAATTCAGTCTTCTGTGTGTTCTCTTGGAAGAATCAAATAGCTCTTCGTATTTGGTAAAAACTTTTTGTAGTATTGGAAATTTGAAAATTTGATGGAGTGGTATAGTTTTGCCACATATCTTGAAAAAAAATTGAGATAAGAATTCACACAGAACTACCACAAGGCCAAACAACAACCTGAGTGGCTATATAAGTTAGGAATTATCTGCACTGGACAGTAAGTAATGTTTAGGCGGTTTTTATAATGCTGTTTCTATTTACTTTAGGCCTCTTTTTTCTTTTTCTTTTCCGAAATCCATAACCTTGTACAACTGGTAGCAACTTTGGAATCTATATCTTGTAATTGTTCAGAATAGTTCCTCCAAATTGCTTGGTTTTTAAATTCTTCCTTGATATTGTTACGTTTTCTCCGGGTTCTGGATAAGTGAGACTTTTAATTTTAACAAAACAACTTTATTTACTCTCTAAATATAGATACAATAAAAGTTCTAGAATATCTCTCTCACAAAACACTTAGTTTATCTGGCCTTACAATCACTAATTTGTACAAAAGTCACTAATACACTGAAACTACAGTCGCTACTCTCTAACACTTCACACTAGTTACTGCTTCTTCGAGTCCCTTCAACATTCTCTAACTGAACTGAACTGAGCTGGCTTGCTTTCATCTTTATATACACGTCGTACCTTCTACCTTGTTTCGCGAGCCTTCCATTCCAGAATATTCCAGGACCTTCTTTTGCTAGAAGGTCCTGTGATTACAGATCGGTCCCGTATGTATACAGGGGGATGTATATACAGGATGATCCAAATGCGGTTATCACTCCTATGTTACACAAGAGGTGTTTCTCGAACTATAAGATCTCTCTGCGTATACAGGGTGTAAGGGTTCTCTGCGTATCCAGAAACTGGACTTTAAAATTAGCCTTTTACGAAAAGTTCTTATATATATATATATATATATATATATATATATATATATATATATATATATATATATATATATATATATATATATATATATATATATATATATATATATAGTTGCGTTTTCGCCGGGTTCTGGATGAGTGAGACTTTAAATTTTAACAAAACAACTTTATTTACTATCTAAATATGGATACAATAAAAGTTCTAGAATGCCTCTCTCACAAAACACTTAGTTTATCTGGCCTTACACTGGTTACTAATCTGCACACAAGTCACTATACTGAAACTACGGTCTCTACTTCACACTAGTTACTGCTTCTTCTAGTCACTTCAACATTATCTTACTGAACTCTGGCTGGCTTGCTTTCGCGAGTTAACTTTCTTGTTAACACACTTGACTTTTTAAAAGAATTTATTGAGTAATGTTACATAAAATACTTATAAAAAAAAATGATAAATATAAATTATGACAAGTTAAAAGAGACTCAAGCAATAACAATGTAGGAATGTCCGTCCGTGGTCTGGTAACTTCCATATATAGTCTCTGGTGGGGCGTGGACCGAGAGGCGGTTTCCACCTAAGTTGCAGTCTTGAAGGTGATCCTAGCAGGTGGCTGGTTGCTGAATTGAAGGTCTAGTTGTTTACCCATTTATGAATAGTCTATTCTTCTTATTGCGCTGCTTTTAATTAACCCATTCGTCAGCGACCTTGGGTGTTGAATCGGGATCTGTACTTCTTATATACATTGTATGAGTTGGCTATTGTTATCTCCTCCATCCTTTAGAGAACGAAGCCTATGGTTCGTTCCGAATAGTCATCGGGAATCCAGTAATTGGTTTGGAGTCAGCAGTTTTCGTTTTTGATTTTTGCCAGAAGTATCTTGCAGTTATTGTGATTATTGTTATTATTATCACAAGGTATAGTATAATTGTCCATACACTAGGGTGGTATATGGGCAAATCGATGGTTCCTGGAATTTTGCCATTGATGGATTGTAACTGGGATTTGATATTGTTCAAGTCGTGCAGTTGGACATTTTCTAATTTTAGTTCTGGTAATTTGTCTGGGAATATGGGTGCTTTATTTGTTACCAATTCGATGTTTGGGAGATTGAACGATTGTTGTGTTTCCGATGCCATTTGTACTGAACTAAATCTTTCGTTATTGATGATAAGTTGGCATTTGGGTTTCAGAGTCGCCAGTTTTGTTCCGCTGATTATTTTGGTTTCTTCATTTTCTTCGCAGCTAAGTTTGATTTTCGTTTCTTCGGGTGCCACTATTATGTATTGGGTATTGCCATATTTAGAGACTGTTGTTTTTGTTATTTTGACAAGTTCTTGCTTGCAATTGTTTATCGGTTTCTGGAAGTTGATCAGTTTAATTTCGCATGGGTTGTTTTCGTTAAGTGCTGTCGGGTTGTCATTTTCACAAAAGTATGTCTGGTCTTTTAGATTCCTACACTTTTCGTTTCTGTAAGCGTAGTGTTTGCTGCTAAGGATTAGGTACTTGGTTCTAGGGACAATCATTCTGAAGGTATATGGATTTTTAGGGACTGGTAATGCATACAATTGATAATAAATATAATCTGATTTGTCTACTAAGGGTATATCTATTTGGAATATAATTTTAAAATCAATTTGAACGGTTTTTATGTTAAATATTTTTTCATAAAGTGAAATGTCGGATTTTGTTATTAATCTTGATTTTGAGATATGGTTTTCAATATTTTCTAATTCTTTTGATATAAATTTTGGTTTCAGTATTGACGTATGATACGTGTTCAATTTTGAAAAAGTAATTGCATTTTCTGTTGTTAATATCATGTTTAGTACATTATTTAACAAATAACTGATTTGAGTGAGTAATTCCAAATGTTTTACTCTATGAAAATTTGTCAGTTGGTCGCTTTTTAGACTATCTATTGTATATTCCAAATCGTTTATTCTCGCTACTATGGCTTCTTGGTTATGGTTCAGGTTGTCTATTGTTTTATTGAACTCTGTTATAGCATCTATCATTAGGGATGCCTGTGAACTAAAAAGTTGATGTACTTGATTTTGATCTTTCCTCAAAATTTCAAGAGCTTTATATATTCTGTCGCCGTCATCTGCATCTAAGTTCCCAGTTATTGATTTGAATATTGATCCTAGTCCGTTTATTATACCTCTTTTGTTCCTAATCGTTCTTGGAAATATTCGATGAAATGTGTCATCAATATTGCTGATGGTGAAATTGATTGTTAAAATAAAATTTTTATATTCTAACTTGTATTCTGCATTCATTACGCTTATTATGTTGTCAAAGTAAGTTTTTAGTCTGTTAAAGTCGTCGTATAGTTGTTTTAGGTCATGTATATGAATCATTCTCCATTTATCGTTTTCTGAAAAGGCTTGTCCCAGTTTGCGTGGCAGTATGCCTGGATTGTCTGTTAGGTCTTCTAATTGTGGTTTTACTCTGGTGAAGAGAATGAACCTGCAAGGCGAAGATTGCGTAAATGGGTGATTGTCTGTTCGTCAGTTCTGTGATTTAGTATTATGGCTTTATTATGTTCAATCAGGGAAATTATTGAATAAGGTCCAGTAAAAGGGTTTTTGTGTTTTTTGTGAAATCCTGGAGGGATCTTTTTGTATACTATGTCTCCTTCTTTAAAAGGTTGGTTAGTATTTTTATTCGTCCGTTGTAACGTTTTATATTTTGAGTTTTCGATTCGGTCTTGAATGACTTCGTATATAATTTTCATTAAGTCTTTATGTTTCGTGTTATATTCTTGGGTAATAATTACTTCTGGGTCATAATTTGATTTGGCTCGTTTGAATTGAATGTGGCGTGAATAAAATTCCTTTTGTCCTTTCTGAGTGATAAAATCTCCGGGGTATCAGCATTTTTAAAGAATATCTGGTTTGTTTTACTGTTGATTATTTCTTCTTCTAAGATTGGCATGCCCGGCGCGGAATAAGAATCTGCGTTGGAATTTCTTGTTTCTCCGTCGCTTATGGTTATAACGTCGTCATTTTCGTCTACATTATTTATCATTGATTGGTTATCTACATCTAAGGGGTTTATCTCTACTCTCGAAAGTGCGTCCGCTGCATTATTTAATTTACCTTTTTTGTATTCTATTTTGAAATCGTACTCTTCTAGTTTGAGTCTCCACCTTAATAATTTTGAGTTGGGTTGTTTTAGGGAGAATAGCCATTTTAATGGTTTATGGTCTGTATATATTGTGAATTTCCTGCCGTATAGATAGGGTCTAAAGTAGTTTGTGGCCCAAACTATGGCCAGTAGTTCTTTTTCTATTGTGCTGTATCTAGATTCTGTTTCATTTAACGTTCGGCTTGCGTAAGCTATTGGTTGGTCTGATTTCGGATCTCCTTGGCTTAAAATCCCTGCGATTGCCACGTTTGATGCATCTGTTGTTAAAATGAACTCCTTTGAAAAATCTGGAGGTATTAATACTGGTGAATTCATCAATATGTCTTTACATGTATTAAAGGCATTTATGTATTCTCCGTCGTTAATGTTGATTGTTACGTTTTTCTTTAAACATTTAGTTAGTGGTTTTGTGACATGCGCAAAGTTTTCTATAAATTTCCTGTAGTAGCCTATAAGTCCTAGGAATGATTTAATTTCTTTTGGTGTCTTGGGTATTGGGAATTTTCTTATGGCGTCTAGTTTCTTTGGATTAGGCTTGATGCCTTCTGGCGTCACTATATGCCCGAGGAACTCCGCTTCTTTTTGCAGAAAGTCGCTTTTGTCTAGTTGTATTTTCAGATTACTTTGTCTAAATCGTTCGAATACTAATCTTAATTTTTCTATATGTTCTTGTAATGATGTCGAGAACACTATCACGTCATCCATGTATACTAAGCATGTTTTTCCTATTAAACCGTTTAAGACGTGTTGCATCAGTCGGGTAAATGTAGCAGGCGCCCCTGAAAGTCCGAACGGCATCCTGAGGTACTCATAATGGCCGGTATCAGTGCTAAACGCCGTTTTTTCAATGTCATTAGGGTCCATTTCAATCTGGTGGTAGCCCGAAATTAAATCTATGGTCGAAAAATATTGTGCACGCCCGAGTTTATCCAGTATTTCTTCGATTTTTGGTATAGGGTGTCTATCAGGTATAGTCTTCTCATTTAACTTGCGGTAATCCACGACGATCCGCCATTTTTGTTTGCCGCTGGCATCTGCTTTTTTTGGGGATCACCCATATTGGACTATTATAAGCGCTATGACTGTTCCTAATTATCCTTTGATTTAGCATTTCGTTAATTTGTTTGTCTACTTCTGGTTTGTGAATATATGGGTATCTATATAGTTTGGCGTTTATTGGTATATCGTCTTTTAGTCTAATTTTGTGTTTAATGACGTTTGTATGCGTCAGTGGTTCATTTTCTTTTGCAAAAATATCTTGAAATTCTGTACATAAATCAATTAAAATTTCTTTCTCCTGGTTATTTAAGTGATTTATCCTAATTTGATTTGTAATATTTTTTTGTACACTCCCCGTATAATTATTATTATAATTCTGGTGATAGTAAGAATTATTTGATATCATATTCGCTTTATTTTCAATTTGATCCGTTATATCTTTTTGTATCGTCCTCGTATCACTCACATTTTTATTTCTACGATATTCATATGTGTTTAATGAAACTTGATCCCGTTTACCTTTATTGTGGGTGAACATTTCTGTGATGTCATTTACTCTTTTGTAACCTTCTATCGTCATCATTTAATGGCTGATTACGCTTTCCTAGGTCGAGTTCCAGTGCAATAATGCTTCTGTCTATTGTATTACTTACGTTAAGGTGATTCATTTCATCATTTGCTTTGATGATCCTACTTATCCGATTGTTATTGCTACTACTATTACTACCCATCTTATCTTCATGATCCCTTGTATCAGGGAAGTTTATCTTAATGCTTCGATTTTTTAAATTGAGTCTCTGGTTTTTAAAATCAATGTTCGCTTGATTTTTTATCAAAAAGTCAATTCCAATAAGAGCTACGAAATTTTTGTTAAATTCAAATAGGCAAAACTCTTGCTCACTGTCCGTTAGTGAGTTTAAAATTATTCTGGCTCGATTATTATGGCTAGAATAACCATGAGCACTTTTAATTAAAAACGGGTGATTGTAAATCTTATTATAAAAGTTGTTATATGCTATGGACGGGTTTAAAAGGCTCTTAGTACTACCGGAGTCGAGCAGTATTTTTCCGGGTAGTTCTTTTATTATTACGTAGGGTAATTGGGATATTGTGTTAAAATTATTAATATCTATTACGGTTCTGTTTTTGAGCTCCCTGCTATCGGAAAATTTTGATGCTGTGCATCGTATAATTCGGAGGGTGATTGTTCATTATATGTTGCGTCATAATTTAATTCTTCTGGTAAGAAATGTTGTCTTCTTTCTAATTCATTGAAAGGAAAAGAATTATTCGTTTCGTTATAGTTTATCTCTTCTGGTATGAAATTTTGTCTTTTTTGAAAATTGTTGGAAGGAAAATTGTTTCGTCTATTTTGTGAGGGTTGTTGTCGGCTGAAATTAGTATGTCTCGTGTTGTTACTGCCGACATCCATAGCTTGTGGATATCTTCTAGTATTGTCATTAGGGTTGTACGTCGGTCTTCTCATTGAGAATTGATTTGAAGGGTTTCCCTGAAATTGTGGGTGAGACATTTGGGGTCTGTTTAAATTATAGTTAAAAGGTGCACGATAATTTTGTTGTTGGAAGGGTTTTTGAAATTGAATATTGTTAAAATTTGGGGTATTTCTTTGGAAAACTGGTTTTTGTTGTTTGTCGTGCCTGTTATTGTTATTATTGTTGAAATTTGACCGTTGTAATAATCTGTCCCTATATTCATAATTTTCCTCGGAAAATATAAATTTTAAAGCTTGTTCTATGCTGTCCGGTCGAGTGGATCTGACCACCATACCGAGGGGGTTTTTTAATCCACCGATAAACGCTTTCAGTGTCTGTTGTCTGTACATGTTTTGTTTTAATCCTAAAATTCCCTCGTTACGTTCATTAGATATTAAATTAGAGATGAGTAATTGTTCAATGTGTCTGCAACGATTACTGAACGCTAAGGCATCCTCGTTATGTCTCTGTTTCAATGTTAATAATTCGCCTAGTAAGCTAATTTCATCTCGCTGGTCGGTGAAGTTCTCAACAATTGCCCGTCTTAAGTCTACCCATGTGTTTATAATTTTAGTGTTAATAATTAACCTGGCTTGTGCAATTAGTTTCGTTTGAATATAATTTAATAGAAAATGGTTTAGATATAAATTTGGATTATCTGCATCATAGAATTGGTTCATTACTAGATCACAAGCTTTTAAGAAGTTCCCTACATTTTCAGGTTGTCCGTTAAATTCGGGGATTGCTTTAAGGTAAAACTCTTGGAATTGATTTGCCATATTTAAATTAGAATTATTTATATCGGGTTGTTCTACAATATCAATTTCGCCAATACTAATATTTCTTAATCTATATTCCAAATGTTCTAAATTATCAATATCGCTATCAGACATATAATATTATCAATATATGAGGAAATACAGTATATATATATATATATATATATATATATATATTATATATATATATATATATATATATATATATATATATATATATATATAGGAAATAAAGGAAGCAAACAACTTACAGAATCGATGCTATTGCTGCTGTCTTCATGACGTCTCTCTTGATCGGTTCTTTGGCTGTTAAGCGTTGAAACGCAAAGAATCAATATACTTTTGGTTCTTCAGCACTATCCTACCGACTGCGCCAGTTAACTTTCTTGTTAACACACTTGACTTTTTAAAAGAATTTATTGAGTAATGTTACATAAAATACTTATAAAAAAAAATGATAAATATAAATTATGACAAGTTAAAAGAGACTCAAGCAATAACAATGTAGGAATGTCCGTCCGTGGTCTGGTAACTTCCATATATAGTCTCTGGTGGGGCGTGGACCGAGAGGCGGTTTCCACCTAAGTTGCAGTCTTGAAGGTGATCCTAGCAGGTGGCTGGTTGCTGAATTGAAGGTCTAGTTGTTTACCCATTTATGAATAGTCTATTCTTCTTATTGCGCTGCTTTTAATTAACCCATTCGTCAGCGACCTTGGGTGTTGAATCGGGATCTGTACTTCTTATATACATTGTATGAGTTGGCTATTGTTATCTCGCGTTTATATACTCGCCGTACCTTCCACCACATTTCTGGAGCGTTCCATTCCAGAATGTTCCAGGACCTTCTTTTACTAGAAGGTTCTGTGAATACAGATCGGTCCCGTGTGTATACAGGGGGATGTATATACAGGTGATCCAAATGTGGTCATTACTCCTATGTTACACAAGAGGCGTTTCTCGTAATATAAGATCTCTCTGCGTATACAGGATGTAAGGGTTCTCTGCGTATACAGGGTGTTCGGAATGCGCAGACCTCAGTTATCCGTTCCGACGGGGTACAAGTTGTTAACTTCGTTATTTTTTGTCCTAGAGGGTTGAGACTTCGCCTGTGGGGGGTCACCCCAGGCACCCCTGGGGGGAGGCGGTGTTGCCAGATTGTGCAAGAATTCCCATATGTTGGAGAAATTTTGGAGATGTGGCAACACCGCACCTGCATCTATTGAAGTGCTTTGTAACAATATTACTGGAAACTGCCGGTTTGTTACAACTTTAACCACTGGAAACCAGTTTGGTAACCGCTCTATCACTCTACATTTCTACATGGTGGCGACTATAGATAATGTTATTCACGACATTAGAGTTCTATTAATGGTTACGACACATAGGGTAAACCACCTGGAAATTGCTAAAACTGGTAACATAACTCTTTTATTTTTAATTTCAGCTATTAACGGAAAAGACACTATGAACCCAAATTATTAAGTGTTTTTAGTCATCATTTAGATGAATTTTCGTGAAAAAATTAATGAATGTACATGTGAAATCATGTGGTAGGTAAATTCCCAGAAATTTGCTGGATTGATGTTCGTTTAAAAAGGCAGGCGAATAATACTTAAAACCTTCGTTTTTTTTCTGTTCGGTTTTAGTAGATTTCTAAAAAATCATCTATTTGTTTTAGATAATGTTTGCCTGGTCTCCGTATTTACACACCTTTCACTGCTCCCAACGTTGATAAAATATCATGACAGCATCCCATGACACTCCCTGCGGCAAAGCACTCACATAGCCAATGAAAAGAAGCGGGTGCAAGATGGAACCCTGAGGCAAGCCATATCAAAGCACCTCCCAGCCAGAATATATATCCTTGCTTAGGACCCTCTGGTGCTGATCTCGCATGTCAACATGCTATATACAAATGTAGAGACTTTTTCTCTGGATTCATAAGTTTTCTTCTCTGTAACCGGTAAAGAAATTCAATTTTTTTCTACCTAACGATGCCGGGAGAGGCGAAATTAAAAATAAAAACAAGCATTTGTGAAGGCAGAGAAAAATTGTCCACATCTATTTACTTTCATCACAATTGTGAAGTGCCATCCAATATCTGGCGTGAACTTCTAAAATTATTTACGTCAAAACCTGAAAACTAACAAGCGTTGTGCTTATTGGAAAGACATAATATATAAAAGCGTCAGTGTTATTCCAATACACTTAATTCTATAAAAAAACTGCTAAAGAAGACATCTTTATCTTATTTAATAGAAATATCATTTCCTCCAAGTTAGTGGAGTGGCATATTTTCCGGCAACGGATCACATAAGTCTGATGTAGCTCCAGTCTCTCGGATCGTATCGGTGGATGATTGATTAGTTGGTGCTTGTGACGTCTTCATTGCAGTGCTTTCTCATGTGGAACAATCGCTTTATCTAAGATGTAATGTAATTAGTAACATTTCTGTTAATAGTCCAACATAGCTGGACCAATATATTGCCTCTGGCGTTTCCTCTGTCTCCCAGGAGGTAATTATTGTGCTTCTCCAACTTTATGGATGAACAAATAGAGTCCTCGGAACAATTATATTGTTGGAAGTTTGATGCAAATAGTGCTCGTAATCATGTTTAAGGTTTTATGTGCGTGTTAATATTAATAACGTTTCTTAAGACGTAGTTATTATTAAGTTAGGGAGCTAATAACAGTTTTTAGTAGGATAACTTTTTTTTCTTGAGTGAATACCAAATTTAATATCTAGTAGAAGGTATTTACAATGCTTAACCAACAATAGAAAACGTAATACTGTTTTAAAACATTTTTGGGGTGATTTTGCTTTTTATTTTAACATAATCTCATCTAAGCAGAACCCTCTTAAAGCAATTCTAAACACTTTGCAAATATTTTTATCTTGGTCTTTAAATCGCTCGTCAAAGGCACATCTGACTTCGCCGTTTGCCAAAAATCGTTTATTTTTGCAATATTTCTTGAGATTAAGTCATATTTTGACGGTGCTAAATCAGGGGAAAATGGCGGGTGGTCAACCAATCTTATCTATTATTGTTTGTAGTGCAGTCAATGACTTTTTTATTTTTTGTTATTTCAACAACACACCACGAGGGCTTACAGCCTAAATACTATCGTTAATTCTGGACTTGAAGGTTTGGAGGTTCGGAGGAGAAGGAAAAACATGTGCCGGCAAGGAATTACACAACTTGGAAGTCCTCGGGACAAAAGAGCGGGCATAACAAGATGTTCTATATCTGGTGATCTGGACAGTAAAAGGGTACATTCGCTCTGTTCCCCTGGTATATCTGTTGGGGGCAGCAGGTGGAGGAACTATGGAAGAAAGTTCCTCTGAGTACTGCCCGTGTAGATATTTATAAAAGAGAGAAAGAGAGAGGTCACCAACGTCACGTCGGTGGGCAAGGGATGGCAGCCTTTGGGTGAGGGTAGGGTCACCAATGAGACGTATAGCTCTCTTCTGAATGGAGTCCAGGATAGCGAGTGTAGAAGCGGCAACAGCACCCAGATGTGGAAGCAATATTTGAGGTTTGGCCTTATTTGTGAAGTATATAAGGTATAGAGATTAGCTGGTGAAAAGTATTTGCGAGCCCGGAAGAGGAAACCTAATTTCTTAGCAGCCGCTTCTGCAATTGATGTGACATGTTGGTGCCAATTGAGATTTCGATCCACAGAAATGCCAACAAGTGAAAAGGACTCATTACTTTGAATAACTTGGTTGTTCATTGTGATGGTTCTAGGGCTGGTGTATCTTTCATGAGAAAGAAATCAAGACTGAGATTTGGTGGGGTTGAATTGTACAAGATTTCTACTTCCCCAGTCTAATATTTTTTGGAGATGCACGGAGACAGAACCCTCCATGTGTCTGCGATCCTCATCTAGTTGGGCCAAAGAGACAGGCTTAGAATATTTGAGTGGAGGGTGCTGTCGTCCGCGTAACTGTGAACTGGGTTGGATGTGCTAGAGAGGAGGCCATTGGTGTGGAGAAGAAACAAAGTAGGGGCTAAAGCTGAACCTTGAGGAACTCCTGCATTAATTGGATATAGTTTAGAGGTCATCCACAACAACAGTAATGCTCCGGTTGGAGAGGAAGTTTGCGGTCCAGGTACATAGTTTTGGTGGTAGGCCATAGGCCCGTAGTTTATTAAGCAGCGCTGCGTGCCAGACCTGGTCGAAGGCTTTGGATATGTCTAGAGCGCCAATCTAGGATTCACCGTGTAGTTCCATAGACTTGTTCCAAGAATGGGTGACAAAGGAAAGGGGGCCAGCAGTTGATCTGCGCTGACGGAGTCCATACTGCCTGTCGTGGATTAGACTGTGTTTTTCAAGAAATTTTAGTAATTCGGTGTTTATATACTTTTCCATCACTTTAGAGACGACTGAGAGGAGAGAAATAGGCCTGTAGTTGCTCGGAAGCGCTTTCGATCCTTTCTTGGGGACAGGTTGTACTGGAGCAGTTTTCCAGTTACTAGGGAATATCCCTCTATTGTAAGATGTCTGAAACAGACGAGTCAGGACAGGAGCCAGTTCTGATGCGCATTTTTTGAAAACAATTGCTGTGAGTTGGAGAGACTTGTGAGTTGGAGAGAAAAAAGTCACCTGCAGTCAGTTTTCTGAGGTATTTTCCCAGTTGCCTGATAACATTTTCAAGAATAAGTACCTATTAGCTGACAATGCGGCAAATAGGCAATAAGCCTGAAGCTAACATCTACAACACATACACACACACACTAAACGCACACACAATGCAGAGAAACTGGGAAAGTTTAACCCTTAACTTGTGACGT
Organism: Tillus elongatus; assembly: GCA_964006375.1. Taxonomy (NCBI): domain Eukaryota; kingdom Metazoa; phylum Arthropoda; class Insecta; order Coleoptera; family Cleridae; genus Tillus; species Tillus elongatus. The sequence continues at coordinate 307,390,959 of OZ023262.1, read as the reverse complement.
GGTGCCACCGGCGACCTCAGGGAATATATAAGACCGCATCCGCATAGTTTCTAGGCGCAAGCGCAAATCTGAGCCAACGCTTCAGTATCTTCAAGTTGATCAGTTGTGAGTGTAGCGCCAATAAGTTAATGTCGGTTTTCTGCACAATATTTTCGAAATCGGTAAGTAAAAACAACCTGGAGTCTTCTACGATCCCATGTCACTAATTATGTAACATTTTTTTCTTATGTTGGTATTATTATTTTTTACAGAATAACGTCAAATAATCCCAAAACTGTTCGATTCGGAGACGAAAACTTTGAAAGCACACTACTGAAATGGTTCGAGGAATACAACGAAAATGATGCAGATAAAGAATTACCCGATCAAGAGGATGGCGACTCTGACGAAGAAGAGACTGCTGCAAGCTACTATAGCGGTGATGATGAGTTGCCTGCAGAAATTGATGTATTAGATCATAGCAGAGCTTTTTATGGTAAAAATAGATTCAAGTGGTCCCATTCTAAATCTGCGCGAAACAGAAGAAGGCTAGCTGAAAATATTGTTAGGTTTCTTCCAGGATTGAAGGGACCTATTAGAAATGTGTGCAGCAATACAGATCCGTATAGTATTTGGAAACATCTATTTAGTGACGAAATGTTTAGAATAAAGACACCACACACTTGCCTCTAGATGAAAATAATCGTCGCTTGTAAAATTGCATACTTCAATTCCGAGTCCAAATGTGATCACAACGTAAAGTGCTATAATTTGTTGATCCAACCTGATAAAAATATAGACCTTTTTTTAAACGCTGGCCTATTTCCGCGACTATGGCGAATCACCGACGCCAGGGAGCAGCCCCCAGCCTTTCTGTAAAGACGGTAGGGATCTTTAACGTGCCCTACATCGCATGAACACGGGACCGACGGATTTAACCCCCCCCCCCCAAGGGCGGAACGTCCAGGCATTCAACTTCCTCAAATACAACGCCAGAACTTCGGTTGATGTTAATTTATTACAGTATGTACTAAAAAAGTGTAAGGGGGGCCCCGAGAATCGAACCCAGTACCCTTCGGTTGAGAGGCAGACGCTCTTACCCCTGGACCACCGAGGCTCTAATATAGACCTTATGGCCCTAATATTTGAGAGATTTTATTGTAGAAACGCCGATAAAGTTTGGATATTATGTACCTTCTGTATATTTAAAAATATATTACTGTTTGACTTAATGAGGGTGGCTATAATTTTTTTACGTACATTCTCACAATATATTTAGAACTAAAGAGCTTCTGCCATACTGGATCACATTTTTCACTTGATGAGGGTTCTAGATGTATTATTATGTTGATATATAAAATTTTATGGTCCCTCTATGTTCAAAAATCATTAACTGGATGAAGATTTATGTTGGTCAGAGTGTGACATAATTTTATGCATTACGGCATTAAAAATGAAATGTCCCGTTTCCACAAGTATGTTGTGTCAAGAAGTAGCGTATTCATGACAGGAAAATATTTTCATATTTTTATTACAGCGACACATAGTCGTCTCTCAAGAGACAAATATATATTTAGAGAAAGAGAGTTAGAACACATAACTTGCTCTGTCATTTGTATCGCAGCCTGTATACAAGTGTCTTTTAGTGAATTTTCTTAGAAAAAATTCACCAATGGGGAGATCCCGACTAGTGAATTTTGAAAAAATTTCTTCAAATGAGCGCGAACTAGAATCCCTCGAACCCTTATCCTGGGTCAGTTTCAATTTATATATATATATATATATATATATATATATATATATATATATATATATATATATATATATATATATATATATATATATTTAGTTAAATTCAAAAACAATTTAGATGAAAATATCGGCTATAAAAAAGAATTTTAGTTTGGAAGGCATTGTGAAAAGATTAAAATCAATGAAGAGTGAAGGCAAAGACTGGTTAATTAGATGGAATAAGTAGAAGCCGAACAAATTTGGTATGTCAAAATTAGAAGTATGTTACATTTGGATGGAGTTTTCAAGCAGTTTTTGGGAGAATTTTATTAAATTATGTTAATATACAACACAAGCCTCAGGCTTATTGTGTAGACATGTTTTACCATTTATGATAATAAATGATATATATATATATATATATATATATATATATATATATATATATATATATATATATATATATATATATATATATATATATATATATATAATGGTCCGATTTTGATTAAATTTGGCATGTACCTTCCTTTTGTAAGTGGCTTGGATAAGCTCGTTAGCCAGGAAAATGGTGCTTACGCCTCTAAGTTGGGACGGAAACACCAACAGAAAATTTTAAAGAACTGGCCAATTTTGTTATGAAAGTTTATGCCCCAACAAGGTTTAGTATTAAAACGAAGCATTCATGTAAATATGGCCCTATTCATTTACTAAATATGATTAAAAGGTCGTTATACTTGAGAGCAGATATGTCATTGTGCTCAACACAAATCAAAGAAATTCCTATTTTGCCCATCATAAAAATTTGTTGTTCGCCATGTTGCAAAATGAATCACCTTATACAGGAGAATTAGCGTTAAGAAGAATCGTGAAAGCGATAGAAGAAACCAAAGGGAAACGAGTACAAGATTGTAAACTTCCAAAACTTAACTACGAAATTACCAGTTTTTGAAACAAAATCTTTTTTTTCCATTTTGTAAAACCAGAAAAATGTTTAACCGATTCCAATATGAAATCTATATATTATCGTAAATGTTTTTTTGTGTCACTAAGTGAAGATTGGAACCTGTGATGAGCACTGATAAGTACACTTGGAGAAAATGTCAGGAATTTATGAAATAAGTTGTAAAGATTTTAATCTTAAGTACGTCGGACAAACGAAAAGATCGATTGGAATTAGATTAAAAGAACACTTAGCCCAATTACGATACGGTACTATAGACAGATCTTCCGTCGCCCGACATACTTGGGATAATAATCATCACGTTAATGAATATAATCTAAAAGTAATAAAAAATGTTAGATAACCAGGACAGCTAAACGCCTTCGAGAGTATATATATATATATATATATATATATATATATATATATATATATATATATATATATATATATATATATATATATATATATATATATATATATTGCGAAACATAGTTACAACAAAAACTGTACGAAAGTTTTACCACCGCCTATTACGAGTCACCTGATCGATTGCTTTGTAAAATAAATTGCCGCGTTTCAGCATGTCCTAGAGATAACATAAGAATACATATATTTCCGCCAAAAGAAACTATGTTAATTTAGTTGCCGTTGAACCTTCCCAACATTATTAGAGATGGACACCTTTTAGATAAGTTAATAAAGACAGTTCAAAGACATCGTCCGGCGATAAAAATACAATACAGTGAGAATTTTCCTGCGACTAGTTCCCCTATCGGTGCCGTCTCTTTACCTAAGATCCGGTATATAAGGTGATGTTAGTTTTTAAAGTAGTTAGAATTTTTTATCCTCTGATGACGCTAACTTGGTTAGTGAAACGATCGTCAGGTCTTGTAAAATGTGTTGTGGTTCTCCAAGTGTACTTGTCTTTTATGTTTTAAACGTTCTTTTCTAATATGTGTATATTATATTTAATTTTAAGAAGTTGTGTTTTATGATTTATTAAACTTACTTAAAAAATAGTTTACATGTTTTTTAAAATTTTATGTCTATCGCGCCACCTCAAGGACACAAGTCAAACTGCAAATTGTGGTAAATGCGAGTTGAACTAACGTAGCAACTGTTTGTAACACAGGAATAAAATTATTGGAAAAAATATTTTTTGCAATTTTCACTCCGCCCTAATATACAGCCCTGTATAGTTCACACCATGTGTTGCCTTCGTTGGAAATTCAGTTGGGCAGAGTGTAGGGTAGCTTTCAAAGCTTATCCTAAACTAGAGCAGCAACATTCAGAATCACAGGATGCAGTCTTGATGGATGAATCCCAGTGGACGATCACCATCTCTTATGATGCATGGCTTGAAGCCATGTTGTATTCATGGTGCGCTCTTCAAACGAATTATGCCAACAAATATTATGCCGAGCTATTTCCTTTTATATACAGCATACGTAGAACGCTGTCTGTCAGACCGTACTACTGCACTTATGACATTCAATTTTAAACAGCTTTCTGGGTTTTCATCTGTGAAACTAGACTAATAACTTCAAGATAGTTTTAACGCAGTTAAGATCAAACAGCATATTGAAACATAAAGCAGAGGTATTAGATTTGATTTCACAATAACATGTTGCACCGAAGCTGCAAATGGAAGGGATTGAATATTTAACTAGAGGAACCTGAAAATCTACAGTATTGTGAAATCTAATGACCACTGTGTCCCTTTAGATTCCATTCAAAAACGAGCTTTATGAGGGATTGATCACAGAAAAAGTAACATTATAAGTACTCTAAGTGAGTGGTGGACGTGCCGCCACCTAGTTGCGGAACCAAGTAGTATGTTGTCACGCCAGCTCCAAATAACACATGGTGTTAAAAAAACAGAGACTGTATACAACTAACAATTTAGTCAATTGTTAGCCCTGTCCCATTTCTACCCTAATATAGGAACAAAGTATGTAAGGCTAGATGCATTCTCGCAACAATTAGAACCGTAGACCGGTTTCTCTCTCATTAGAGCTCTTTAGTACGGCATGCTCTCTTCTCTTAATACCAGGAAAGCCTCTGGCCTTGACGATATCCCAGCAATTGTTCTCAAAAAATGCGCACCAGCACTTGCTCCTGTCCTGACTCGTCTGTTTCAGACATCTTACAATAGAGGCATATTCCCTAGTAACTGGAAAACTGCTCGAGTACAACCCGTCCCCAAGAAAGGATCGAAAGCGCTTCCTAGCAACTACAGGCCTATTTCTCTCCTTTCAGTCATCTCTAAAGTGATGGAAAAGTATATAAACACCGAATTACTAAAATTTCTTGAAAAACACAGTCTAATCCACGACAGGCAGTAAGGATTCCGTCAGCGCAGATCAACTGCCGACCTCCTTTCCTTTATCACCCATTCTTGGAACAAGTCTATGGAACTACACGGTAAATCCCAGATTGTCGCTCTAGACATATCCAAAGCATTCGACCAGGTCTGGCACGCAGCGCCGCTCAATAAACTACCTGCCTATGGCCTACCACTAAAACTCTGTACGTGGACAGCAAATTTCCTCTTCAACCGGAGCATTTCTATTGTCGTGGATGGCCATTCCTCTAAACTGTATCCAATTAATGCAGGAGTTCCTCAAGGTTCAGCTTTAGCACCTATTTTGTTTCTTCTCCACATCAATGACCTCCTCTCTAGCACATCCAACCCAGTTCACAGTTACGCGGACAACAGCACCCTCCACTCCAATATACAATATTCTAAGCCTGTCTCTTTAGCCCAATTATATGAGGATCGCAGACTCATGGAGAGTTCTGTCTCCGTGGATCTCCAAAAATATTAGACTGGGGAAGTAAAAATCTTGTACAATTCAACCCCACTAAATCTCAGTCTTGCTTTTTTTCTCATAAGAGATACACCAGCCCTAGACCCATCACAATGAACAACCAAGCATTTCAAAGTAATGAGTCATTTTCACTTGTTGGCATTTCTGTCGAGCGAAATCTCAATTGGCACCAACATGTCAGACCAATTGCAGAAGCAATTGCTAAGAAATTAGGTTTCCTCTTCCGGGCTCGCAAATACTTTTCACCAGCTAATCTCTATACCTTATATACTTCACAAAAAATACCAAACCTCGAATACTGCTCCCACATCTGGGGTGCTGCTGCCGCTTCTACACTCGCTATCCTGGACTCCATTCAGAAGAGAGCTATACGTCTCATCGGTGACCCTACCCTTACCCAAAGGCTGCCATCCCTTGCCCACCGACGTGCCGTTGGTGACCTCTCTCTCTCTTTTATAGATATCTGCACGGGAACTGCTCAGAGGAGCTTTCTTCCATAGTTACTCCACCCGCTGCCCCCAACAGATCTACCAGGGGAACAGAGCGAATGCATCCTTTTACTGTCCAGGTCACCAGACATAGAACATCTTGTTATGCCCGCTCTTTTGTCCCGAGGACTTCCAAGTTGTGGAACTCCTTGCCGGCATATGTTTTCCTTCTCCCCCGAACCTCCAAACCTTCAAGTCCAGAATTAACAAGTTGCCTCTTTCATCCTTGTCGACACCCACGGTACGATAGTATTTGGGCTGTAAGCCCTCGTGGTGTGTTGTTGAAAAAAAATACTAATTGCAGCAAAAATACACCTATAAAGTAATACGGCTACAGTAGTCAGCCTTTCAACACTCAGTGAGTAGTGGACGTGCCGCCACCTAGTTGCGGAACGAAGTAGTATGGTGGCGGCACGTCCACCACTCACTTAGTGCTGAAAGGCTGGCTACTATAGCCGTATTACTTTATAGGTGTATTTTTGCTGCAATTAGTATGCCGTACTGAAGAGCTCTAATGAGAGCGAAACCGGTCTACGGTTTTAATTGTTGCGAGAATGCATCTTGCCTTACATTATAAGTGTTGTTTTGTATAACAGTTAATAACAACATAACATGAGAGAACATAAGATCTAATGTAATTCTGAAAAATATACCCTATAATTTGGGCGGTGTCAGACATACAAATAAAAATCGAGACTCGGTTAACTTAATTTATTAACAAATAATGATTTTATATAACGCCAAAATGGCTATAAATTATTGTGATATATGGAAGCAGTTATAAACAAATTGATGGTATTTATAGGTTACAGGTTAGCAGTGTACTTAACTATGGTGTGTATGCCGGTGCTCCTGGGGTTAACTGAGTGCGAAAAGGCCACACACGGCTAGCAAAACCTCTGGAGATATTCTCCTTGATTGATGAGATGTTGCTGCTATAGGTCCTTCTGCCCTGCATGGTGTTGATGGAGCTGTCCAAAACAATGGTGCTCCCAAAACATTGGTGCCCTCAAAATGATGTTGTTGATGGGGCTGCCAAAGACAATGGTGCTCCCAAAACAATGGTGCTCTCAAAACGACGGTATTGGTGGGGATGCCCAAAAAAAAAAAACGGGATAGCTCACCTGCGTGTGCTGCCTTATTCTCTTAACTAATTATTCTTACCATAGTTATTGTCGTTAAATTTTGAACCAGGGATGATAATTTACAAAATTGTTAGTTGGTTGTACACAGTCTCTATTTTATAACATTTTGTGTTATTTGTAGCTATCGTAACAATATACTACTTGGTTCCGCACCGAGATGACGACCCTGTCGAACATCTCAGTGTTCTAGGAGACTGGCCACCATAGCCGTTTACCTTCATAGGTGTGTTCTCTCTGTAGTATACCGTACTGACCAGTGGCGGCTCGTCAGATGACGCAGGTGAAGCGCTGCTTCACTTATATTTTTCGGTTAAGCTAAGCCTTCTTATTCAAAATCCCCATACTTTAAATTTTTTTCATTCTCTCAAATTCATTTGGTACAACCACATAAACATGTCTTGTTACGTCTCGCCGCAGTTGATAATGTATTTTTATAGTAATTTATGGTACGATATAATTTACAAGCCCGCCCATGATCACCGAATTGAATGTATACATGCCCCGACGCGCTGCGCTTACGTATTGCGGACCACAGACTATGTAGAGTATCAAGCAACAACCAACTGCGGACTGACTGAGCCAGATCGTTCGTATACAAATGCTGCGTCTGCTCCGGGACGCTTGCATGATACGGTTGCCATGGCAACGGCACGCGCACTGGCAGGTTGGTGTTTATTAGAGCCATAAAAGTGATGCAGAGTTCTGAGACTGCTTTAAAGCTTATAGTTTAGATTGAGTCGAATCGTCAGAGACGTGTTTTTATTTTTACTATGTTGCCGTTAAATAATCTGGTATGCGTCACATTTACAGACTTTGAAATGCTGGATTTTTCATGTTTCTTTTTGATAAGTGGAATTGATTTGTTTATTATCACCTCTAAAAGAATAATTTCAAAATAAAAAAATGTTTTTAATGACAATTATGTATGGTTTTTAAAAGGACATTTGGTTGGGAGTATAACATATATAGTAGTAACAATGTACCATATTTCATTAAAATAGCTTTGTTGTTTCAAAAAGTACAAACATTTTCAGAAAATAAATTTAAAATGTTCCAGAAAAAACTGGCCAGATTTTCCTGGCCAACGAACCTCTTCAAGCTATTTCCACACCTGCCAAGATATAATTATTGACAAACCGCTCTCTGACCCAAGTAAAAAAACAATTCTCAATAAATTTTAGAAAACATATCTTTTAAAAAAATCACCATTTTTTTGGCCGAAATTGCCTTCAGTAATGTTACACTGTATTGTATTTTTCACAAAAATTCGACAACTTTAATTTACAATACCTTACTAAACATGTATTATTAATGACATTTCACAAAAATGTTACAAGAAATAATTTTTACGGGCTACACTAAAAACATCTCGGCGAAAACTTTTCAAATTCAACCACTATTTGAGAGTGCCTGTATACGGCAGCTCAATTTTTTCGACGACTAATACAAACAAAAAGCTCTCTGAATGTGTCATTTCCATACAGCTCAGCTCTCTATTGGTATAAACGCCTTTTTACAATTTGTGATATGTGTTTGTGCAATTTGCCAAGAACGAGAAGACTTGCAAAACAATTGAAATAACTCAAAAATGATGAACGATATCCATTTTTTCCTTACAAATATGCATTATAATTCAATGGAAAATGCAAGCATGCAATAAAATAAGGGGTGTTCTATTAAAAAAAAGAAAGTCTGTATCACCAACGACTTATGGGCCACCCTGTGATTATCGAAATAACTTTATAAGATACAGCTCAAAACATTCTGTAATTAACGTATACAATTTTTGCTCGTATCTTGTATATAAACAAAAATATTGCGTTTTACCGTATAAGTGCGTCACCCTGTATATGTGTAAGCAGACAAAAACTGAAACTTACCCTGTATATGGGTTTTAGGGGTTATAGTTCGCACTCATTTAGAAAATTCTTTCCAAAGTTCATAAGTCTACGAAAATTTGCTAAAATATAGACTATTAAACCATAAACTCTATAGCTGAAACTACTGCCAAAGCATCAGAAAGTGGGTCTATTTGAAATGGATTTTCCGATAATATTTTAGTAAAATGAAGGACAATGATGGTTGAAGCTGAAACTTAAGGCTTTGTAAAACACACCTATTACGACATTTATTCTGCACAATCCGTGTTTGTTTCAGCTTATTTGTCTGAAAATTGCAAATTTTGACGTTTCAAATCGCGACTTTGACCTTTTCAGAAGAAAAATTATAACATTTTCAAAATATTTTTTCTGCTACTTATTGGCCTTTTTGTGCCAAGAAAACTTAACCGAATCGGTTGTGTTAACCACACAAAATATTATTTTCTTGTGCTTTCCTCTGATCACCAGTGGCACCCAAAATTCTTTTTCTTTAAATGCGTTTTTTCCTTTCAATGTAGAGATCTCAATTTCGGCATGTAGGGCAAGTTTGATAGTAGAAACGTATGCCAAATTTGGTTGACATAGATTTGTTATTTTCGGAGATACAAACATTTTCCTAAAGTAAACCCTAAATTTTCCCGGAAAAAACAGTCCAATTTTTCTTTTCGTCGCAACGCGCAGTCGCCATGTACAATCTCAGACGTAGACCACACAGCAAACAAATAAAGTGTATATTTAAAAGTGATTACAGTGTAGTGCAACATTCCAATATATATATATATATATATATATATATATATATATATATATATATATATATATATATATATATATATATATATATATATATATATATATATATATATATATATATATATATATATATACATATACATATACATATACATATATAATTGTCCGAATGAAGCGGTTCGGTTTAGTATAAAATTTTATAAATTTGGTATAAACATGGAAAGTAAATGAAGAATGATGATGGGAAAGTCATGATGGATGTGTAAAGATTAGTGGTAAATGAAGGCAGTGATTGGAAATGTAAGATGGAAGAAAAAATGGTATAAAAAGTTTATTTGAAATGGTTTGTCAAAATTCGAAGTATGTCATATTTGGATAATGCAGTGTCAAGTATTTTTAGAATAAATTGTTTAAATTATGTCACTATATACTACACAAGTCAAAATGGACTTACTGTATGGACATATTGTATAATTTCAGCCAATAAAGTATAAGTATAAGTATAAGTATATATATATATATATATATATATATATATATATATATATATATATATATATATATATATATATATATATATATATATATAAAACAGATCTCCTCATTAGTGAATTTTTCGTTTTGCGCACTGGACCCCCCTTTGGTGCCGCGCGGATTCTGATTCACACACTCCCAAAGTCAAGAGCCGCCACTGGTACTGACGAGCCAGTTAGGGAAGTAATTGGCCAGGGCTGATAATGTACAAAATTGTTATTTGGTTGTACACAGTCTCTATTTTATAACATTTTGTGTCATTTAGAGCTTTCGTGGCAATATACTACATGGTTGCGCAACCGAAAAGGCGACCCTGTCGTACATCTCACAATGTTCTAGGAGAATGGTTACCATAGCCGTTTTAATTTATGGGTATGTTCTCGCTATAATTAGTATACCGTACTGACGAGCTTTAATTGAAGCGAAACCGGCCTGCGGTTCTAATTATGGTGAGAATACATCTAGCCTTGCGTACATTGTCCCTACATTAGAGAAGAAATGGGCCAGGACTGACAATTTACAAAATTGTTAGTTGGTTGTACACTGTCTCTATTTTATAACATTTTGTGTTATTTGGCTCAAAAGTCAAAAGCGCATATTCTCAGTTCAATAGTTTGTCTCAGGTGATTTTGATATATTTTAAAGTACTTAAAATTATGTAGGTAATAGCTAATAGTGTATTTCCCATCAAGATTGACATGGGGCGTCAAACAAAACTAAAGTTTTTACATTCAAATATAAAACGTAAAATCGCAAAACTACAGATAATAAAAACACTGTCAACATACAAAAGGCTCAAACTACCTAATAACAACAAATATATACAAAGCTAAATACGTGCGCTGTAAAACAAACCCTGATAAAAAAATTATATAGATAAGGCATATCATTACAGTTCAAAACATTAAATTACACATAAAATAAATACATGTTAAAAGTCAAAAAATAAAAAAAAAAGTTAAAATTAACTATCACAGTTTTATATGTAGGTGATTCGCTTTTTGTATGAGCCAGTGAAGTAAAAATATGTGTAATTTGAGTGCAATAAAGACCGCAAACTATACTCATTGATAGACAGAATAAACTCCTGAATTGTATTAGGTAAATACTGACGTTTTATAATGAATAAACTCATTTAATAGAGCTTAAGATTCATATCTGAAATAATAAATTCGTCATTCAACTAACAAACACACCACAAAGTTATGGGTGAATTATATTTATGTATAGTTGACGTGCATCGTTCTAATATCGTTGCCTACAAGATGTTCTTCGAAATATTTAATGAATCGTTGGCAAAAACGTCTGTTTAGAATGCGATATGACGAGCTTGTTGCATGCCATCTGACTGGCAGGTGTTCCGTGATTTTGTTGTCGTTCCGTCCAGTTTTACATGACACGCCACATACAACATGCCTTGTAAATACAGATGAGAAAATGCAGTTACAGTCACTTGTGATTATGCATTGTAATTCGCTTTGTATGAAAATATTCAAATTTTATGGCATGCTATTTTATACTTTGTGAATAAGATTGTTTTGTCATTCAGTCAAGAACCTGCTTTTATCAAAAACAAGGTTTGCATTTCTCATTTTGTGTACCACATTACAGGATTGAGGTCAAGGATGGTATACCAGCTAAATATTAAAAAAAAACGCTACCATAACGCACTTGCTGCGTCTAGAATTTCTTTTCTTACAAACATGCATTATATCTCGTTAGAAAATGCAAAAATGCAATAATACAGGGCGTTTTCGATAAAAAACAAACATTGTATCACCAACGACTTATGGGCCACCTGCGACTGTACAAATATTTTTTTAAGATGAAGCTCAAGACGCCCTAAAATTAATGTACACAAGTTTTTTTTATCTTCTTTAATAACGGATATGTTAAACGTTATTGATTTTTTACAAAAATTCCCTAAAAATTATATACCAACTTATATATAAAACTACTGTCAAAGCACCAGAGAAAGGGTCTATGTGAAATGAATTTTCTGGAAATATTTTAGTAAAATGAAGGACAATCACGGTTAAAGTTGAGACTTCAGGAGTTTGTAAAACATTCTTCTTGCGACATTTTCTTTACATAACCCGTAGTAGTTTCAAGTTTAGAATGTTTCATCCTCTGATGACGCTAACTTGGTTAGTGAAACGATCGGCAGGTCTTTTTAAAATCTGTTGTGGTGATTTGGGTTCTCCAAGTGTGCTTATCAGTGCTCATCACAGGTTCCAATCTTCACTTAGTTTCAAGTTCTTTCCCTAAATGTTGCCAATTTGGACGTTTCAAATCGCTACTAACGTTTTGAATAAAAACCGCAAATTTGTTTCTTTAAATGCCTATAACTTTTTTTTCTTTAAACTTACAGACCTAAATTTTGGTACATGGTCTTATTACAAACACGCGTACCAAATTTGGTTCACTCACTTTGTTATTTCCGGAGATACATTTTTTCCGAAAGAAAACACAACATTTTCTGGGAAAACCTGGGACGATTTTTCTGGCAACGAACTTATCCAAGCCACTTGCAAAAGGGAAGTACCCAGCAAATTTGTTGAGTTATCGGTGTGATTTATATATATATATATATATATATATATATATATATATATATATATATATATATATATATATATATATATATATATATATATATATATATATATATATATATATATATATATATATATTGTTGAAAAAACAAATTGGTACGCCCCTGTCTCTTTACTTTCATTCGGTTGCACTATCATTTAAGTTTCTACCTGGAATTATTTATCTCTGGATTTCACAATCTTTCCCAATTTGCTGGTAATATTTTTCCTCTAGACGTCTGTATCGCATTAGGTTTACGCATGTACAATGCCATACAAATAATACTTATATACCGTTAGATTCTTTATTGTAAATAGCTTTAGCTGTCTTTGACGTATTCTTTAGATGCACCCAGTGGATTTTCTTCACTAGGAATAATGCTTCTACCTAGTTGGCCATTCTGTATTACTGACATTGTTATGTCAACTACGTCGCCTAGCGTTACGCGAAAGCTCGATAAAAGCAAGCCTTTCGCAAGGTGCAAGTCAGTTCTACGTTCAATCTCCTCTTCTTAAATTCTTGGGACTCCGAGTCCCCAATTTTCTACTTAAACACCGCTCGCGTGTTTAAGCAAGTTCAGTGCTACAGTTCTATGACAGATCTCATCTTCTTCGCCCCTTCTGCGCTCCTTGGAACCCTGAGTTCCAAATCTTCCACTTAAACATCGCTCGTGTGTTTAAGTCAATTCAATTCTACCGTGCCGTTCTACAACGAATGTCATCTTTATCGCTTTTTGGGACTTCTAAGATCCCGATCTTCTACCTAAACATCGCTAGTGTGATTACGCCACTTCAGTTCAAGCACCAATCTTCCTACGGAAATTCCGTTCGTACAGTATTACAGTGAAAAGTCAGCGTTTTCTTCGAAATTAGAAAGTATACGCGCAGTTAAATGCAATAGCAAGTAGCTAATATGATTGTGAAATCTCGTGAATAACCCATTCAATCAAGTGTAAAACCGCAAATTGTAAATAAATGTTAAGTTCAAAGTGTATATAGTAACAATACAACATATATAAATATAAAAAAGGGTATTATTGAAATCTTCTGGAATCCAGTGCACCTAGAGTTATAAATACAGTCCACATATTCTTCTTCCAACGCTAATTAACAAAGCCGATTAGTTATCGAGGGTGGGATCAATCCACCTGCTTAACATTGGGGAAAGAAAACAAGCTCTTTCTCCCATATATATATATATATATATATATATATATATATATATATATATATATATATATATATATATATATATATATATATATATATATATATATATTATGGGTTCTAGAGGGCCTAGTTGGCGGTCATTTGAAGAAATTTTTTGAACATTCAAAACTCGGGATCTCGCCTTATTAGTAAATTTTTCCTAAGAACATTTACAAAAAAAGTCTGGACGCAGTCGGTCTGTGATTGCTAAAATAGGTTTATAACATGCAGCTCAAGACACCCTATGATTAACGTACATAATTTTTTCCCATATCTTGTATAATAACGGATGTATTGAGCTTTACCGTAGAAAAGCGTCACCCTTTATATGTGTAAACAGACAAAAACTAAAACTGACCCTGTATATGGGTTTTAGGGGTTTCAGTTCGCACTCATTTGAGGACATCTTTTTAAAATTCATAAGTCGCGGCCTTCTCAATAACGAATTATTTCTACAAAAATTTGCTAAACTATAGACTATTACACCATAAACTCTATAGCTGAAACTACTGCCAAAGCATCAGACAGAGGTTGTTTTTGAAATGGATTTTCCGAAAATATTTTATTATAATGAAGGACCATGATGGTTGAAGCTGAAACTTAAGGTTTTGTAAAACACACTTATTACATTTATTCTACATAATTCGTATCTGTTTCAGATTCGTGGTTTGAAAATTGCAAATTTTGTCGTTTAAAGTCGCGAATTTGGCGTTTTAAGAAGAAAAATTATAAAATTTTCTAATTATTTTTTCTGCTACTAATTGACCGTTGTGCGTCAAAAAAAACTTAACCGTTATGCGTAATATTAAATTGGTTTTGTTAATCACACAAAATATTTTGTACTTGTGCTTTCCTCTGCTCCAATCGCATTTAAAATTTTTAAGAGAGATCGCTCTTAGGCCTAGGGTTGAACACACTGAGACCTTAGAGACGATCTCCGGCGAGATTTTGGGAGTAGGCAGATTGAGGCCCCATAATCGACCTACAACAACCCAACCCACCTTTATGCACCGCTCTAAGGTGTAGGCAGATTGAGGCCTTTGAATTCATGTCCTTACATATTTCCTTTACCTCTTGAAAATGGCTCAATGGCTCCAAAACAGGAGCCGTGACGTCGAGTTTTAATAAATTCTGGACGCGGTTTAACCCGAGAACCCAGTATGTCTCATATATATATATATATATATATATATATATATATATATATATATATATATATATATATATATATATATATATATATATATATATATATATATATATATATATAATAAGCGGAAAATACTCATATTATTATGTAACAAGCTGCCAGAGATAAGAACATACCGCAGGTCTGCCACACTAAAGTTTCATTTGACATTTGTGAATACAGTTTATTATCTACTTACATATTAGGATAATGTTAACGTGGATAATCCTATTAAATAATTTCTTACTGTTTTGTACCAAAGTTGTGTGTTTTGTTTCTTTAACGACGACCTATTTCCGCGACTATGGCCAATCACCGACGCCAGGGAGCAGTTTCACCCCACTATCCTGAAAATTTTGCCGAACCCCTGCCTTTCTGTAAAGAGGGTAGTGATCTTTAACGTGCCCAACATCGCATGGACACGGGACTGACGGCTTTACGCCCCATCCGAAGGGCGGAACGTGCAGACATTCAACTTGCTCAAATACAATGCCGGAACCTCGGTTGATGTTAATGTTACAGTTTGTACTGAAAAAGTGAAAGGAGTACCCTGGGATCGAACCCAGTACCCTTCGGTTTAGAGGTACACGTTCTTACCCCTATGAACCACCGAGGTTCTGTACCAAAGTTGAGATCACTATTTTAATATTTTTCTTCAAAAATTCGCTAAATATTCACATAATCTTTTTATTTTATTTCAATAACACACCACGAGGGCTTACACCCTAAATACTATCGTACCGTGGGTGTTGACAAAGAGGCAGCTTGTTAATTCTGGACTTGAAGGTTTGGAGGTTCGGAGGAGAAGGAAAAACATGTGCCGGCAAGGAATTCCACAATTTGGAAGTCCTCGGGACAAGAGAGCGGGCATAACAAGATGTTCTAAGTCTGGTGTCCTGGAAAGTAAAAGGGTGCATTCGCTCTGTTCCCCTGGTAGATCTGTTGGGGGCAGCAGGTGGGGGAACTATGGAGGAAAGCTCATCTGAGCAGTGCCCGTGCAGATTATCTATAAAAGAGAGAGAGAGGTCACCAACGGCACGTCGGTGGGCAAGGGATGGCAGCCTTTGGGTGAGGGCAGGGTCACTGATGAGACGTATAGCGCTCTTTTGAATGGAGTCCAGGATAGCGAGTGTAGAAGCGGCAGCGGCACCCCAGATGTGGGAGCAGTATTCGAGGTTTGGCCTTATTTGTGAAGTATATAAGGTATAGAGATTAGCTGGTGAAAAGTATTTGCGAGCCCGGAAGAGGAAACCTAATTTCTTAGCAGCCGCTTTTGCAATTGATGTGACATGTTGGTGCCAATTAAGATGTCGATCCACAGAAATGCCAACAAGAGAAAAGGACTCATTACTTTGAATAACTTGGTTGTTCATTGTGATGGGTCTAGGGCTGGTGTATCTCTTGTGAGAAAGAAAGCAAGACTTAGTTTTGGTGGGGTTGAATTGTACAAGATTTCTACTTCCCCAGTCTAATATTTTTTGGAGATCCACGGAGACAGAACCCTCCATGAGTCTGCGATCCTCATCTAATTGGGCTAAAGAGACAGACTTAGAATATTGTATATTTGAATGGAGGGTGCTGTCGTCCGCGTAGCTGTGAACTGGGTTGGATGTGCTAGAGAGGAGGTCATTGATGTGGAGAAGAAACAAAGTAGGGGCTAAAGCTGAACCTTGAGGAACACCTACATTAATTGGATACAGTTTAGAAGAATGGCCATCCACAACAACAGATATGCTCCTGTTGGAGGGGAAATTTGCTGTCCAGGTACAAAGTTTTGGTGGTAGGCCATAGGCCGGAAGTTTATTAAGCAGCGCTGCGTGCCAGACCTGGTCGAATGCTTTGGATATGTCTAGAGCAACAATCTGGGATTCACCGTGTTGTTCCATAGACTTGTTACAAGATTGGGTGACAAAGGAAAGGAGGTCGGCAGTCGATCTGCGCTGACGGAATCCATACTGCCTGTCGTGGATTAGACTGTGTTTTTCAAGAAATTTTAGTAATTCGGTGTTTATATACTTTTCCATCACTTTAGAGACGACTGAAAGGAGAGAAATAGGCCTGTAGTTGCTAGGAAGCGCTTTGGATCCTTTCTTGTGGATGGGTTGTACTCGAGCAATTTTCCAGTTACTAGGGAATATGCCTTTATTGTAAGATATCTGAAACAGACGAGTCAGGACAGGAGCAAGCTCTGGTGCGCATTTTTTGAGAACAATTGCTAGGATCTCGTCAAGGCCAGAGGCTTTCCTGGTATTAAGAGAAGAAAGCATCATTCGTACCTTTTTAGTTTTGAAAATGATATCCGTCATTTTATGCGCGACATTGGGGACTGTTGGTGGTTGAACATTTGGAGGTGGGTTGAGAGTAGAATTGCCGGCGAACAACGAAGCAAAAAGTTCAGCCTTGCCCAGGGCGGTAGAAACAATTTCATCCCCTGAGACAAGAGGTGGGAACGTGCTTTTGCAGAAATTATTCCCAATAGATTTAGCAAGAGTCCAGAAGGGTTTTCCGCCGTTGGAGCTTAAGAGGACTTTGTTTTTGATGTGGTTATTAAACGAGTTTTTTGCCTCAGAAAGAATGCAGACATAGCCGTTTCTTGCGTCGTTAAATGCTTGACGATTTTCTTGACTGGGACTAATCGAATGCGATTGTAAATGTACCTAAATAGTTCCAAAACTAAAGTCTGTACGTATAGGGAGTGTTCTACTAAACTTAAAGCAAAGGACATGCCCTTCACTTCTGAAACAAAATAAACTGTTCCATTTGAGAAAATTGAGTTACAGCAGTTTCAATTTTTTCAAATTCAACCACTATTTGACAGCGACTTGTATACGGCATCAGATTTTTTCGATGAATAATATAAACGAAAACCTCCCTGAATGCGGCATTTTCATTAGATTCCGCTATCTATTGGTAAAAACGCCGTGTCGGAATTTTACAAGTGACAAAATCGCGAAAAGTTACAACACATTCGAAAATGGTGAACGATATCATTTTTTCCCAAACGTGTATTATAATTTGGTGAAATATAAGGCTAAATGCATTCTCACCACAATTTTGTTTTGCTCTAATTAGAGCTCGTCAGTACGGCATACCAATTGTAGCGAAAATACACCTATAAAGTAATACGGCTATGGTAGCCAGCCTTCCAACACTAAGTGAGTGGTAAGACACAAAGCAACGTGCCGCCACCTAGTTGCGGAACCAAGTAGTATGTTGTCACGCCAGCTCCGAATAACACAAAGTGTTAAAAAATAGAGACTGTATACAACCAACTAACAATTCAGTAAATTGTCAGCCCTGGCCCATTTCTACCCTAATATAGGGACCAAGTATATAAGGCTAGATGCATTCTCACAACAATTAGAACCGTAGACCGTCTTCGCTCTAATTAGAACTCGTCAGTACGGCATACTAATTGCAGCGAAAATACACCTATAAAGTAAAACGGCTATGGTAGCCAGCCTTCCAACACTAAGTAAGTGGTGAGACACGAACTAAAGTGCCGCCACCTAGTTGCGGAACCAAGTAGTATGTTGTCACGCCAGCTCCAAATACCAGTATACAGTCTCTATTTTTTTTAACACTTTGTGTTATTTGGAGCTTACGTGACAACATACTACTTGGTTCCGCAACTAGGTGGCGGCATATTAGTTCGTGTCTCACCACTCACCTAGAGATAGTGTAATCTTTATAGTCTTAACAATGTACGATATTTTATCAAACTAACGTTTTGTTTGAAAAAGTAAACCAATTTTTCGAAGATAAAATAAAAATTTCCCCAAAAAACCAGCCTAACTTTCCTGGCCAACGAACCTATGTACATAATTTACACAAAAACTACACCAGCCGAGATACAATTATTCACAGAAAGCTTTTTGACAGAAATTTAAAAAAATGTATACATCCAGATTTTTAAACAATCTGTTTCATAATAACTCGCCATCTTTTTTTACAAAAATTGGCTAAGCAGTTTGAAAGCGTTCTGGCATATCGATTTTTTGACGAATAATATAATTGAAAACCTCCTAAATTCGTCATTTTATGGGCCTCCGATTTCCATTGGTACAAACGACGAATCACAATGTTTGATATGTTCCAAAATGTAAAAAGTGGTGAAACAATTTAAATAACTCAAAAACGATGGGCGATATAAATGTTTTCTCCTTATAAGCATGCATTAAAATTGGATGGAATATGCAATAATGCTACAATAAATGGGCTGTTGCATAAAAAAAAAACTTGTATCACCAACGACTTATCGTCCACCCGTGATTTGTCAACATAATTTTATAAGATGCAGCTCAAAACGCCCTATAAATAACATATAATATTTTCCCGTATCTTGTATATTAACCGATATATTGAGCTTTACAGTAAAAATGCACCAACTGTATATATGTAGACACGTAAAAACTGAAATTGACACCGGGGGGCCTTATTCGCACTCTTTTCAAGAAATAAAAAAATTAAAGTGACGGTCTTCTCAATAAACTTTTTTTTACGAAAATTCTCGAAAAAGTATAGACTATTAAACCGCAGACTCTATAACTGAATCCATTGCGAAATCATCAGAAAACGGGTCTATCTGAAATAAAATTTCTCCAAATATTGTAGTAAAATGAAGGACAATGATGGTTGAACCTGTTACTTAAGGCTTTGTAAAACACATTTATTATGACATTTATTTTACATAAACCGTATTTGTTTCAGGTTCTCCCGTCTAAAAATTGCAAATTTTGATGTTTCAAATCGCGACTTTGACTAAAAACTTTGTTCTAAAATGTCTAAATTTTTTTCTTTCAACTTAGAGATCTAGATTTTGGCATGTTGCGTAAGTTTAATAGTGTAAACCTAAGCGCCAAATTTGGTTGCCATAGCTTTGTTACTTTCGGAGATACAAAAATGTTCCGAAAGAAAACCCAAAATTTTCCAGGAAAAACTGGTCTGATTTTCCTGGATAACGAACTTATCCACGCCACTTACAAAAGAAAGGTACCTACCAAATTGTATTTAAATCGGTCCATTATTTTTTTGAGTTATCGGTACGATATACATACATATTACGATATACATACATATTATTCCACGTACACAGAAAACCTCTTCAGCCACTCAAAAGCCCTGGGCCTCTAAATCCTGTGACAAGGCCAGACTTGAAAAGGCCAAAGCTCACAAAACGCTTCTACAGAATCCCAGTCAAGAAAACCGTCAAGCACTTAACGACGCAAGAAACCGCTATGCCCGCATTATTTCCGAGGCATAAAACTCGTTTAATAACCACATCAAAAACAAACTCCTCTTAAGCTCCAACGGCAGCAAACCCTTCTGGACTCTTGTTAAATCTATTGGGAATAATTTCTGCTAGAGCACGTTCCCACCTCTTGTTTCAGGGGATGAAGTTGTTTCTACCGCCCTGGGCAAGGTTGAAGTTTTTGCCTCGTTGTTCTCCGGCAATTCTATTCTTAACCCACCTTCAAATGTTCAACCACCAACAGTCCCCAATGTCGCGTATAAAATGACGGATATCATTTTCAAAACTAAAAAGGTACGAAAGATGCTCTCTTCTCTTAATACCAGGAAAGCCTCTGGCCTTGACGAGATCCCAGCAATTGTTCTCAAAAAATGAGCACCAGAACTTGCTCCTGTCCTGACTCGTCTGTTTCAGACATCTTACAATAAAGGCATATTCCCAAGTAACTGGAAAACTGCTAGAGTACAACCCGTCCCCAAGAAAGGATCCAAAGCGCTTCATAGCAACTACATGCATATTTTTCTCCTTTCCGTCATCCCTAAAGTGATGGAAAAGTATATAAACACCTAATTACTAAAACTTCTTGAAAAACAGTCTAATCCACGACAGGCAGTATGGATTCCGTCAGCGCAGCTCAACTTTCGACCTCCTTTCCTTTGTCACCCGTTCTTGGGACAAGTCTATGGAACTACACGGTAAATCCCAGATTGTCGCTCTAGACATATCTAAAGCATTCGACCAGGTCTGGCACGCAGCGCTGCTTATTAAACTTCCAGCATATGGTCTACCACCAAAACTCTGTACCTGGACAGCAAATTTTCTCCCCAACCGGAGCATTTCTGTTGTCGTGGATGGCCATTCCTCTAAACTGTATCCAATTAATGCAGGAGTTCCTCAAGGCTCAGCTTTAGCATATAATTTGTTTCTTCTCCACATTAATGACATCCTCTCTAGCACATCCAACCCAGTTCACAGTTACCCGGACGATAGCACCCCCCACTTAAATATACAATATTCTAAGCCTGTCTCTTTAGCCCAATTAGATGAGGATCGCACACTCATAGATAGTTCTGTCTCCGTGGATCTCCAAAAAATATTAGACTGGGGAAGAAGAAATCTTGTACAACTCAACCCCATCGAATCTCAGTCTTGCTTTCTAACTCATAAGAGATACACCAGCCCTAGACCCATCACAATGAACAACCAAGTTATTCAAAGTAATGAGTCATTTTCACTTGTTGGCATTTCCGTGGATCGAAATCTCAATTGGCACCAACATGTCACATCAATTGCAGAAGCGGCTGCTAAGAAAGTTGGTTTCCCCTTCCGGGTTCGCAAATACTTTTCACCAGCAAAACTCTATACCTTATATACTTCACAAATAAGGCCAAACCTCTAATACTGCTCCCACATCTGGGGTGCTGCTGCCGCTTCTACACTCGCTATCCTGGACTCCATTCAGAACAGAGATATACGTCTCATCGGTGAGCCTACACTCACCCAAAGGCTGCCATCCCGTGCCCACCTACGCGCCGTTGGTGACATCTCTCTCTTTTATAGATATCTGCACGGGCACTGCTCCGAGGAGCTTTCTTTCATAGTTCCTCCACCTGCTGCCCCCAACAGATCTACCAGGGGAACAGAGCGAATGCACCCTTTTACTGTCCAGTTCACCAGACATAGAACATCTTGTTATGCCCGCTCTTTTGTCTCGACGACTTCCAAATTGTGGAATTCCTTACCGGCACATGTTTTTCCTTCTCCTCCGAATCTCCAAATCTTCAAGTCCAGAATTAACAAGTTGCCTCTTTCCTCCTTGTCGACACCCACGGTACGATAGTATTTAGGCTGTAAGCCCTCGTGGTGTGTTGTTGAAATATAAAAAAACATATATATATATATATATATATATATATATATATATATATATATATATATATATATATATATATATATATATATATATATATATAAACACAGATCCTCATATTAGTGATTTTTTTAAAGAAAATTCACTAATAAAGCATGTAACAAGCCATAACACAGTGGTTACACAATTACAAAGAGAGAATGTCCCGAAAATATTTGTACAAATGAATATTTACAAAAACTATTATATCCTGTCAAAGTTAATATTTCTGTGTGAATGCGCAACAAAACCACATTAAACAAAAAATTTCATGTATTGTTACATTGTTTTCTGTTCAGCTAACTGTACGGCAGAAGAGATAATTTTTCTTTTTATTCGGAAGTCATCCTTCAATCATTCGCTTTTCAGTTACCTCGGTTCTATATCTTTTTGCTGCGGAAACTGTCAAACAGGAACGAGAAAAGCAAAAAGTCAACATAGAAACAAAGGGTCCCAGTACACACACGTCGTTATAAGCTTTCCTGCCTGGCAGTGTTGTCAGCTGGATTAAAGCTCCCTAAATCTTAGTACAACTGATTTATTTAGTTTCACCAACACCAATGGGGCCGTAACATATAATCAAAAATCACAATTTTGATGTATAGAGATTAATTACTGGTACTGATAATAAAAGAACTCCATGGAAAAAATCTTTCGGTGTAGTAAATTTTTTATAAAGAAGTGAAAATTTACCGGCAAAAATGCTTATTTTAAGCTCGTAGTTTGTGACGTACTAGCCTTAAAGCATCTGATTGGTCTAGGGTTTCGTCTTAAAATTATAAATCCGAATTACCAGCAGAGACCCTGCAACACCGCCATAAACCTCATCAGTCATTTGAATATTCCAATTAAAATTAAAATGGCCACCTCAACTCATTATGAGTTTTGACAGTTGGTTTTGTGGAACGTGTTCCTGTGATTAGTCGCAACACTTTCAGTGACAGAAGGAGAGGCGCAAAGCGCTCGCCGAAAGCGCCATCTTCTGCCACTAGCGCAAACTATGTGTATCTTGTGACGTAATAATCCTATGGTGCCCTTAGGGAGGACGAGGATTCGTGCATTTTTAAGTAAAATATCGCATGTGGAGGCATTAACGAAGACATTTCTGATGGTCATTGTGGATGAAAGTATCGATAGAAGAGGCAGAGACCTACAATTTATTTCCTGTTATCTATCTATACCAGAAGACGACACTATTTTGTAAGTGCTTAACAGCTTCGACGATCACATGAGGTTCGCCATAGAGAAATAAAGGAACCGGTCTGTCCCCTTTTTTTGACACCAGTCTATATAAAGACCAGGATAACACAATCAAATTAGATGGGTACCAAAAGCCTTCTAGCTCCGGCGGATATATAAATTTCAAGCCGCACCACGAACCCAAAATGGATAATGTAATCCTTGGAATAAAAAAAACCAACTGAGATCACGTATCCATCCTTCAGACAAGCTGCCCTGAAGAAATACAGCGACGTGATGAGAAGAAATAGAAGAGATGACGCCATGTTCCTTCGCGGTTCTGCCACATCTTCGAGGGATGACTGAATAACTCATCAACGTGTTTAAACTGGTTACCAACATTAAGATGACGAATTACAACGTACTCACTAAGAGACATATATTCAAAAACCAAAAAGACCCTTTTCCGATTTCCAGGAGCAGAAACGTAATATACAGCATTGAGTGTAGAGACTGGCGTATTTTTTTCAACAACACACCACGAGGGCTTACAGCATAAATAGTATCGGACAGTGGGTGTCGACAAGGAGGAAAGAGGCAACTTGTTAATTCTGGACTTGAAGGTTTGGAGGTTCAGGGGAGAAGGAAAAAAACATGTGCTGGCAAGGAATTCCACAACTTTGATATCCTCGGGACAAAAGAGCAGGCATAACAAGATGTTCCATGTCTGGTGACCTGGACAGTAAAAGGGTGCATTCGCTCTGTTCCCCTGGTAGATCTGTTGGGGGCAGCAGGTGGATGAACTATGGAAGAAAGCTCCCCTGAGCAGTGCCCGTGCAGATATCTATAAAAGAGAGAGAGAGAGAAGTCACCAACGGCACGTCAGTGGGCAAGGGATGGCAGCCTTAGGGCGAGGGTAGGGTCACCGATGAGACGTATAGCCCTCTTCTGAATGGAGTCCATGATAGCGAGTGTAGAAGCGACAGCAGCACCCCAGATGTGGGAGCAGTATTCGAGGTTTGGTCTTATTTGTGAAGTATATAAGGTATAGAGATTAGCTGGTGAAAAATATTTGCGAGCCCGGAAGAGGAAACCTAATTTCTTAGCAGCCGCTTCTGCAATTGATGTGACATGTTGATGCCAATTCAGATTCCGATCCACAGAAATGCTAACAAGTGTAAAGGACTCATTACTTTGAATAACTTGGTTGTTCATTGTGATGGGTCTAGGGCTTGTGTATCTCTTATGAGAAAGAAAGCAAGACTGAGATTTGGTGGGGTTGAATTGTACTAGATTTCTACTTCCCCAGTCTAATATTTTTTTGGAGATCCACGGAGACAGAACCCTCCATGAGTCTGCGATCCTCATCTAATTGGGCTAAAGAGACAGGCTTAGAATATTGTATATTTGCGTGGAGAGTGCTGTCGTCCGCGTAACTGTGAACTGGGTTGGATGTGCTAGAGAGGAGGTCATTGATGTACAGAAGCAACAAAGTAGGGGCTAAAGCAGAACCTTGAGGAACTCCTGTATTAATTGGATACAGTTTAGAGGAATGGCCATCCACGACAACAGAAATGCTCCGGTTGGAGAGGAAATTTGCTGTCCAGGTACAGAGTTCTGGTGGTAGGCCGTAGGCCGGAAGTTTATTACGCAGCGCTGCGTGCCAGACCTGGTCGAATGCTTTGGATATGTCTAGATCGACAATCTGGCATTCACCGTGCAGTTCCATAGACTTGTTTCAAGAATGGGTGACAAAGGAAAGGAGGTCGGCCGTTGATCTGTGCTGACGGAATCCATACTGCCTGTCGTGGATGAGGTATGAGGTATGTAGTGAAAATATCAGACCTTACAACAAAAAAAATTGTGCTGCACAAAATTGACTGTAACTGCCACAGCGACAGGTGCGCCTTGGCACAACACACAAAAACACAGGTCACCGAATGGACTTAAAAACACCAGAATTTTATACAGAGAAAAGAAGTGTGAGAAGACATACAAGAAAATGATACAATTAATTCAAGATCAGACATTATTAATCTAAGTACTATTTATAGCTATTTACTTTATCTGGACTAAAGAGATCCAGCTACCTAGTGTGTGTGACGACTAGCTTTGACTTTGAAAACATCAGAGTTTTTATACAGAGAAAATAAGTGTGAGAAGATAACCTTCCTCGAAATGTGTTACATACAAGAAAACGATACAATTAATTCAAGATCGGACATTAATAATCTAAGCACTAGTTATAGCTATTTACTTTATCTGGACAAAAGAGATCCAGCTACCTAGTGTGTGTGAAGACCGGTTCTCAATTTGTCTCCTTTTATCTCCGACCTGTTTCTGTCTCTATTTTCCTGACCAAGTCAGGTGTTATACTACCCGGTCCTACACTTACCAGAACTATTGCGAATATTAAAGATGGCTTTACGCCCTCTTTAAAGGGCGGAACGTGTAAACATTAAACTTGCTCAAATACAATGCCACAACCTCGACTGATGTGAATGTTACAGTTTGTACTGAAAAAGGTAAAGGGAGAACCCTGGGATCGAAACCAGTACCCTTCGGTTCAGAGGCGCACCTTCTTATCACTGACACAGCAAGGCTCTAAATGAATATTAGTAAACCACCGTAGTCCAGATGTTGTACAACTTCCGGTTTCACCGGACATGATTTTTTTTAAATTCAAATACGACAAATTGTATTTTTTTTTCAGTCAGGAAGTTCATACATTTTCAGACATTTTTTAAAAATACAGCCATACGCCTAAAATTGAAATTGTATAAGGATAATATAAAAGTTCGGGGCGCAGCAAGTGCGTTATGGTAGTGAATTTTGATTAAATGCTTCAAATTTGAATAACTCCATTTTTTATAAACTTAGAAAGTTGAATTTTGGTATGTAGTAAGGTCTTTCACAAGGCAACATATTCACTAAATTTCATCAAAATAGCTTTGTAATTTTCGGAGATTAAATTTATCTTGAAGGGAAACTCAAAACTTTCCAGGAAAACCTTGTCCGATTTTCCTGGCTAACGAACTCAACCAAGACATTAATAAATGAAAGATTTTTGCCGAGTTTCATCAAAATCGGTTGATAACTTTTTGAGTTATCGTGCGGATATATATATATATATATATATATATATATATATATATATATATATATATATATATATATATATATATATATATATATAAATTGAAACTGACCCCGGATATGAGTTCTAGGGGTCGTAGTTCGCGCTCATTCGAACAAATGTTTGCAAAGTCTCACCATTGATACCTCTCTATGAGTTAATTTTTTTAAGTAGAAATTCACTAAAAATACTATATATACTAGGTATGAAAAAAATCTGTGGCTAAAGACAATAAAGCGAAGCCATACCACCTTTTGTCCACCACCACACCACATATATAAATTCAGTAGGATAGTAGGATTCAAAAATTCATAAATTTTTAGTGAATTTTCGTAGAAAAAATTCACTAATGGGGAGATCCCGCCTTTTGAATTTTGAACAAATTTTTGCAAATGAGCGCGAACTAGGACCCCTAGAACCCATATCCGGGGTCAGTTTAATTTTTTTTGGCATGTACCTTCCTTGTGTAAATGGCTTGGATAAGTTCGTTACTCAGGAAAATCGGCCGAGGTTTTCCGGGAAAATTTTGAGTTTCCATTCGAAAAAAATTTTTGTCTCAAAAAATATAAAAGGTATGATAACCAAATTTTGTAGGTGGGTTGATGATATAAAATGTAAACTATACACCAAAATTTAGATTTCTATGTTACAAGAATTATCTACTAAGGCAGTTTATTTAAGGTAATGGATTGAAGGAAATTTTGCAGTATGTTTTATATAAGAAGTTGGAGACTTATATAATTTTAAAAAAACAATGAAAAACAATTAAAGCAGATTCTAAAAACATTTGCAAGTTTATCCGCCAACTTAAGGAATCAGTGCAGTTTTAAGAAAGAAAACGTTCGAAAAAAAACTGTAACATCTGATCAAAACGTAGCACATATATTGCAGATTATTAATAATGATCCTCACACAGCCCTAAAATGATAACAAGTCTAGTCAAAAGTTTCCCTCACGTCTTGCCAAAGGTTTTTGAAGAGAATTAAGTATTATCCTTATGACGTTTATCTCAATCATTTAAGATCTGGCGATGAGTAGTGCAAGCTTGGTTTCGTAGCTCAGTTATCAGTGCATTATGAGAGGAATCACTCACTGAATAATATTTGATGTGTGACGAAAGTAGATTCCAAAACATTGACGTAGTTTAGGAATAACTGCCGATACTGGCCTGTTAATCCCAGATGGGTGCGACAAAATAAAAATCTATATATATATATATATATATATATATATATATATATATATATATATATATATATATATATATATATATATATATATATATATATATATATATATATATATATATATATATATATATATATATATATATATATATATATATATACGAGGGCCGGTCAATAAGTCCGTGACTTTTTAATTTCCCGCCTCTTCGCAGGAAGGGCAACACTGCTCCTGTCAACAAGCATCTGTCAGTTGACTCCTGTCAAATTTTGAACAAGCTGCGTCATTTAGTTTGTGTACGATTGCCATTGAAAGCAGACAACCTCTTGAGTTGAGAACGAAAATGGAAAAAAGTTAATTTAGTGTACTCATCAAACATTATTTTTTGCGGAAAAAACATCACTCAAACCAAGGCTAAGTTTGATAAATACTATGGGGACCTTGAGCCATCAATTTCCATGGTGAAAAAGTGGTTTACTAAATTTCGTTGCGGCCTTACAAGCACAAACGACGCCGAAGGTTCTGGACGCCCAGTTGGGGTCGCTACACCCGAAACAATTGAAAAAAATTCACGATTTGGTGTTGGCCGATCGGGAGATTGAAAGTGCGGGGGATTGTGGAAGCCATAAGCATATCACATGGTTCAGTGGTTTCGATTTTACATTATCACTTGGGTATGAGAAAGCTATCCGCAAAATGGGTGCCGCATTTGCTCACAATCGACCACAAACGCAATCGTGTGACAACTTAGAAGGAGTGTTTGGCGTTGTTCAACCGTAATAGGGACGAGTTTTTGCGCCGTTTCGTAACCGTGGACGAAACATGGATTCACCACAACACACCAGAGACCAAGCAACAGTCAAAATAGTGGGTTTCTCCGTGCGAATCGGCGCCGAAGAAGGTCAAGGTGAGTTTGTCAGTCAATAAAGTCATGGCGACCGTTTTCTTGGGATGCACGCGGCATAATCCACATTGATTCCCTTCAAAAGGGAAGAAATATCAATGGCGAACATTATACCAACTTATTGGACCGATTCAATGACGATTTGAAAAAAAACTACCACATTTGGCCAAGAAAAAAGTTATTTTCCACCAAGACAATGCAATGGTGCACACATGTGCAGTCTCCATGGCGAAACTGCATAAATTTGGCTACTAATTGCTCCCTCATCCGCCCTATTCTCCGGATTTAGCCCCAAGTGACTATTTCTTGTTTCCAAACTTAAAGAAATTGCTCGGCGGAAAGAGATTTGACTCTAATGATGAAATCATCTCACAAACAAATACCTATTTTGAGGACCTCGACAAATTTTATTTTTCTGGAAAGGATAAAAAAAATGGAGAAACGTTGGACGAAGTGTATAGAGCTCAAAGGAAACAATGTTGAGAACAAAATGATTTTTTTGCCAAAAAACCTGAGTTTTATTAAAAAAGTCACGGACTTATCGACCCGCCCTCATATATATATATATATATATATATATATATATATATATATATATATATATATATATATATATATATATATATATATATATAAAAGTAATAGAGGGTATATACGTAAACGCACACAAATTTTATATAATTCTAGTGAACTTCACTTAGCAACACACTTAGAACGTCTTAAAAAACTGCAAAAGCTCTGCGACTTAGTGAAACGACAAAAGCTTCAGTTTCTCTTACATAATATCATGAAACTCGATGACAAACACGTCGCACCTTAAAATTTAAACGCAAATATTTACTTGTTCCGAAAAGAGTGCGTGATGAGATCTCACTTGGGTGCAAACATACTCCCAATCTAATTTAGAGACAGTGTAATCCTCACCTGTGGAAGAATTTATTGAGAAGAAACCCTCGGGATTGCCAGAAGTAATCTTGTAGGTTATTTTCTGAGTGGGGTCCTTATCCATGTCGGTGGCCCTGATCTGGAGCACGGTCGTGCCGGCAGGACTGTCCTCGGGAATACTGGGATAGTAGACGGCTTCCTCTGTCAAGGGAACATTATCGTTCTCGTTCAGGACCTCGATGTAGACCTGGAAAATAAAACGGGAAGCGTTAGCAACGTAGATTAAGAAAGCCACTATCGCAAGCAGCTATGAAGGCATGATGTTTAAAATATAAACAGGTTTATGTATTATTTTGCCTTCAGTTTCCGTTCTCCTTTCGTAAACTTTTGGAAGAGACACTAAAGAGAGCGGTTCATTCAGCAAACCTAAAACACAACTGCATCAGAGCAATTTAGTTCATTTATACAAATCTATAAAAAAGCCTATAAGAAAGCGCAAAACTAATTTATACTACCATGATTCATTAAAATACAGTTGAAAATAAAATTAAAAGGTATGGACGTAGCAATTGCGAATTTTTATGAAAATCTTTTCAATAAGAAAAATTATCAAAAAGTTACAAAGCATTATCTCCAAAAACAAATGATTTGGTTTAATGAATTTCTGTACACATGTTAAGTTTATAACATTTTTGTTACATAACAAAGTTGGACACTCTTGATTTAGAGAAGATTAGTTTATTATTATTAGAGTTTGAAACAAGTTGATGAAAATGCGCTACCATAACGCAGTTGCTGCATCCAACTATTACCGCAGCATAAGTATGCTGTGCTATTACTACCAGTTGTAAAAAGTTGTCAGTCTATTGGTTTATTGATTAAAGAGAAGAATTATTTCAAATTTTTTGTTAAACAAAAAAGATAACACAAACTCTATAATTTAAACTCCTGCTATAAATAGCAGAAGTAGTTTCTTTCAAATAAATTTTCTGCAAATATTGATATAAAGCTTGAGAAGCACAAGTATACTTTTGCAAGCTTTATTGTCCAAAACCCAACTCGCCTTTGTTTTAGAATATTTGTTAAAAAATCACCAATTTAGACGTTTCATGAATCATCATAAAATTTCGAAAGTATTTTTTTTGGTACTTTTTGGCATTTCTGTACCACAAAAAAAAAACGGTAATATTGTTTGTAATATGCAATACATTTTGTTAATCACATATTATTTTTGTATTTGACCTCCATTAACCTTTAGTGTACCCAAACTGTTTTTTTTTTCAAATGCTTATAAATAGCTGATTTTTGATACGTGGTATACGCTATACATGAGCAACTTGACTACCACATTTGGTATGCATATATTTTGTTTCTTTAATGGGGTTCTATTTCCGCAACTATGGCCAATAACCGACGCCAGGAAGCAGTTTCACGTCACTATACTGGAAATTTTGCCGAACCGCTGCTTTTCTGTAAGGAGGGTAGGAATTTTAAAGGTGCCCAACTTTGAATAGACACAGGACCGACGTTTTTACGCCCCCCCCCTTTTTTTTTTCTTCTTTTTCTTATTTCAACAACACACCACGAGGGCTCGCAGCCTAAATACTATTGTACCGTGGGTGTCGACAAGGAGGCAACTTGTTAATTCTGGACTTGAAGGTTCGGAGGAGAAGGAATGTGCCGGCAAGGAATTCCACAACTTGGAAGTCCTCGGGACAAAAGAGCGGGCATAACATGTTCTATGTCTGGTGACCAGGGCAGTAAAAGGGTGCATTCGCTCTGTTCCCCTAGTAGATCTGTTGTGGGCAGTAGGTGGAGGAACTATGGAAGAAAGCTCATCTAAGCAGTCTCGTGCAGATATCTATAAAAGAGAGAGTGAGCGAGAGAGAGAGCGAGAGAGAGAGAGAGAGGACACCAACGGCACATCGGTGGGCAAGGGATGGCAGCCTTTGGGTGAGGGTGGGGTCACCGATGAAACGTATAGCTCTCTTCCGAATGGAGTCCAGGATAGTGAGTGTAGAAGCGGCAGCGGCACCCCAGATGTGGTACCCGCTCGCGCGACTCATTACGCTCGTACCTTAAGGCTTCGCCATCATTCTGATAAGTAATAAACCTTTAGCAGGATTACTCTTAAGTAGATAGCACAACTGCTAAATGACGTATCGACTTGTGATTGACTGTTGAGCTATTTAATTATATTATGTAGCAGATTTGGTAAGTATAGGTTGAGGGGTTAGATACGAATAAGTCGAGATCTTTTATTTACCCAACCCTATATTTTAGATTAGAAAATATTTACAAAAGTTATATACAAAACAATATTTACAAAATAAATAATAATTTACAAAATAAAATATGCGGGTAATAACATTAATCAGAACTCGGCTCTCTCTAAAGCGACCAGGGCTAGTGTCGGATGAAGCGTACGGAGTCAGCGAGATATTCGGTACGAGCGACGTTCTACTAACTCAAATATACGGCAGACGGGCGGCACATAAAGATATACCAGTTCAAAGTAACATCTGTAGCCTCTCAGTCAAAGTGGGGAACACTAGAAGCGCATAAGGGCGGAAGGAGAGACGGGACGACAGTTCCCGGGAGGCCTATGTGGACTGTGAATCCTCAGCATCTCCGCTAGGGCCAAACCGTGACGCAAACATCTTAATTACTTTAGCAAGCTGTGAATCCTCAGCATCCTCACTAAAATAACACAAGAGCTTATAATGTATGGGGCGGAAAGCCGGCAGCCAGACGAAGTGTACAGGGCCAGTTGGAAAGGAACGTATCACTTGACATGACCTAGATAGGCTGTGAATATCAGCGTCTCTATCGGGATCAATCCAAGATATATATATATATATATATATATATATATATAATATATATATATATATATATATATATATATATATATATATATATATCGATTATTTAAGTGAGCTGTGAACCCTGAGTATCCCCACAAAAATAATTCAAGACAATCTAACATACGGGAATTGTCTAGGAAGGGCCGAAATAACTCGTTTAGAGATTTGTCTTGAGAAACGTAATAACTTAAAAATATGAAAATTCGCTACAAAATATGGATTAATTAAAACGGATAATTTCTCACCTATAACAATATTTGCGTATACTGAAATCGGCCGAACCAGGTGCGCTTGGCCGGGAAACGGAATCGGAATCGGTACGGACTGGTGGCGACTCAATCTTCTCGCCTTATTAGCTGAGTTACCAATGCTGTCCCTGCCACGTGTGGCGTCCGCTTTTATATGAATTTGACAGCCGGTCAAAAATATCCACGATGCTTGGACTTTAATCACCTTCTGACAGCCGGATAAGATAATAAGTACGAAATACACGTTTAATTAAATATAAATCGCCTTAAAATATTTCATAGTGAAAAAAAATTTTAGCAAATATTTATATAGTTTGTATTTAATTATTTTCTATTTAATTAATTATTTACTTACTAATTATGCGTTTTGTACCACAGACCAACAGAACATAATACTTCATCACAAGTTACATATTTTTTGTTGTTGATAAAGTCGTGTGTTGACACATGAGGTCAGTGGCAGTTTGAAAACAAATGCAGGAGATAATGAAGATGCACTAGGTATACATACTTTTATTAAAAAAAATGTTTTTTAAGGGGCTACGAAAACAATTAACCATAAGCCATATAAGTTTTGGCGCACCCCATAAATAACTCTTAAAAAAAATTCCCCTCTTTCTTGGTTTACTGTGACACGTGACAACAGCGCTTTCACAAGCAACCAGCATTTCTTTATACATTCTCATTTTTAGGACAGTATACGTAGACAGAAGACTTCCATTTCAATATGATTTATATCCGCAATTATATCCATTGAGCCGGTACTTCTGCTTGTAGTGGAATTGCTTATATTCACGCAAAGCTGCGAAAGCATTTAGAGGTGTGCGCGTTAGGAGCCCTTGGGATTCCTGGTAATCCAATTAGACTAATTACCGCAGTCAACTTATAAGCCATGTGAGCCAGCTGTTTGCGCCCTTCCCTTAAATCACTCATTTGCTCAAGTCTGGATCAAATATTAAATAGTTTTCCTGAGATCCCGAATAAATTTCGCATAGAAACAGAAAAGGATAATATGTTAGGAAAATTTTAGATCAGTGTTCAACGAAGTCAACGTATTTGCTTATTAAGAGTATCCGAACTTCCGAGGTTACTCGGAAAGTTCTGAAGGTCATAGTACACTGCTCTTAACAATGATTTATTAATGACAACTTATTAGAAAACCTTCATAAGGGAAATAGACTAGGTAATGCTAATAATATAAAGAAACCTTTATACATACATACAGGATGACTGGTAAGTGGTTGCATTCCTTTGAGACAGTGATAGTACATATCTTTTGCATCACAATAAACCATATATCACATTGTACAAAGTCCTCTGGTTTTAGAGTTATTTCACTTTTAATGATTTTTCGAAAATTCATCATCCGTTGCTACTAATATTCAAATTTTAGTGGTAGACACTTCCTAATTATTTTTTTTCAGATAGTGTAGACATTAACTCACGCTGTTCGATCATTACTATGTTGAACAGGATAATAGCAAAGAAATGTGATGGCAAAAATTATCAGTATCGTGAAAAAATTCAAATCAATTTAAGATTTCAAAGACGTTTATTTTGAAAATTTTATAACAAAAAATATCTACAAATACTGTAAAAAACTTCGCCGGGCCTCTAGCTTTCTAATGATGTACGAATTGTTAATTGTCTTCTAGTTACATAGATATCTCACATGCAACGATGCATGTTATTCATTTGCCATGTATTTTGCAAGTTAAGGATATAGTTTGCAAGTTATTTAAGGTTGCTATGGAAATAATAGCAAAATGTCAACTATAATTTACTGAGACATTTGTCACATTTGATTGTTAACTCGTGTGATACTCAAGTTGTGACTTACGTGAAAAAGTTGTTTGATTTGATGATGGCAACATTTACGAATGCTGAATATGCAGATATTTTATTCATTTACGGTTTCTGTGATGGAAATGCGGCTGAATCTCAACGTGAATATGTACGGCGCTTTCCAGATAGGCGCGTACCTCATTCCACAGTGTTTGGAAGAAGATACAGACGGATTCATGAAACTGGCTCCGTTAATGAAATTCATCGTGAAGTTTCAACCTCGAGGCTCAATTCTAGGGTAGATGAGGATATTTTGGACTCTTTCGTAGAAGATACCACGACAAGCACTAGGAAAGTTTCCTCTTCTCTGGGCGTCTCGCAGTGGAAAGTATGGTCAGTTCTGTATCGAGAAGGACAGCACTCCTACCATTACACGCCAGTTCAAGGATTGCAGCTAGGTGATCCAACAAGAGGGCTCTAATTTTGCCATTCCCTGTTGAATGCTGATAATGAAGATAGAAATTTCCTGTCTAGAATTCTGTGGACCGACGAGTCAAAATTCACTAAAGAAGGAATATTCAATTGTCATAATTCTCATTATTGGTCTATGGAGAACCCCAGATTAACTAAGGTAACAAGTTATCAAAGATGGGTAACAATCTGGTGGGTCCGCATTTCTTTCCAGACAACCTAAATGGTGAAGATTATGAAAATTTCTTATCACATGATCTCATGGAGTTACTGGATGACTGGCAAACAGATGTGATATGATTTTCCAGCAAGACGGGTGTCCGGCACACTATTGTCGCAACGTGAGGGCGCTATTAGATCGCTGGTTTCCAAACAAGTGGATTAGGAGCGTGGCCGCCAAGGAGTCCAGATTTAACTCCAATAGATTTATATGTATGGGGTGATATAAAACAAATCGTTTACGAAGTGGAGATTCGCACACGAGAGCAATTGATTTACATAATTCAGCAAGCAGCAGGACTAATCAAAAGCAATCTTCCTGGTAGAATTACTAAAACAGAAATTTGCAAACGAGCTCGTGCGTGTATAAGAAATGGAGGTAACCATTTTGAAAATAGTTTGTGAGACTTTTTTAGTTAAGTTCAGTTAAGTTTTTATAGTATTTGTATAAATTTTTGTTATCAAATTTTCAAAATAAACGTCTTTGAAATATTAAATTGTTAGTTGGCTGTATACAGTCTCTATTTTTTAACACTTTGTGTTATTTGGAGCTGGCGTGACAACATACTACTTGGTTCCGCAACTAGGTGGCGACACGTTCACCACTCACTTAGTGTTGGAAGGCTGGCTACCATAGCCATATTGCTTTATAGGTGTATTTTCGCAGCAATTAGTATGCCGTACTGACGTGCTCTAATTAGAGCGAAACCGGTCTACAGTTCTAATTGTTGTGAGAATGCATCTAGCCTTACAGATTTTGTCTCCCCATATTAGGGTAGAAATGGGCCAGGGCTAACAATTTACTAAATTGTTAGTTGGTTGTATACAGTCTCTATTTTTTTAACACTTTGTGTTATTTGGAGCTGGCGTGATAACATACTACTTGGTTCCGCAACCAGGTGGCGACACGCTCACCACTCACTTAGTCTTGTGTTAGGTGTTACTACTGATAATAAATATGTTACTAGTCACTTTATTTTATTCCTAAAAAAATTGGTGTTACTGAATAGATAATTGGATTAGCTTTAAAAGGATGTTTCACACTAACCACCCTTCAATTTCAAAATTTGGAAGGGGTAGCTACCCTTTGAAGAGTATGACGATAGCGGTAAGATTTTTTATAAAAAAAATAGTTTTTGACAATAAAAATCGACCGGTTTTTAAATTTTTCCTAATAATGGTCACTTTAAATTTTATTGAATTTATCCGTTACTTGATATAAATAGTGTGTATTATGTATAAAGGTGGATATATTCCTTATAAACTCGACGCTGTAACGTGGAAAACTCAAGTTTCCGATGCTTGAAAATAATACAGTCCCACATGGTTGAAACGATCGTTAAGGAGATAGAGTGTTATTGATTCCTCCTATAAGCCTGTATAGAGTAGCTCACTGTTTCGACTCAAGGAAGAGTTCTAAGACAAGTGGGTACCATGAGCTTTGAATGTCGCTTACATTTCACCTCTAGCTGTTGGTATAATACTGTGGTGAATAAAAAACACAACGGTTAACTTCACAAATACGATCGTAAATACAGGGCGCCTCATTAATAATGGAAAATAAGACACTTCAGGTACAAAAACAAAAATACGGCTATATAGCCACGCAGGTTTAAGAGATACAGGGTACGTACAATTTGGAGAACCCAGTTCATCGCAATACAGCTTTTAGACCTGACGATCGTTTCGCTAACGAAGTTAGCGTCATCAGAGAGATGAATAAACTATACAAATAAAGCTATTTTACTGGTTTTCACTTTAGTTACTATATAAATAAAGATTATAAATCCCTGTGATGAAAAGATCGTTATATCTAAAATCTGTACTGTGATGAATTGGCCTTATCAGTGCTCATCGCAGGTTCCAATCTTCACTGATTAGATACAGTGTGTTCAAAATTATAACTATTTTTACTTCCACATCGTCACAACGCGTGGAAGTATCGCATCGGCGACAAAATTTTCAATTTTTTTTTTCGCTTAGTAATAGGGCATGCAAGAGTCGCCAAGGAGGTGGAAAAGGAAATTCCGATTTCCGCCATAAAGGTGGGGGATTCCGAGGATGATATTAGGTTGACTAGGTCATACACCCTCAGGATCCCCAGTAGGGATCAGTGGAGGGAAAATGAGGTTGAATTCCAGCCCGCAAGCCTGGTCTGTTTCACCGACGGATCGCGGCTGGAGGACCAACAATCCTGCAAGGCAGGAATATACGTCGAGGGCCTGGGGGTGCGCGAGAGCTATGCTCTTGGCGCATATATCACGGCATTCGAAACAGAGGTGTACGCTATCATGTCTGTGGCCAATAGACAGGATGTGAAGAGGAGTCCCGAGAAATGTGTGTACATCTGCTCGGATATCCAGGCAGTCCTCCGGGCAGTCTGCGCGGCCAGAATCAGGTCTACACTGGTCCAGGAGTGCCCTGACGCCCTCAAAGGACTAGCCAGGACAAAGGATGTACAACTAATGTGGGTTCCGGGACACTGTGGCGTAGCGGGGAATGAGGTGGCGAATAACCTCGCAATGCTCGGTTCCCGGCGGCCGTTCTATGGCCCGGAGCCGGCGATAGGTATAAGTAGGGAGACGGTCTCTGTTGCCTTAGACAGGTGGACCGAGGAAACAATGAAGAGGCACTGGGGGGTCGGTTGGTGGCTGCAGGCAGGCGAGGGATTTCGTGGAGGGGCCGGACAGAGATAAAGCTGTCTGGCTACTCGGAAGGAGTCGGCCTACGCTTCGCCGCATCCTTGGGGTGCTAACAGGCCACTGCGCCCTTAGAAGACACCTCACATTGATAGGCGTAGAGAGGGATCCCATTTGCCAGGAATGCGGCGAGGATGAGGAAACGCCCTACCACTACCTGTGCGAATGCGAGGCTTTTGGAAGTCTTCGAGCAGAATTGTTCGGATCGAGGACTCTACAGAGGAATCAGGTACCGTCCAACTGAAGACCGTCACTGCTTTCATTTCGAGGTCGAGGCGGTTTGGCGACGGAACCGAGGAGGAGTCGAGCATGGTTGCTGGGTTGCTGGAGTTGGCAAAAAGGGCCCATGGTGGCCTACTTGCTTGGCGTTGGCCTCCCCACCACTGCTACTACTACTACTACTACTCCGACACTTCTTTAATTGTGTCAATTCCTGTTGACTCAGCTTGTAGCGCTGACAAAAACTTCTAAACCAATCATTACCATGCCGGCCATCCTTAAACTGTGTGAGATGATAATTTTCTCAAACATTTGCTTGAATAGTATATTTCATTTTTTGTATGAGCGAAGACCCATTTTGCCATTGTTTTAATTTTGTAACTTAGGTCTCAATCCATTTCCGGGGTTAAGGAAGTTTTGCTACCTTGTGTGGTAACGGTGCCAGCTTGAAGACGACTAAGCATAGACTTCTCAATATTGAATAAATCAGCATCCTCTGGTAAGCAAAGTGCTCGGGTTTAGATTGATTTTGATGCTTTAGCTATATCTGATTCATCATGAAGCCGTTTTTTTTAATGTAAACTTTTGTCGTTTTGGTGACAAATGTCTTGTTTTTCGCAGACGAATATATTGTTTTGCACTTCGCACAGTCTGGTTTTTCCCCTGGTTTTGAACACTCGGCCACGTGCGAACCCGTTGACATGCGGTCACATACTATACTGCATTTGTTGCACTGCAGATTATCTTTCAATAACGATATACCTCGAGGAGATACAATTGTCTGGCGCCACTATGAAAGACTTCGCGGAAAATTTTTAATTTTTGGGCACAAAACTGACGTAAAATGAATTTGTTTACAGGTACTAAACAAAGCCAAATCATCTAAATCATTATGGCATCCAAATCTAGAACATAAAAACTGCACTTATTGATTTTCTTGATTAATGAGAGTACTGAGTGAAGTTCTCTCGGAATTGTAGGGAGTTTTTAAAACAATTTATTACAACTACGAGGGGTTGACTGTTGCCCCAAGAATACACGATGTGCGTTACTTAATGTTTAATTAACA
Source organism: Tillus elongatus (assembly GCA_964006375.1). Taxonomy (NCBI): domain Eukaryota; kingdom Metazoa; phylum Arthropoda; class Insecta; order Coleoptera; family Cleridae; genus Tillus; species Tillus elongatus. The sequence goes on along the minus strand of OZ023262.1, from coordinate 307,351,654 downwards.
AAGCAGTACAATCAACAAGAGTTAAATGCGAATGCACCTGTTTATATAAACTCGGTTTATCCTACTCTAGTTCTAATTTAACATGAAATGCGACAAGAGAAAGATTCATCAACAGTTGCATTTAATTATGATTTTATAAGAAAATCGTCACGTATGACTGCTGTATTGTTTTTAAATCTAGTGTCTTGCGTTTACCGCAAGCTTCATCTGTCTCGTTTTTCCACCACTTGATCCCATCTGTCTAAGAGTGTCGGGGACATCAAAATATCCCGCAAAGAATATGCCATATACAATGTTTTTGTTAAAATTTGTTTTGTTCAACAACATAATCAAAATAAACACGTTACATTCCGTAACCCAAGATAAGGCCGAGTTCTCTTCCAGGGAAAGTATTTGTATGTTAGTGAAATTTAAATAAATAAGCTGCGAGTGTCGTGAAAAGAGGACGTAGATAAACAGACATTCTAAACCCGTAGTTAATCCTCATTTAGGGATGAAATCAGATGATTACAAAAGTTTCGGATGGCTTGTGTAACATGCTGTCGGAAACTGGCATTACAGAAAATTAAAGTGGAGTTCCTGCGCTGCGCAAGAGATGCGCTCTTCAATCCACATGGATGAGGCGAAAAGCTTTAGCGTCTTTATTGCCTCGAAGACAAATAATTGTTACAATTTGTTACGGATATGATTATGTATGTTTATTGAGCTATTATTTTGTATAAAATTGGTCCTTGAAACATAAATTGACTTGTAAATAAAGGAAAAAGAACTGACCTAAGAGCTATGCTGAAAAATATCCTCCTTTTAGTGAATTTTTGTAGAAAAAATTCGCTAATGAGGAGCTGGCGACTTTGAAAAGATTTCTTCAAATGAGCTCGAATTGGGCCCCATAGAACCCATATCCGGGATCAGTTTCAATTTTTATGTGTTCATATATATATATATATATATATATATATATATATATATATATATATATATATATATATATATATATATATATATATATATATATATATATATTGTAACGGTATAAAATCGTTAGCTATAACTGATAGTACATTTACTATAATTTTATAAATTTAAACTAACCTTTCTCACTTTAATGATTTTTACGACTTCATTTATTCTTGCTTGACATCGCATTTATACGGTAGAGCTTAATATATCCCTTATTATACAAGATAGGAAAAAAAATTATATACTTTGATTATAGTGTCTCTGGAGCTGCATCTTAAAATATTATTTTGACAATCACAGTGTAGGCCATAAGTCATTGGTGTTACGAGTTTTTTTTAATAGAACACCCCTTATATTGTTGTATTTTTGCATTTTTAAACGAATTATTTCAAATGATTTGCAACATTTCACGTTTTTGGCACATATCAAACATTGTAATACAGCGTTTTCAACAATAGATATCGTACCAGAAAAATAATGTGATCAGTTTTCGTTTATATAATTAGTCGAAAAAATCGACAGTGCGCTCTTAAAAAGTGGCTAAATTAAAAAAAAAATTCAAACCGCTGGTACTCAATTTTTCCAGTTTGAAGACCATATACCAGGTGCTGAATATCTCAAAAAATATGCATCAGATCTGGAAATTAAAAAAAAAACGCATCAGATATTTTTGAAAAAGATATCAAAATTGATCGCCCGCCTCAATCCTTGTGGGCGGGGCAGGGGGGAATTTATTATAAAAGAAACGCAAACGTTTGACTGCCTATTCGCATTTTACACCAAAAACTACATAATTTTTTTTGATTCGTGGCAGATGGCGCTGTAATTAACGAAATTTAATGTTGTCTTTTTTCACCGAATTCAGGTGGGTTCCTTCGCCTTCCACCATCAGGGTGCTTGATTTAAGTGAGTCCCCTCGCCTCTCATCATCGGGATGCTTGATTCACGTGTTTAAATCATTCAAATGATTTATTTCTTATTTCAAAATTTTTACTCCGACCTGAAGCTGCTGACGGACGAAACATTTAAATTCTGCTCTTTACATAGGTGCAGTTCGTCAATCAAATGAATTTCTTTTCCTCACTTGGTGGTTGCAACTGCCACTCAGTGAGGTTGAAGAGGTCACCAACGGCACGTCGGTGGGCAAGGGACGACAGCCTTTGGGTGAGGGTAGGGTCACCGATGAGACATATAGCTCTCTCCTGAATGGAGTCCAGGATAGCGAGTGTAGAAACGGCAGCAGCACCCCAGATGTGGGAGCAGTATTCGAGGTTTGGCCTTATTTGTGAAGTATATAAGGTATAGAGATTAGCTGGTGAAAAGTATTTGCGAGCCCGGGTCAGAACTATACAAGTTACCCCACTGGGCTACTTGGCCGAGATATAACTATCTTAACTCAAAAAATAATGGACCCATTTTCATGAAATTTGGCACACGTGTTTCTTATTGGCTTGGATAAATTCAATAGTCAGAAAAATCAGACAAAGTTTTCCGGGAAAATTGTTTTTTTTTGGAAATTTTTTCTATTTTAGGAAATAACAAAGCTATTGTAAGCAAATCAGGTACGCGAGCATACAAGATTTGCTAAAAAGTCTGGACGCAGCAAGTGTGTTATGGTAGTGAATTTTCATAAAAATGTTTTTAATAGCAAATATGTGTTTTTTTAAAGAAAACAGGCATCAAATTTCGTTACCAGTATGACCTATATAGTACAAACAATGTACCATATATCATCAAAATAACTTTATTGTTTAAAAATGTACAAATATTTTTTTGAAAATAAAATTTAAATGTTCTCGAAAAAACTAGTTTCCTGGCCAACGAACGGTGGAATTCGGCTATGTAATTAAAACAAAGCATTGTTTAATCTATTTGAACTGATCAGATTTTAATAAAAAATCGATAATATAACGCAGTTGCTGCGTCCCGAATTTCTTTTCTTACAAACATGCATTATAATTACGTGGTCGAAATTCGATACATTAAAGGTCAACTCAGAACTGGCACGGACCGGGGGAATCTGACTATCTAGTTAAAACAAGCATTGATTAATCTATTTAAACTGAGTAGATTTTCCTGGCTAACGAACTTATCCAAGCCACTTGCTAAAGAAAGGTATTCACCCAATTTGGTTGTCATCGGCACATTTTTTTTAGTTTAGCGCTCATTTGTAGAAATTTTTTCAAAATTCAAAAAGGGCACAAGACCAAAATATTTTGTGGTTAATGAAATCTATTAAACATTACAGACGAGAATCATTTTACCTCCGCATCGTCAATACGTGTGGAAGTAGGGCATCCGCGAAAAAATTTCAAACATTTGTTTCGCTTAAACGTCGTAAAAAGTGTCAAAACATATAGAAGATGATTTGGGAAAGAATTTTTTTGTGCCTGTCGATCTGTCGGTCTGTATGCCTGTCTGTGTCCACGATAACATTAGAACGAATTGAGATTTCGTCTTCAAATTTGGTACATAGTTAGCATCCGACAAACGAACGGTTCGGATTGTTTTTGAGTAAAATCGCTTCAGGGGGTGGGGAATGAATGACAGATGATTTGGTGAAAATTTAAATTTTTTCGTTTAAACTCGAGTAATATGACGATCTAGGGTTTGTTCATTAGAAAACTTTGAATAAAATCAAACATCTGGTATTCTGTGCTAAAATTAAATTAAGGGCTGCATGGGTCGGAGAGGAATATCGGTGACAAAAATTTCGATTTTTTTTTTGCTTTAACGGCGTAAATAGTCGCAAAACATATATAAAAATTGACTCTGGAACAATTTTTTTTTTAATCTGTCGGTCTACCGGCCTATACATTTCTCTGTTGGTAGGCGCACTACTAGGACTCTATTGTTAGTGAAACTGCGGCAGTTTGGTAGTAGTTATAAAAACATCATATTCCCGAACCTTGGGCACATGTCAAAGTTTTGACAACTGTTAAAGAGTTTTCATTTGCGCATGTTTGTCGGTGAATTTCATAATTATTTTCTAATTATTTAAAATTGAATGTTAGTGATTTGCGTTTGTTATTTGTTTTTGTTATTTTTTAACATGGCCTCACACAGCAACAAAGAATATGTAGATATCTTGTATGTCTACGGATATAACGGCAATGCTGCTGAAGCGCGTCCAAAATACAAACGTCGCTTCTCGAACCGTCACATACCAAATGTTAATGTGTTTGCAACAACATATCGAATATATAGCTGAAAATTTTTTGAAAAGATTTTGATGAAAACCCAAGCACTTCAACACGTGAAATGGCGAGGCGAACCCGAGCGTCACAATGGACACTTTTCTCCACAATACGCAGATGTGGATGGCATCCTTACAACAATATTCCTGTCCAGGGCTTGGAAGAAGGCGATCATGCTAGAAGAGCAAAAATCTTCATTTTTAAATCACATGCAGAAGATGCCAATATTTTAAGCAACATGTTATGGATGGATGAATCGAATTTCAACCGTGAGGGTATAACGAATTTCCACAATATACATTTTTGGGCGGAAGAAAACTACTATTTAACAAAGAAAACTAGTTACCAAAGGAAGTTCTCAGAAAATGTGGGGATTGGAGTCATTGGTTCCTATTTAATAGGATCATATTTTTTTACTCAAATTCTGGACGGAAAAATTTATGACAATTTTTGGGAAATGGGCTGCCGGTGCTTCTAGAAGATATTCCTCTCGCGGTCAGACTGCAAATTATAATAAAAAATGATGCTTGTCCTGCGCCTTATCGGCTCGCAGTATGACAGCTATTGGATCAACAATTTCGTAACGGTTGGATTGGTAGGGCAGGCACAATACTTTGGCCAGCGCTAAGAACAGATTTGACACCTTTTAGCTTATTACCTTTGGGGCCATCAGATAGAGATGATATACGCAATCCTAGTCAATACTAGATAAAATCTAAGACAAATGATAATAGATGCTGCCCAACAAATACGGAATACTCTGACAACCAGAATAACGACGACTAAAATAAGAAGACGGTATCGTGCATGTATATGAAATAAGGGCTTACATTCTGAACAAGATCTGTAGGAAATAAATTTAAATTTCACATTCATTAGACATCAAACGCTACCTTCACAACACCTAAGTTTTTACTGTTTCTTCTTGAAATAAAAAAAAATCACCTGCATCAATTTTGCTAATTTATTTTGACACTGTCAATTGTTTGTTGTAATATTAGTACCTCACTGGATAGCTATTGCAATGAAGTTCTTAAAAAAAAAAACTTCGCATATTACCTAAATTATTTTCCGATGAAAGCCGATAACGATTTTGCTTAGCTAATTATGATTTTTTTTTCAGTTTTCCTTTGAAGCTTTCACGTGAGCGAAGTGTTTATGGCTTGTTTCCATTTCAAGTATAAAAACATAATGCTGCACAAATCATCCAGTCGAAAAACTTTAAAAACATGAAGCAGATTTCTTGAAAAATTCATTTAAAGACATTAAGATATACTTTTTGAGCAAAATTTAAAAAAATGTCATATTTCAAAAACAATAGAATTTCGGATAAGACATGTGGGGCTTCTCCTGAAATCCTGCCTCATTCGAATTTTGAAGGAATGTAGCTCGTCACCAATCACCCTTTATATAAGAAGCACTTGGTCCTCGGGTTGAACATCGTCCACAATTTGTTGAAAATCGACGTTTCGGCTACTGTTTTGGTGGTTAAGCTCCAGCGGCAGCAAACCCTTCTGGACTCTTGCGAAATCTATTGGGAATAATTTCTGCAATAGCACGTTCGCACCTCTTGTCTCAGGGGATGAAATTGTTTCTACCGCCCTGGGCAAGGCTGAACTTTTTGCCTCGTTGTTCGCCGGCAATTCTACTCTCAATCCACCTCTAAATGTTCAGCCACCAACAGTCCCCAACCTCGCGCATAAAATGACGGATATCATTTTGAAAACTAAAAAGGTACGAAAGATGCTCTCTTCTCTTAATACCAGGAAAGCCTCTGGCCTTGACGAGATCCCAGCAATTGTTCTCAAAAAATGCGCACCAGACCTTGCTCCTGTCCTGACTCGTCTGTTTCAGACATCTTACAATAGAGGCATATTCCCTAGTAACTGAAAAACTGCTCGAGTACAACCCGTCCCCAAGAAAGGATCCAAAGAGCTTCCTAGCAACCACAGGCCTATTTCTCTCTTTTCAGTCGTCTCTAAAGTGATGGAAAAGTATATAAACACCGAATTACTAAAATTTCTTGAAAAACAGTCTAATCCACGACAGGCAGTATGGATTCCGTCAGCGCAGATCAACTGCCGACCTCCTTTCCTTTGTCACCCATTCTTGGAACAAGTCTCTGGAACTACACGGTGAATCCCAAATGGTCGCTCTAGACATATCCAAAGCATTCGACCAGGTCTGGCACGCAGCGCTGCTTAATAAACTACCGGCCTATGGCCTACCACCAAAACTATGTACGTGGATAGCAAATTTCCTCTCCAACCGGAGCATTTCTGTTGTCGTGGATGGCCATTCCTCTAAATTGTATCCAATTAAAGCAGGAGTTCCTCAAGGTTCAGCTTTAGCCCCTATTTTGTTTCTTCTCCACATGAATGACCTCCTCTCTAGCACATCCAACCCAGTTCACAGTTACGGGGATGACAGCACCCTCCACTCAAATATACAATATTCTAAGCCTGTCTCTTTAGCTCAATTAGATGAGGATCGCAGACTCATGGAGGGTTCTGTCTCCGTGGATCTCCAAAAAATATTAGACTGGGGAAGTAGAAATCTTGTACAGTTCAACCCCACCAAATCACAGTCTTGATTTCTTTCTCATAAAAGATACACCAGCCCTAGACCCATCACAATAAACAACCAAGTTATTCAAAGTAATGGGTCCTTTTCACTTCTTGGCATTTCTGTGGATCGACATCTCAATTGGCACCAACATGTCACATCAATTGCAGGGCTCGCAAATACTTTTCACCAGCTAATCTCTATACCTTATGTACTTCACAAATAAGACCAAACCTCAAATACTGCTCCCACATCTGGGATGCCGCTACCGCTTCTACACTCGCTATCCTGGACTCCATTCAGAAGAGAGCTATATGTCTCATCCGTGACCCTACCCTCACCCAAAGGCTGCCATCCCTTGCCCACCGACGTGCGGTTGGTGGCCTCTCTCTCTCTCTCTTTTATAAATATCTGCACGGGCACTGCTCAGATGAGCTTTCTTCCATAGTTCCTCCACCTGCTGCCTCAACAGATCTACCAGGGGAACAGAGCGAATGCACCCTTTTACTGTCCAGGTCACCAGACATAGAACATCTTGTTATGCCCGCTCTTTTGTCCCAAGGACTTCCAAGTTGTGGAATTCCTTGCCGGCACATGTTTTTCCTTCTCTCCTGAACCCCCAAACCTTCAAGTCCCGAATTAACAAGTTGCCTCTTTCCTCCTTGTCGACACCCACGGTACGATAGTATTTAGGCTGTAAGCCCTTGTGGGGTGTTGTTGAAATAAAAAAATAAAGGAAAGAAACTCTAGGGTACTTCCGAAAATCTTATTGGAAATCGTTTCTAGGGTCTCAGTGTTTTCACCCTGATCTGACCTAAGAGATAATTAAAGTTGAACACACTAGAGACGATCACCAATGAGATTTTGGTAGTACGCTTACACTTATCTACCGCTCAAAATAACTTTGTTTCCCGAAATTATTTAATTTGTTGTTTTTCGTAATTTGTTTTTTTTTCTTTAACGTCGGCCTATTTCCGCGACTATGGCTAATCACCGACGCCAGGGAGCAGTTTCACCTCACCATCCTGAAAATTTTGCCGAACCCCTGTCTTTCTGTAAGGAGGGTAGGGATATTTAACGTGCCCAACATCGCATGGACACGGGACCGACGGCTTTACGCCCCCTCCGAAGGGCGGAACGTGCAGACATTCAACTTGCTCAAATACAATGCCAGAACCTCGGTTGATGTTAATTTTACAGTTTGTACTGAAAAAGTGAAAGGAGTACGCCGGGATCGAACCCAGTACCCTTCGGTTCAAAGGCACACGTTCTTACCTCTGAACCACCGAGGTCCTTCGTAATTTGAAATATTATGAAAATACGCTACCATAAAGTACTTGCTGCGCCCAGCTTTTTTCAACCTGAATTTAAAATTAATTTCAGTTACAGATTGAAAGTAGTTTTTTCTTGACAGTTTTCATATATCTCAACCAAATGCAATACGGGTGGAAGAAATATCAACTTTAAATTTAATTTAAATTTCCAACTATAATCGAGGCAGAAGTGAAGTCATTTCGAAGAGAAAAGCGCGGACGAGTCAAGAATGAACTGGATTATGAAAAGCAGTGAACTGCAATAAAAGTTAATCATATTCAAAGGATGCTCTTCTAGATGCAGAATTGTCAGATCGTTAAGGAAGATAATAAAGTTGAGGCGTTCACATCCGGTCCAGACAGGTAACAAAGGATGTAATTTCCTTCGACTAATCCAACTGGAAATGTAGCTAAAAGCCAAACAAACTGCATCGGAGTAATGTTTGGGGTTAGAGGTTCGAAGATTAAGAAAGGTTCCGCTCTTGTTAAACTTCGTAATTGTTAAAAATCGCTATTTTGCGGAAGCCCGCCTTCAAGAACTCAATTAAACTAAATCGAGATTAAGACTTTTAATTGACGCCCTTCTAAGCTGACAGTCCGCAATTCATTTGTGGATTAGTGACCTGGAAGCAATTCATTTATAATTCTGATTTATTAAATCACACTGAGATTCGTCATTGTCACTTTTCATTAATACAGGTGGCTCCATAGAATAGCAACACTCTTAACGAAAGAAACTTCATACACGCACACGCAAGCACGCATGCACGCCACACAAATGTACAGTGGTAAGTAACGTTCATTGCAAGCGGTAAGGGGAAGAACCCATAAATATTTTCTCTTGTACTGTATATAGCCAAATTTATTAACCATTAGTGTCACATCTCAATCAAGAAACAGAACCTCGGTGGTTCAGGGGTAAGAACATGTGCCTCTGAACCGAAGGGTACTGGGTTCGATCCCTGGGTACTCCTTTCACTTTTTCAGTACAAACTGTAAAATTAACATCAACCGAGGTTCTGGCATTGTATTTGAGCAAGTTGAATGTCTGCACGTTCCGCCCTTCGGAGGGAGCGTAAAGGCGTCGGTCCCGTGTCCATGCGATGTTGGGCACGTTAAAGATCCCTACCCTCCTTACAGAAAGGCAGGGGTTCGGCAAAATTTCCAGGAGAGTGAGGTGAAACTGCTCCCCTCTCAATAAAAATGGAATGGATCAGCGCAATAATTACCTCGCTAAAACTGAAAACGCCAAAAAAACGGTCTGGTTAAATCAGAAACATTTTAGTATTGTCTTACACAAGTCCATTCAAATCACCGCAATTTGCTCGTTAAATGAGAAGTTCGTTAAATCTTCAACCCAAGGATTTTTAACACGGCATTTCTGTATACTATACAAGGAGAAAGGTTAAGGGCAAGGCCGCAAAGAGACAACCGCATACACGTGTTTCAAGCTTATTAGCTATCATCAGTACGGTATAGCCAGGTGATGATGGGAACACTTTGGATGAAGAAGCAAAAATACACGCAGGTAACCAGTGCACATTTGCAGCATCGTTCGGAAGACCCTCAATTCGAGGGCAACAACCAAAATCGCCACGGAGGTAAAGAAATCACCTGCGTGAGCATCCGGAGCCCAGGAGTCATACTATTTATAACAGGATTTTTAACACGGCATTTCTGTATACTATACAATGAGAAAGGTTAAGGGCAAGGTCGCAACGAGACAACCGCATAAACGTGTTTCAAGCTTATTAGCTATCATCGAAAGATGCTGCAAAGGTGCACTGGTTGCCTGTTGTGACTCCGTGTATTTTTGCTTCTTCATCCAGAGTGTTCCCTATCATCACCTGGCTATACCGTACTGATGATAGCTAATAAGCTTGAAACACGTGTATGCGGTTGTCTCCTTGCGGCCTTGCCCTTAACCTTGCTTCTTATATATATATATATATATATATATATATATATATATATATATATATATATATATATATATATATATATATATATATATATATAAGAAGCAAGGTTAAGGGCAAGGCTGCAAGGCGACAACCGCATACACGTGTTTCAAGCTGTGTATGCGGTTGTCTCCTTGCGGCATTGCCCTTAACCTTTCTCCTTGTATAGTATACAGAAATATCGTGTTAAAAATCCTGTTATATATATATATATATATATATATATATATATATATATATATATATATATAGTGCTTTCGAAAAGTAACTAATAAATTCATTATTTCCGAAATTGGGAGTTTTTCGAAAAAATCCTATGACACGTCGATTTTGTTTTAAACAGACACTTTTTGACATACGACCCATATTTGTGACCTCATCGTTGTTTGAGATATCACGTCACCGACATTTTTTTTTAAATAGCAACCCCCAATTTCGACCATGATTACATTAGCGTGAGTATGTAGGTTACACAAAAAAAATGAAGAAAAACGATTTTAAATTACAACATACCAAAATTTAAAAATTTAAACTAAAAACCAAGTAGAGTAAATGTTCAAATTGTGCACCGTTGGCTGCTTGACAGTAACCAAGCCGATTTATAAATTCTTTTTGAACATTGTCAATAACATCAGGAGGTATACGATGTATCGCTTGACGAATTATTGCTTTCAAATCTTCTATATTCTCCGGTCTATTAACGTATACCTTGCTTTTTAAGTATCCCCAGAAAAAGTAATCTAGGGGTGTCAAATCTGGCGATCTAGCTGGGCACTCAATCGGCGCCCATCTCCCTATCCAGCGATTCGGGAACACCACATCTAAATAAGCACGGACAGGCGTTGCATAATGGGAAGGTGCACCATCGCGTTGAAAGAAAATGTCATTTCTCGTAAGACCACGTTCCTCTATATCTGGATATAAAGTTATTAGTTCAGAAGTAAGATTGTCGCGATGAAAAATCCAAATATTTTGCACCAGTAAGGTTCACGTCAAAGAAATGGGGACCCAGAATTCTTCCGTCGACTAGGCCGCACGACACATTAACTTTCTGAGGACGTTAAGTGTGATATTCCATCATCCATTGGGGATTCTGTGTAGCCCAATTACGGCAGTTTTGCCTATTGACATGGCAGTTCAAAACAAACGTAGCCACGTCAGAAAAAAGGAGGGTTTTTACGAAATTATTATCATTAGTGCATAGTTCTTGCATTTGCTTGATGAATTGATTTCGCCAATCAAAGTCGTCTTCAGACAGCTCATGAACAAGGCATACCTTATAAGGATGATAGTTTGCTTTATTTATAATTTTGTGAAGTGTGCACGCTGCCGTATTGAAATCAGAAGCCAATTGGTTAAGTGTTGAGTGATGATTTTCCTGTATTGCCAACAAAACACTAAGTTGATTTTCTTCTGATTTTGAAGGTCGATTAGATTTGGGAAGATCACGATCATGCCCAAAGTTACGGTATTTAGACTCAATATTGCTTACCATGCTTTGGCTAATGGGATGCCGATGAGTTTCATTGAACAATTCAACTACTTCTTTTTGGGTGCACATCCTGTCTCCAAATCCGATCATGTAAAGACTTTCAATTCGTTCTAGTTCAGTTCATTTAACCATTCTGTTATAAAATGACAAAAGTCACTCCTCAATAAACACTCCAAACACACTGCTTTTGCCAAACAAAAGATAAGAACTAAAGAGATAACTAAAAAAACCGAAAAACTATTTACCGAAGTACGATTTCAAGTTTTTATCTGACAGCAATAAAAAAAAACATTCCTGGTCTCCTAGGCTACTGTCAGGCAGCCATAATTTTTGACGATGTGGACGTAGAATGACACGTTCTTTCAAATGGCGTGGTCGAAATTGGGGGTTGCCATTTAAAAAAATTGTTGGTTACGTCATATCTCGAACAACGATGACGTCACAAATATGGGTTGTATGCCAAAAAGTGTTTTTGTTTAATACAAAATCGACGTGTCAACAGGATTTTTTCGAAAAACTCTCAATTTCGGAAATAATGAATTTAATCGTTACTTTTCGAAATCACTGTACATATATATCACACATAAGTAACCCTGCAAAATCTCCCCCGCAAAGCAGTGGTATTCACAGTTACGGCTATGAATGCGATGCTACAATTTCAACATTATCCATCCATGTGAAAACCTGCCGACATTGGCAATATCCCAAAACCCATGAGACCCGCTGTTCTCCCCGAATTACAGGCCCATTACCCTGCTCCCTGTCATCGGCAAAATCGCCGAAAAAACAACCCAGAAAAGGCTATCCTCATTCGCCTCTGAGAACCATATCCTTCCGGGCGAGCAATTCGAATTCAGACACCAGCACTGCACCACACACCAAGTCCTTCGAGTGGTAGAAAACATCACCGAAGGATTCAACAATAACAAATCAACTGGTGCAATATATCTCGACATTGCTCAAGCGTTCGACAGCCTCCTAAATAAACTTATATCATTTAATTATCCGCTCCCTCAGATACTGCTCATCAGGTCATACCTGCAACAGACGAAGTTCCAAGTCAAACCGCTGAGAAGCAGATCTAGAACCTACCCAGCCACAGCTAGCCTCCCGCATGGTTCTGCTATCTCTCCCCTGCTGTACAATATAGTGGTCGCAGACATACCGACAGCGCCCCAAAACGTGACATACGCACTGTACGCAGACGACACTACCATCCTCAGTAGCTCCACTCAACCGAGGATAATAATCCAAGTCTACAAACCGCCGTAGATGAGCTGCAAGGCTGGTATATGAAATAATGTCTAGCCATTAACCCCGACAAATGTTCAGCAGTCCTATTCTCCAAGAGGAGACACATCTCATGAACACGTGTCATTAGACAACTGTCTAATTCCCTGGCAATACCACGACAAATACCTCGGGGTTTTCCTCGACAAACGCTTAACATGGCGCCCCCGTGTCTAACACGCCCGACGAAGAGCTTCGATGTTCATCTCGAAGTTCTTTCCACTACTTAACAGAAATTCCAAACTGCCAAATTGTCCCTGAACAATAAACTGCTCATGTACAGCCTTGAACTACGCATCCCCTGAATGGGTCACCGCGGCCGACACACACATCAAGGCCCTTCAAATCATCCAGAATAACATTCTGAGAATGGTTACCGGAGCGCCATGGTTTTTCAGAAACAGTCATATTCCCTTTGATCTGAAAAATCCTTCGACACTTGAGGTTATTACTCAACTATCCACCACTCAGTTCGCAAAAGCCGCTTCTCAACCAAATAAACTTCTCTGTAGTGCCACCGGCTACGCTGAGCAACCTCCACTTAGGTATAAACGTCCAAAGCTTATCCTTACCCGAAAACACCCCCGCTGAAAAACAGAATGAAAATATTCAAAGCCCAACGTCATTGTATGAAATCTTGCCAACGTAGATACGGACTAAGGTCCGGTACTCCAGGGAGTGGAGTCTAGTGGATAGGAGTCCCACACCACCTCTAATGAGTGGATTCAGCCTTCTCCACTCCTGTATGAAAAAAAAATCTTTAAAAAATGTGTACATTTCCATGAAAATTCGTTACTGTAACGCACTTGGTGCGTCCAGCGTCTTTTCCTTTGTGACTTGCCACAAAAAATGAAGTAGAAAATAAAATTAGATTTCTTAGCAGTAATAAAATACCTGGTGGTAATGACTTGAGAGCTGAAGTTATTAGCGGTGTCGCTGTGGATATTTCTGCTCCTTTAATAATATCTAACTAATGCAATTTTCGAGCCAGGCGCCTTCTCCACGGCTCTCAAATAACATGTAATTATTTCTGTATATAAAAAAGGTGACGACAGGAATGTTGCTAATTATGGGCGACAACCTCTGTCAAGCTTGGCGAAGCTCATGGAAAAGCTAATTGAAAAGACTCGTATAATTGTTTGAAAAAACTGTCTGGTACCTGTTTTTTTAAGAATAAATAGATGGGCGCGGGATGTAGTCCCGACTTAAGTAACTAGTGTTTACTTGCGGTCTGTGAGCCACTATACTGATTCTTGTTGGAATCTCCACAACTTCGCCGTCAAAACCTTTGACATTGGGAGATATACGACAGGGTCGCCATCTCGGTGCGGAACCAGGTAGTATGTTGTCACGCTAGCTCTAAATAACACAAAATGTTATAAAATAGAGACTGTGTACAACCAACTGACGATTTTGTAAATTGTCAGCCCTGGTCCATTTATTCACTAATATAAGGAGAATGTGTGTAAGGCTAGATGTATTCGCACCATAATTAGACCCGTAGACCGGTTTCGCTCTAATTAAAGCCCATCAGTATGGTATACCAATTACAGCGAGAACACATCTATAAAGTAATACGGCTATGGTATCGAGCCCCCTAGAACATTATGAGATGTACGACAAGGTCGCCATCTCGGTGCAGAAACAGGTAGTATGTTGTAACGATAGCTCCAAATATTATAAAATGTTATACATAGAGACTGTGTACAACCAACTAACAATTTTGTAAGTTGTCAGCCCTGGCCCACTTCTTCACTCATATAGGGACAATATATGTAAGGCCAGATGTATTCGCACCATAATTTGAACACCAGACCGGATTCGCTCTAATTAAAGCTAATCAGTACGGTATACAAACTACAGCGAGAACACACCTATAAAGTAATGCAGCTATGGTATCCAGCCCCCTAGAGCATTGTGAGATGTACGACAAGGTCGCCATCTGGGTGCGGAACCAGGTAGTATGTTGTAACGACGGCTCCAAATGACACAAAATGTTATAAAATAGAAACTGTGTACAACTGACTAACAATTTTGTAAATTGTCAGCCCTGGCCCATTTCTTCCCTAATATAAGGACAATGTATGTAAGGCTAGATGTATTCGCACCATAATTAGAACCGCAAACCGGTTTCGTTCTAATTAGAGCTGATCAGTACGGTATACTAATTACAGCCACCTATAATATGGCTGTGGTAGCCAGCCACCTATAATATGGCTGTGGTAGCCAGCCTCCTAGAACACTGCGAGATGTACGACAGGGTCGCCATCTCGGTGCAAAACCAGAGGGTATGTTGTCATGACAGCTCCAGATAACACAAACACAACAACAAGAACTGTGCACAACCAGCTAAGAATTTCGTAAATTGTCAGCCCTGGCCCATTTCTTCTCTAATATAGGGACAATGTACACCCAGTATACCTATATATATATATATATATATATATATATATATATATATATATATATATATATATATATATATATATATATATATATATATATATATATATATTTAATTATTTATTTATTGTTATTTTAATTATACAGCATGTCTCACAAAAAAGCTTAGCTTGTGCTTGCAAATGATATAATTTTAAACTTCTTACAAAAATCCAACTGTCAAACGGTTTTATTATGTCACTTTCCAAATTTCCTCTGAACTTCTCTCCCCTGCAATCCCAAATCTGACCAATATATCCATTTTAGCATTTTATATATACACTTACTTTGGTATAAAAATAATGACTTTTCTAGAACTATATCTCTCCAAAAATGTTTATATATATATATATATATATATATATATATATATATATATATATATATATATATATATATATATATATATATATATATATATATATACATACATACCAGGGACGGCTCCTCAATAAGTGCGCGCGCACTGCCGCCTGCTGTGGAAAAAATAATAATATTTTTGCTATGCTATATTTGCCTCGTGCATTTCTGCATTCAACAAACAAAATTAGTATATCGAGGATCGAGGATCGCAGAGTCAGCAGCCATTAATACAGCATCAGAATAAGTATAGTGTTAATGGTTGGTTGCAGACGTTATCGTTATATACATCCATATCCAAATATCCATATATACATCAGTCGCCGGCGGTGTGTATTTTTCGGCGCTCTTGAGGAAATGCGAAACTTCATTGCGAAATGATCGAGTATCATCGTCGAAAACGACCGAATAAGCAATCTGATGTGCGCTCTCAAATTCCACACTTGCAGTTTGCAGTGGAATTTTGGCAGAGCGTGCCTGTGTCTAGCATGTGTTTAGTAATTTTCGTGTAGTGCTGCGCGTCGGATTAATTTTAATTAGATCATTTCGTTGTTGTTTACATGTTCTAACAAGACAATTATTATTATTATGATGGTGTACTACTTCAGGTTGCTTAATAAGTGGACAAAATAATTGTGATACTGTGATTAATTCAGTGGATAATATTTTAAATTTAAAGGTTAACTCTTTAAGGGACTTTTTAACTACTATAACCTATAACTTACTAGAGAAAAACTTGGTAAGTATAGTTAATAATCATTATGTTTAGTTAGTTTAGTAAGTAGGTCTTTTTATAATACATTTTCGGGGAAAAAATAGGCGAGCCCTTCATTTTTAGTGAACTTTTATTTTAAAAATTCACTAATAGAAGGTATCGATGGAGAGACTTTGCAAAAATGTTTTCAAATGAGCGCGAACTAGGACCCCTAGAACCCATATCCGGGGTCAGTTTCAATGTTTTTGTTTATATTTGTTTTTCCTTACAAAAATTCACTAATGAGAAGGTCCCGACTTTTGAATTTTGAAAAAATTTCCTTAAATCAGCGCGAACTGGGCCCCCTGGAACCCATAGTCAGGGTCAGGTTTAGTTTATATATATATATATATATATATATATATATATATATATATATATATATATATATATATATATATATATATATATATATATATATATATATATATATATATATTCAACCGATACCTCGAAAAATAAGCAACTGATTTCGATGAAACTCGGCAAGTGCCTTTCTTTTATCAATGACTTGGATGAGTTCGTTAGTCAGGAAAATCGGATAAGCTTTTCCGGAATAATTTTAAGTTTTGTTTCGAAAAATTCTTTTATCCGAAAATTACAAAGCTATTTTATTGAAATTTGGTGGATATGTTTCCCTGTAAAAGACCTTTTTTTTTTTTTTTGTTCCCTCAGGGCTCGTCCGCGGCCTTGCCGCCCCGATAGCACCGCAACCCTTGGTTGATTGTGCATACCCCTAGTCTTACTCCACCCATTCCAAAATCACTGTGCCTTGAACTAGTCTGCACAGCGATTGGTAGGGTGAAGTTTTATATTGCTCTGTCTCCGGTCTAGAGTGACCGTAGATCAGTTGTCTTTTCCGGTCCAGGGCTATACACTCGCACAAGATGTGCTGGGCTGATTCCTCCCCCTCGCCGCAGAGTCTGCATGCGAGGTCCCCTTCGAACCGCCCCATTTTATGTAGGTGTTTCTTGACGGCCATGTGTCCCGTCAAGAGACCTGTTGTGTTTCTGAGCTGTCCTCTGCTAAGGTTTAGCAGCTCCACAGCTCTCTTTGAACTGGGTCCGTCAATTATTGACTTCCCATGTCTGAGCCCTGGACAGTCCGCCCAGTACACCTTGTGTTGGTTTCTGACCCAGGACTTAATGGCTCCCCTGGCAGTGCTCTTTGACACGCCCAGAGCCGGTTCTGGTCCCATAAATGGTTCTGCTGACCCCCTCTTTGCGAGACTGTCAGCTTCTTCATTGCCTTTGACCCCCGAGTGACCCGGCACCCAGATGAGGGTCACCTCATTCTGCCCAGCCAGGTCGCTCGTCTCGTCTCGGCACTCACTCACCAGCCAGGAATTTACCCGTGGGCTACTTAGTGCCTTAAGGGCTGCCTGGCTGTCTGTGGCTATGAGGATCCGCTTGTTGGTGTAGCCCCTCCTCTTGTTCTCCCGCACACAGTGCAGGATGGCGTACATCTCGGCCTGAAACACCGTTGCATGGGCTCCGAGGGAAATACTGTGACTTACCCTCGGTCCTTCCGAGTAAACACCTGCCCCCGTCCCACGCTCCCCGCCAGATCCGTCCGTGAACCAGACGAGCGCGTCCCGTGGTATGCCCGGTGTCTCCTCCCGCCATGCCCCGCGATCAGGGATTTCCACTGTGAAGTTGTTTTCCCTGCACATTCGCGGGCTCGCGAAGTCTGACCTCATTTCAAGCATGGGTTCCTTCACGATCTCCTGAATTTTGCAGTGGCCCCTGAAGCCTGGGTTGATCTTCAGTCTACCATTGCAGGCTAGTCTGTATAGTCCTAGCCTGGCCTCTCCCATAATAACGAAGTGTAGGGGGGGTAGATCCAGCAACACCTCCATGGCGGCTGTTGGGGTTGAAGACATGGCCCCTGTGATGCCTAGGCAAGCCATCCTTTGGATCTTGCCTAGTTTTTGTTTGGCACTGGATTGTGTCACCTTAGGCCACCAGACCAGTGCCGCATATGTTAACGATGGTCTGACCACCCTTGTGTACAGCCAGTGGGCCATACTAGGTCTTAGTCCCCACGTTTTTCCATATAGCCGCCTAGTGACGGCTAAGGTCATGACTGCCTTACGCAGTATTTTTCCAATGTGACCATTCCAGGTTAGCTTAGAGTCCAATACGACCCCAAGATATTTTACCTCCCTGGCCATTGGAACGCTCCTACCGTATAGAGTGAGAGTTCTGTGGCTTTCACACTTCCTCCTCCTCGTAAACGGCACGACGGTTGCTTTCTCGGGGCTCACCCCGAGCCCTTGATCAACCGTCCACCCTTCCACCACTTTCAGTGCAGTCTGCATACGCTCCCACACTGCCTGTGTGACCTTTCCTCGGACTATGATGACAATGTCGTCCGCATAGCCCTGTACCTCATACCCCCCTCCCGAGAGCCTCCCCAGCAGGCCGTCCACGACTAGACACCAGAGCAAGGGAGACAGAACGCTCCCCTGCGGACACCCCGCCGCGACCCCCGCCAGCAGAGTCCCTCCCGCGAGTGAGGTGAACACCGCCCTGTCCCTGAGCATGGAACCGATCCACCTGCAGCAGGTCTCCTCTATTCCACGCTCCCGGGCAGCTGCCAGAACCGATCCGAACGAGGTGTTGCTAAAGGCCCCCTCTATGTCTAGGAAGGCCCCCAGCGCCACCTCCTTGTTCTCCAGCGTATTCTCCAGTTTCAGCACCAGTTGGTGCAGTGCTGTTTCTGTTGAGAATCCTGCTCTGTATGCATATTGTCCGCAGTGTAGAGGATATGCTTCCAGTACACCGCCCCTAATGTGCCGGTCGAGCAGTTTTTCCACTGTTTTCAGCAAGAAGGACATGAGACTTATTGGCCTCAGGGACTTTGCCTGGTCTGTTGGACGCCCAGGTTTAGGAATAAATACAACCCTGGCCAGTCTCCATGCCCTCGGAATGTACCCCAGAGCCAGGCTGGCCCTCATAATGAGGGTAAGCACCGGCGCCAGTATATCTATCCCCTGTTGGAGCATGATGGGCATTATTCCATCAAATCCCGGCGATTTGTATGGCTTAAAGCTGTTAATGGCCCATCTGATTTTGCTCCAGGTAACCACCTCTTTAGCGACTGTCCAGTCTATAAGGCGCCTCTATTTCTGAGTGTTCCCAGTCCGGAGGTGATTGGTTTATTATGTTACAGCCGGGGAAGTGCGTCTGGAGTAAAATTTCCATAGTTTCCTCCCCCGAGCTTGTAAAGCCTCCCGTGGGTGTTCTAAGGGAGCCTATGTTAGTCTGAGGGCCCTTAGACAGGATCTTGTGTAGTCGAGCACTCTCGGACGTGTTTTCCACTTCTTCGCAGTGCCTCCTCCACGACTCCTTCTTGGCGTCCCTCAGTCTTTTGTTATAGGTCGATAGGGCCTGTCTATATTCATCCCATGCTCCCGACCTTTTGGCCGCGTTAAACAGCTTACGAACCTGCGTCCTCCTTTGCCTGAGGTCCTCGTTCCACCATGGGACGTTCCTGGTGGACACCCTCATTTTCAGGGGGCAGTTGGCGTTATAGGCCGAGGTAATTGCGTCTCGCAATTGGACTGCTGCAATCTCGAGGTCTATTGAATCCCTTATGGCCCTCTCAACCCCCCGCAGTTCCACAGCTAGGTCTGCCCTGTAGGCTTCCCAGTCCGCCTTGCGGGGGTCCCGGTACCATACCGTTTCTCTTTCGACTTTGGCGATTTCAAACCGGATGTATCTGTGGTCTGAGCTACTCACTTCCCCAGACACAGCCCAGCTTTTAACAAAGTCACCCAGAAACTGGGTGGAAACTGTTAGGTCTAAAACTTCCTCACGCCGTGTTGTGACGAATGTCGGTTTATTACCTCTATTCAATATGTCTAAATTAAATTTCATAAAGAATTGTAAAAGTGCCTCACCCCTAGAGTTTGTGTCCGAGCTACCCCACAACTCATGGTGCGCATTCGCATCCATGCCGATGATGGTCTGCCATCCACCTGCTCTGCTACCCACCATCAGCTGCTCCAATTCGTTGGGTGGAGGAGGGTCCGTGCTGTCCCCTGGCAGATAGGCTGACGCGACAGTAATGTCCCTCAGCCCATCCGCTCCTCCACATCGGATTTTGATCGTTGCCAGGTCCCTGGAACAGAAATTCATTAGAGGGAGAAACTCTATCCCTTCCCTGACAAAAATGCAGGCCCTCGGATTCTCGCTGGACCTGCTGTAGATGAGCTTTCCATTAGCTCCGCCGAGTCCCTTGATCTCTCCTTTGTAGGAGTACGGTTCCTGGATGAGGGCCACATCCGTGTTCCTCAGAGCCATTAGTAGTCCGGCCGTGGCTGCCCTACTGTGTTGGAGGTTGACCTGAAGGAACCTAAGTCCCATTAACCCTTAATTGCTTCCCCAGTGGGCGGAAGCTAACCCTTCCCATGCCCCAGAATGCCTTGAAGGAGGTTCCTTCAAGGGCTCTGTAAGATGTCGGGTCGATCGAGAAGGCGAGCGTCTGTCCTTTCTCCTCTGCCTTCCTGCTTAGAACCGACCACTGTTGCGTCCCCAGTTCAGGGTTCTGGATCTTAAGTCTGCTGATCACCGTCTCCTGCGGGACGGTGTCAGGGATCCGTACGAGGACCTTGCGTCTCTTTGGGAGTTCCTTGGGCTCGACGGCTGTCAAGTCCGCCCCCTCCCAAATCTGACCGAGGCCCCCGATCGTTTTCCGCAGCCAGTCCCGCGACTGCGGGCCGGCACAGGTTATCCAGAGGATGCCCCCCGTCAGGCGCGTCCGGTGGAACTGAGGCGGGCTCTCCCCTTCCTGAAGAGAGTCCACTGCAGCTACCACCGCAGCCTGGATCAGGTCCGCCTTCCCCTGGTCTAGCGTGACCTCAGGATGGCGTCTGTCAATCACCGCCATCCCGAGGCCCTCCGCAGCCTCACTGTAAGAGCCAGTCTGCGCCGGTGTTCCGGCCTTAGTTCCTTTGGGAGGTCTGTCTGTAGTAGGCGTGCTAGAGCCAGAGCGCGGCGTCTTCCGACTCGCACTCTCCTCTTGCGCCTTTACAGGCACCCTGGCCCTTTTGGAACGTCTGTCTGTAGTGGGCGTGCTAGAGTTCGAGCGCGTCCTCTTCTGACCCGCACTCCCCTCTTGCGCCTTTACAGGTTTCTCGACCGTCCAGGTCCCGGCCGCCATTTTTTGCGCCCTCCGGAGCTTCTTTCTTTGCGCCCCGGAAAGACGCTTGGACTGCCGGGGCAGTCCCTCTACTCTAACAGTAGAGTCCTCACTGGTGGAGGGGCCCCCGGAGTCCGCGGAGCTCGCCGCCCTCCGGTGGGACCCAGCCTCCAGCTTGGGTGTCGGGGACAGGTCTCTGGCCGAAGCTACCCCCTGATGCCCCGTATCTACGCCGGTCGTGGGACCTCCAGAGTCCGCTGCCGCACCCTGGCTCGTCTCCGTTTCCGGGATAGACTCAAGGCTCAAGTCTGTAGCCGGAGCCACTCCTCGAGCCTCATTGGTTTTGGTTTTATATGTATTTATAATCTTCATGTTGTTCCCACGAGAATGGGGGAAATACTGTCCACACCATCAGAACCCCCTGTGTGGTGCAAGGCGGGTTACTCTGGAGGGTTGCCTGGTACTCCAGAGGTTCCGTTCACGACACCATCGCCCTGGTGCCATCCATCCATAGGCACGGGTCACGTGACACCGTAGATTGGGGGAGTTTAGTTCGACCTCCTTGTCTAGATCCGTCATGTTTAGTTATTAGCAGGGTCACCTCGTGCAGGATGCGGATTTTTACCGCGCATGACGGTCTTGGGGAAAGCTTCATCGGGAGTTTATGTTGTTATTTCCACTTCCTCAGCTTGCCCCCTGGAGTCCTTTGGCCCGCGACTCCTTAACCCCTGTAAAAGACCTTACTACACACTAAAATTTAACTCTCTACATTTTTAGAAAATTGAGTTATTCAAATTTTGAGTTTTCTTTTGAAAAAAAAAGTTCTTCAAAAATTACAAAGTTAATATGATGAAATTTGGTGGATATGTTGCCCTGGGTAGGACCCTACTATACGCCAAAATTCAACTTGCTAAGTTCGTATAAACTTGAATTATTCAAATTTGAAACATTTAATAAAAATTCACTACCGTAACGCACTTGCTGCATTTTCTTGCGCACCCCAAATGCATTAAGGCACAAGCCGCTACTGATATATACATATGTATATAAACATAAAAATTTAAACTGGCCCTGAGTACGTGTCCTAGGGGCGTAGTTGGCGCTCACTTATATGTATTTTTTCGAAATTCAAAAGCTGCGATATCCTCATTAGTGATTATTTCTACGAAAATTCGCTCAAGGATAGAGGTCTGAAATGAACTTGCTACATAGAATGGGGCAAGTGCTTGCGAATTACCATTACATAACGTTGTAAGATTATTATCGTCATTAAATACTTAATGAGATAATCTTTATCTTCTATCTTGATCTTAAAGCCAACTCCACAATTGCTTTTATCCAACTTGACCTTACTTTCAATAGTCCTTGAAAGATACATAAGAAGCATGTAGCAGTCTTTAGAAACAGTGGAGATTTTGATATTTTCCGACAATATATTGTACAAATAAAAACTGACTTTTTGTCAGACCTTTTCTTAATGTCCGGGCATTCTATGTATGCATATATATTTGTAGGTGTCATCGTTTATGTCAGCAGCAAATGCCTGCACAGATTCGTTATGGTGTGAAAAACGGATTTTTTTTACACTAGCATAAACATAATCCTCTAACACCGACCCCTCTCTATTCTTTTTTCACAACAACACAGATTGTGGTAATGCCGCTCACCTGCACATTTTACGGAACAGCTTTTCATATTCTCCATTCATATAAAATATGATCATTAATTTTTCTGTAGAAACTTACTGACGCGTGTAATATCTGGATAAGCATAGTTATATGCACTCACAAAGAGAATTATTAATGCTTTAGAACAAGGCAATGAAAAATAAACAGTCGTATAACATACAGCAACTTTTACATTTGTTAGCTGAATAATATTAAGAGTTATACATGAGCTATTTCATTGACGATTAAGTCAAGATGGCGGCAAGTGAGTCAGTTTTAGTGAATGAGCTAAACAAAATGAAGAAAATTGAACTAATTGATGTTCTAGTGTCGAAAAAATTGCCACAAAATTTTTGTGAATATCGAATACTTAAAGAATGTATGAAAGATTCGGTTCTAGGAAGGTTGTTGGAGAAACATAATTGGTACGCCCCTGTCTCTTTACTTTCATTCAATTGCAATATCCTTTAAGTTTCTACCTGGAATTATTTATCTCTGGATTTCACAATCTTTTCCAATTTTCTGGTAACCCTTATCCTCTAGACGTCTGCATCGCATTCGGTTTACGCATGAACAATGCCATACAAAGAATACTTATATACCGTTAGGTTCATCATTGTAAATAGCTTGAGCTGTCTTTGACGTATTCTTTAGATGCACCCAGTGGATTTTCATCACTAGAAATAATGCTTCTACCTAGGTGGCCATTCTGTATTGCTGACATTATGTTATGTCAACTACGTCACCTAGCGTTACGCGAAAGCTCGATAAAAGCAAGCTTTTCGTAAGGTACAGGTCAGTTCTACGCCAGATCTCATCTTCTTCGCTCCTTGGAACCCTGAGTTCCAAATCTCCCACTTAAACATCGCTCGTGTGTTTAAGCCAGTTTAATTCTACAGTGCCGTTCTGCAACGAATCTCATCTTCATCGCTTTTTGGGATTTCTAAGATCCCGATCTTCTACCTAAACATCGCTAGTGTGATTACGCCACTTCAGTTCAAGCTCCAGTCTTCCTACAGAAATTCCGTTCGTACAGTATTACAGTGAAAAGTCAGTGTTTTCTTCGAAATTAGAAAGTATACGCGCAGTTAAATGCAATAGCAAGTAGCTAATAAGATTGTGAACTCTCCTGAATAACCCATTCAATCAAGTGTAAAACCGCAAATTGTAAATAAATGTTAAGTTCAAAGTGTACATAGTAACAATACAACATATATAAATATAGAAAAGTGTATTATTGAAATCTTCTGGAATCCAGTGCACCTAGAGTTATAAATACAGTCCACATACAGTCCACATCTTCAACATATTCTTCTTTCAGCGCTAATTAGCAAGCCTCACTAGTTAGCGAGGGTGGGATCAATCCACCTGCATTGTGGAAAGAAAACAAGCTCTTTCTGCCCCAAAGATGATGAAGTATTTCACGACTCAGTTAACACCGTGCCCAGTACTGTCGACTGCAACCAACGTTCATCTTGAAAATAAGCTAAAATGTCAATTTATGCAACGACCAATCGGAGTAACAAGGGGATTGATGTCAAAGATGGAAAAGATGATTTGTGATCAAGAGTTTATTATTTCGTTGTTAAAAACATAAAGTAGCTATTCAAATAAACTTGTGAGTAAAACCGCGCCATTCGTTGAAATCGACAACAGAGATAAATATATTCCCACAATTAAAAATACTGGCCCTATAAAAGAGACAGATTACAGACTGCAAAAACTAAAGTCGGCTGACAGTGACAACGTCGGTGCGATGGCTGGAAAGGCGAACTCGGGTGTGAACAACGGTGAATTTCAATCGCCGGTAAGAAGAAAACATCAACAGGTGATTACGGGTAAAGGCGCTCACACTGATGCTGCCAAAATACGGGGAGCGGAGGTTTACTGGATATTTGTGGGGAGAGTAAGGGGCGACGTCGATGTTTCTGTGATGGAGGAGTTTTTTTACGGAAAACTGGCCGACATAAAGTGTGAGTGCTTTAAGCTTGTATTGGAAGGTTACAACAGTAGTTTTAGAGTGGGTGTCCTGAAAGAAAACAAAAGTGATATCTTCGACAAGGAAAAGTGGCCTGCTGGTGGAATAGCGAAAGATTATAGATTTTTTCACAAAAGAACAAAGCCGGGGCCAACAGAGGATTGTGACGCGTTATTAGATAATGAAATCAAAAGAGTAAGTAGCAATGTTTTTAACTTTTCTGACGCGAATTGCTTCACTTCCCGCGACCCTATTCTAAATTGTGACATCAGGCAGATAATACTTGCTGGATATAAATCTTAAGTCTTTAACAAGAAAAATTAACATTTTAGAACTGTTTCTTAAAAGAACCAAATCACGATTTATTTGTATGTGTGAACATTGGTTAACACAATCAAATTGTAATGCTGTTGCTCCTGATGGTTGTGTCAAAGTGGATGCATTCGTACGAACGACAATTATTTTCGCCACTGAAGCATCTGTACAGAATATAAATCTTTGGCTTATTTAAATTTAAATAGACTTTCAGCTTGATTTTGTATGTGCTGCCGGTTGGAGAGGAGATTTGCTATCCAGGTACAGAGTTTTGGTGGTAGGCCATAGGCCGTAGGTTTATTAAGCAACGCTGCGTGCCAGACCTGGTCTAATGCTTTGGATATGTCTAGAGTGTCAATCTGGGATTCACCGCAGCCCAGAGTAAATAATTACTCTCGCTGCTTTTAAATCATGTAAGTTGTTAATATGATATAGGACAGAAAAAACAATTTCACGCAAAGACAAACACAATCGGAAATATGGTTCAGTCGCTATGCTCAAAACTCAAAATCCAAGATGGCAGCGGTTTTTCCAAGACTTGATTTTTCCCAACTTCTTGTGATTCGAACTAGCTGCTATGTTATATGATAAACAGACATGTATTGTTAATATTTACAGGTCGCCTGCAGGCAACTTTGGGGTATTTTGTGACCTATTGTGTACACTTAAAACTGTAATTCAGAGATACAAATTTGTTTATGTAATAGGTGACTTCAACATAAATAAGGATGGATCGCTTGATTATAAAATAATAGACCATATATTTCATTCTTACAATTTAACTTCTCTTGTTAATACTCCGACAATGGTCTTCAGACCAGGTGACAGTAGTAGTAGCATTGATTATGTATTAACAAATATTAAGGATATCGTTGTAGACAATTTTGATCCAGGAATCTCGGACCGTTACGCTCAGGCAGTTACGTTTCCCCTAGCGAACGGAATTGGCCATTCTTCCATAGAGGCTAAAAAGGAAATTCTCTTTCGACCTCCAAATGAAACGACAATTAACGAATTAAAATCTCGTTTTGCGAGCACATACAATTTTTATTAAGTGAAATTGACGATGTAGACATGGCATATAAAAATTTGTTCGACACTTTTGTCTGGTGCTTAAGGATTTCAGCAGGATGGACCACCAGCACATTAGGAAATTAATGCCCGGCAATACCGTGACTTAGTATTTCAAAATCGGTGGATAGAGAGGCGAGGTTCATAAGAATAGTCGGCACCCTATCTTATGCTGTTAGACCTCTTCTTATGAGGATGTCTGAAAATTATGGTATACAAAACTAAACCACGCGATTTAACCGACCTAAAAAGAAGAATAACGGTTGCAATTGGGTCATTCACGCCTCACATGCTGATTAACGTAGAAGAAATCTTGATTGAAGATTAGAATGCTGTCGATACGTTCAAGCCAGGCATTTTGAACATCTCCTACATTAAAAATAAAGTGTTTTTTATTTTTTCTCATTATTAAGAATATCTACTATTAGTTATCGATTGGTTATTACTTTTTTTAGTGTGTTCCAGTGAAGCTCACCAACCACACGAATTTATCTTTTACTGTTAATTTTTGCAATAATTTTTAAAACCGTAGCATTTTTGTATAGGGAATGAAGAGATCTTTCACGTTCCTCTACTTCCTATTTCAAAATTTGGGGGTTACAACTGTCACTCTAAGGAGGCGAAATAAAGGGGTGAAGTTTTCACGTGGCAGGATATCGTATAAAAAATTCACTAATGGGGACGCCCCGACTTTTGAATTTAAATTTTTTTTTGCCAATGAGCGCGAACTAGGACCCCTAGAACCCATATCCGGGGTCAGTTTCAATTTATATATATATATATATATATATATATATATATATATATATATATATATATATATATATATATATATATATATATATAGGGTGGCGCATTGAAAACGAAACAGACCGATTTGCGTCCAGATAATTTTTTTAAGAAACGCTGAAACACGTCAATTTTAATATTGAGGGGGACATGTTTTGACATAAAACTCAACTTTGTCACATCAACCCTTAAGTGTGGTGATAACAACCCTTATATTTTAAATAGGGAACATGGGTCGATGGTTACATCACTTGAAAGCGCTTTCTTTTCTCAATTCAGCACACTAATTTTTTTGGAAGTTTTATCAACTCGTTTAAAAATTATTCACAGTTGAAGATGCAAAAACGCATTTCACTCATTCCAATAAGAAATGTGCTGATAGTCAATGTTTTGTTGATTTGTAAACAAAAAATTGACTATCAGAACATTTCTTATCGGAATGAGAGAAATGCGGTTTATTATTTCAGTTTATCGGTCGGTTTGATACTTGATAGTACTACCGAAAATTAATTTCACAATGGTGTATTCTGTAGAAAAAAGAGTTGAAATAATTACTCTTTTTTTCAAAAACGATGACTGTGCCAACCGTACCGCAAATTTGTTTAATGAACGACATCCGAACAGACATGTTAACAGAAAATAAATTTTGGAGTTAGTTGCAAAGTTTCGACAAAGTGGTTCAGTCGCCAACAAAAAACGGAATCCTGAACGTCAATTTCCGGTTAGAAATGAGACTACTGAGATTGAAGTTTTAGGACAAATTGCTGCAGACCTAACTTTGAGCACGAGAAAATTGGCCACTGTTTCAAACATCGAAAGAAGAACTATTCAGCGAATATTGAAGCATCACAAATTTCACCCGTATAAAATTCATCTTGTACAACAACTGAATGAAGATGATTTTGATCGGCGGCTGAAGTTTTGTGAAGTTATGACTGCACGAATAGCTGATAACGGGAACTTTCCGTTCAATATCTGTTTTTCAGACGAGTGTACGTTTTTATTAAACTCTACAGTCAATCGTCATAATTGTCGTTATTGGATAGATAATAATCCAAGAAATTTTCACGAAGTCCACACTCAAACTCCACAGAAATTGAATGTCTGGACTGGGTTTTTTGGAGACCGTTTAATGGGACCAATTTTTCTTGATGGCAATTTGAGTGGCGACACGTATTTGGAGTTACTAGAAGATATCGTTTACCCTCTACTAATTGACATTGTTGAAAATGATGATCGCTATCAAGAAAATCAATTAGTGTTTCAACAAGATGGAGCTCCACCGCATTTTGCACACGGTGTTAGGGAGTTTTTAACAGAGAGTTTCCAGAGCAATGGATTGGGCGTAGAGTTGAGTTGAGTGGCTCCCTTGATCACCGGATTTAACTCCTTTAGACTTCTTTCTATGGGGCCATTTAAAGAGTAGAATTTTCGCAACACAACCGAAGTCTCTGGAAGAATTATGTCGACGCATTGTTGAAGAATGCCGTCTAATAACTCCACAAATGCTCCAGAATGTCAGAGCTCTTTTTGAACAAAATTTGTACTTTTGTATAGAAGCTGGTGGTCAACAATTTGAACACTTACTTAACCAAATAAACATTTTTGAACGTTTAGTTTTGTTTTTTTAGTTTTTTTTTAACTAAAAATTGACTAATTAGTGCATTTCTTATCACAATGAATGAAATACGTTCTTGCAACTCCAACTGTGCATAATTTTTAAACGAGTTGATAAAACTTCCAAAAAATATAGTGTGCTGAATTCAGAAAAGAAAGAGCTTTCAAATGATGTAACACTCGACCCATGTTCCCTATTTAAAATATAAGGGTTGTTATCACCACCCTTAAGGGGTTGATATGACAAAGTTGAGTTTTATGTCAAAACATGTCCCCCTCAATATTAAAATTGTGTGTTTCAGCGTTTCTTAAAAAAAATTATCTGGACGCAAGATAAATAGAGCCACAACAACAGGCTATTGTGCAACAATGTATCCTGGCCTCCTTAGAAACCGCAGTGTCATCATAATAGTGAAGTGGCGCCTGTAGGAATGCAGGCGTAAAACCAGCAAGTGAGAACGGAATATCTCCGGTGACATTCAGCATTAGCAGATCCAGGTCACCTCCAGAGACAATAGTGCCACGCCTGGAAGGGAAGACTATAAATAGGATAAGCACCGAGATAGGAGCGTTCATTGCTTGTTTCCTAGTTAGTCTGGCACATGGCGTGTCAAGTATTTTAATATCACTTATATATATATTTTTTGTCTCATTATTGTATTAAGTAATCATTGTGTTTAAGTAATAATAAATTGTTTAAAAAAGTTAATTGTCTTAACGCTAAAGTTAAGTGGCGCAGTCGTTAGTATTGGTTAAGAAACCGAAAGAATATCGATTTCTAAGCGTATCGACGCCCAATAACCAATTAGAACCAAGTTACGCAGAAGTCATAGCCAAGCAGCCAAATGGGAGCAGAAACCATCATAGTATTGTAAGTTGTTTACTGCTATCCAATTTCACATTTTCCTGCCATATTTTTCAATTGCATGTGTGTGTATTGATATAATTATATGTCAGACTCAGAAGACGAGTCACAAAGCTTAGGGAATATTGAGTACAGATTGAGATCGATAAGTATAAGCGATAATATCGCAACAGTAACTAATTCAAATAGTAGTAATAGTAGTAGCAACATGACTGACCAGTTCAAAGAATTTTTCTTAAAAGCTATTCCCGAATTTGACGGGCAACCAGCTAATGTAGGTAATTTTTTAAAGTCATGCGACCTCGTAATGAACCAATTTTATATGCCAAACGAGAATTTATATATGAATCATTTCTTATTAAATTACATTCAAACAAAACTAACGGGAACAGCGAGGCTTATAATTAACACTAAGATAATAAACACATGGACCGACTTGAGAAGCGCTATTGTGGATAATTTTTGCGATCAGCGCGATTCTAGTAGCCTACTAGCAGAACTATTCACCTTGAAACAAAGGAATGCGGAAGATGCCCTTGCATTCGCTAACAGATGCAGGCATATCGAACAATTACTCATATCTAATCTAATAGCTAACGAACAGAACGAAGGCGTTAAAGTAATAAAAATGAACATTTACCAGGAACAAACATTAAAAGCATTTTTAGGCGGAATTAGGAACCCGTTAGGTCTAGCTCTTAGAAGTAGGTCACCAGGAAGCATAGAAGACGCCCTAAAGTTTGTATTCGCAGAAGAAAATTTCGATTATAGGGACAAAACAGTACAAAAAATTTTTAATCAGAATAGGTCAGACGGACAAAAATTCTTTCCAAGACAAAATAACGCACCGTTTAACAATGTGCAGTTTCGACGACCGTTTCAACCTAATTTCAGACCTTTTCAACAACACAATAACCAACAACATAACCAAACAAACTTTCAACCTAATTTTAGACCATCTCAGCAACAAAATAGACCGCAATATAATCAAACGAATTTTCAAAATAGACAAAATCCGCAATTTATGAATAGAACTAATTTTTCAAACAATTTTAGACGACAGAATTTTAATAACCCACAGGGACAAAACCCTATAATTAACAATAGGAACTATCACGAGCCAATGGAAGTAGACAGCTCGAATACGAGGTTGTCACAAAGACGAGCAACCCCATTACATAATACAGAGATTAGCGATTACAACGTAACCAACGGGGGTTACGAATCAAATAGCATAGAATACGATACAAATTACGATTTGAATTACGTCAACGAAGAATTAAATTACGAAAATTCGCCAACAGACGAATACGATAGTCAACAACAAAATTTTCAGATAGCAGACACGTATACGGACAACCGGTAGTACATATTAACCATATAGATATGCCAGCAAATAATTTAATTAATGAGGGCAGTGATAGTAGTTATAATTGTAAGAAAGGAATGAATGACCATAGAATTAAATTAAACTTGAACTTGAATAAGGACGCAAGCGACATGAAGCATATGCAGTCGATGGATTTCGCTGATGAATCAAAATCCAATCAGAACGTTCAACAGAACAATAACAGTATTATGAATTATGTGAATTCCTGGCTCACCGGTGGTAATATAATAAGGAGATCAAACAAAAGTCCACAGAGCAGTTTAAATGAAGTTCCCACTACAAACGAACATTGCAACGAGGAAACTGATCTTAATAGGTTATATAATATATACGACGTCCACACAAAAAGAAAAAATCAATTAAAATCTAGTACTAAATTAATTAAGCAGCCGGATAGAGCACTAGGTAGAAATAAATTAGTTATTGAAAAACCAGAGGAAGATGAACCTTTAGGTCAACATGATAATACGGGGAATACGGGGCTAAAAACGGTAAAACAGGTAGTAAGTGAAACAAACCCTAAAGCGGAAAACTCTAATGTTAATAATAAACAAATTTTTGCCATTAATAAAAATAGTACTGAAACAAACCCCATAAAAATCCAAAAGTCCAATATGACTAATAATTCTAAAACAAAACTACCCATATTGGAAAAATTACAATCGGCATCAGATATTAGGCTACATATTATGCTTGCTCATCAAACTAAACGCCGACATCGCTCATTTAATGAAACGTGGGAACAGATGCAAAACAAATTCACTTTTCCCCAGATGAAACAGACAATTGAGAATTATATTAAAACCTGTGAATATTGTAACAAAAAAGATTACAATATATTTAAATTAAATAAACTAAATAAGCAATCGAATCATATTACCTAAGTAAGGTAAAACGGGAAAATCGGATACATCACATACATGACTTGACAATTACCTAAAGACTACAAACAAAGAAAGCGACACGAAGCAGACACCGTTACATTCATGACAAATATATACAGACGACTAAGATGACGAAAAAACACACTTACTGTAACAAATACCTAAAATATACTAGTAGATAAACATTAAATAAAAATTATATTCAGGACCGCACTCAACAAATTTTAAATTGAATAACTAAGCTGATGATTAATATTGTCGTAAAGAAAAAGGACATATAAGGCGTATGTAATAAATCTTATCGTTATCACCTTGTCAAAAGTAGAATCAATAATGAAACCATTCATTACGTAATTAGAAAACATTTTGGAAAGATAATTCACCGATACACCACTAGGTATGGCACACAGATTTAAAATCAGATAGTTTAGAAATAAAATAAAAAATACTGACAAACCAATCAGTCAGACGGGACAAAGGAATTATATATGTGCAAATTTTAATTTAATTAAACCAGATCAAATAGAAAAATTTATAAAGGAATACTGTTTACCACAAAGAAAATATTATTGCCTTTTCGTAAATGAACAAGATTACGAACTAGTCAGTTCGGCAATCAACCAAAACTTTAATAATGTAGAGTCACCAAAATTTTATAGATGTTTAGAAATGAGGGAAGAAATCCAGGAAGACGAGCTAACGGATATGATAGTCAAATATCATCAGGGTAAGTCCAACCATCGCGGGGCTGAGGAGACTTACTTAAGAATAAAGAGAAAATACTAATACCCCAATTTAAAGAAACACATAGAAGAATATGTAAAAACGTGTGAGCTGTGTAAAACGTGCAAATATAACAGGAACCCGGTACAGATAGCATTAGAACACACTCCAACAGCATCCAAACCTTTAGAAACACTCCACGTAGATACGTTCCAAATTGAACGAGCAATATTTTTAACCATATTGGATCCATTCAGTAAATTCGGTCAAGCATTTCCCATCAAAAGCAAAAACGCTACAGAAATTGCAAAAAACTTAATTAAATACTTTTCACAGTACGGAGCGTGTAAAACCCTAATTGCGGACCCAGGAACGGAGTTCTCAAATTTAGTAGTAAAAGAACTACTAGAGACATACCAAATAGAATTGCACACCACAACACCCCAAAACCCCGAATCAAACGGACCCATAGAACGATTTCACAGCACCATCATTGAACATTATCGATTATTTAAGGAGAAATTCAAAAATATGAAACCCATAGAATTAATACCCTACTGTATATTCGCCTATAATTCCACGATACACTCACAAACACTAAAACCACCATTCGACTTAATATTCGGCTATATACCGGAAATGTTTAACTACGACCCGGAAGTAATAATTACGCAAGAGTATAACGTACAACACAAAGAAATTATGAAAATCATCTACGAAATGGTTAGAAGTCGCATAGAAACGTCAAAACAAAAAACCTTACAACGAACTAATAAAAACACGAACCAGCCGTTCAAGGAAGGCGACGTGGTATACAAACAGATACCACCGGGATTTCATAAAAAACATAAAAACCCCTTTTCAGGACCCTATTCAATAATATCCTTATTAGAACATAACAAAGCTATTCTAATAAACCATAAAAATGACGAACAGACAATAGCACATCTAAGAAATTTACGTCTTGCAGGTTCCTTGCCACAAGAATAACAGCCCAAATACAAGACTTGACGGACAATCCAGGTATGCTGCCAAAGAAATTAGGTACAGCATACACAGAGACTAGCAGCTGGAACTTGATACATATACATGACCTGACACAACTACACGAAGACTATAACCAAATAAAAAGACATTACATAAACACAATTACGTCTATGACAAAAGATTACCACGAAGAATACCATAATTTTATACTAACATTAAATTTTACCATAGATAATATAGACGATACATTTTATAGGATATTCTTAGAGAGAGATAACATCAATGAGAGACAGAGACGGGGCATAATCAATGGGCTAGGATCGATATTTAAATCAATAACTGGCAATCTCGATTCACAAGATGGCGAACGTATATATCAGGCAATAGAAATATTAAGTACAGACCAAAACAAAATTCATGATCTTTTTAAATCGCAAAATTCGGTAATGCTAGAAGCAATTGGAGAGTTCAATAAAACGATCGTAGGGTTGAGTCACAATCAGGGCACGATAATACATAGAATAAACGAGTTAGGTAACACAGTTGATAGCCTTAGGAGCGAACAACTAACGCACTATCATCGCATCAAAATCCTAGAGCTGCTGACCCAGCTTGGACATTTATTAAATAATATTCAAGAATTAGCACTCACAACTGAGAATGCAATCACTTTTTCAAAATTAGGAATTTTTCACACATCCATATTAAAACCAAAATTTATAATAAAAGAAATCAATAGAATACAAAAATACGTAACAAATGCCAAACTAATAACAACCACTGATCTGAATCTGTATGAAAAAATATTCAAAATAAAAGCAGTACAAAATAAATTCCAAATTATATTTCAAATAGAAATACCTCTAGTTGAAGAATCAGAATATGATTACTATCAGTTATACACATTACCTGTCCCAAAAAATCCACACACCTTTACCATGATAATCCCTAGAACCAAATACTTAATCCTAAGCAGTAAACAATATGCCTTTCGAAATGAAGAATGTCAAAATTTAAAGAACAAATTATATGTCTGCCAAGACGACAATCCAACAGCCATGAATGATCAGAACCCATGTGAAATAAAACTAATAAAATTTCAAAAGCCTATCGATAATTGTAACCAAGAAGTAGTCAAAATTAAACAAACCACAGTTTCGAGATATGGAACCAGCCAATACATCATCTTAGCGCCAGAAGAGACAAACGCCAGAATAACTTGCCAGGAACAAGAGTGGACCAATATCATCAAGGGTACCAAATTGGTCAACCTCCAACCAAATTGCCAATTGAAAGTAGGAAACAAAATTTACAAAACCGGCCCCACTACAGCGGAAACACAACAACTATTCAATCTCCCCAAATTAGAAACCACCACTACGAAGGAAGAAACAAATTACGAAAAGGTACCCGAACTCAAATTAGACAACGTACAGCTGCATAACATCGAGCAGATCCAACACCAACTCCAAAACATTAAGAAAAATATACCAGGCCGAATGGAACTACCATTACATCACCTGAGTATATGGACCATATTATTGTACGTGGCTATTTTAACCGCCATCATAATGATAGCCGTCAGATGGGGAGTCATAAAAAGAAGAACCACTAGAAGAACTACGAAGATCAACCCAAAAACCGACAAGGGAGAATTGAAGATCAACCCAGGAACCACCGAAGCCGGATTTCCCTTGAAAATCCGGAACGAACCGTAGCTTCGTTCTTCAAAGGGGGGAGGAGATAAATAGAGCCACAACAACAGGCTATTGTGCAACAATGTATCCTGGCCTCCTTAGAAACCGCAGTGTCATCATAATAGTGAAGTGGCGCCTGTAGGAATGCAGGCGTAAAACCAGCAAGTGAGAACGGAATATCTCCGGTGACATTCAGCATTAGCAGATCCAGGTCACCTCCAGAGACAATAGTGCCACGCCTGGAAGGGAAGACTATAAATAGGATAAGCACCGAGATAGGAGCGTTCATTGCTTGTTTCCTAGTTAGTCTGGCACATGGCGTGTCAAGTATTTTAATATCACTTATATATATATTTTTTGTCTCATTATTGTATTAAGTAATCATTGTGTTTAAGTAATAATAAATTGTTTAAAAAAGTTAATTGTCTTAACGCTAAAGTTAAGTCGCAAATCGGTCTGACTCGTTTTCAATGCGCCACCCTGTATATATATATATATATATATATATATATATATATATATATATATATATATATATATATATATATATATATATATATATATATATATATATATATATATATATATCACACCGATAACTCACAAAATAATAGGCGGATTTAAATCAAATTCGACATGTACCTTCCTTTTGTAAGTGGCCTGAACAAGTTCTTTAGCCAGGAAAATCGGACGAGGTTTTCCGGGGAATTTTAAAGTTTTCTTTCGAAAAAAAATTTTTATCTCAAAAAATAAAAAAGCTATGATAACCAAATTTGGTGGGTAGGTTTGCGATATAGTAAGTAAACTACACTAAAATTTAGGTTTCTACACGAGAAGAAAA
Organism: Tillus elongatus; assembly: GCA_964006375.1. Taxonomy (NCBI): domain Eukaryota; kingdom Metazoa; phylum Arthropoda; class Insecta; order Coleoptera; family Cleridae; genus Tillus; species Tillus elongatus. The sequence goes on along the minus strand of OZ023262.1, from coordinate 307,315,351 downwards.
AAAGTTATAATAAAATATTTGGTACCAATTCGTTACTATGAACATTTACTACCATAACGCACTTGCTGCGTCCAGACTTTTTTTGTAATCTAAAACTTACATGTTTCGGAATTTTTATAAATATGCACAATAATTAAGATACTGAGTTTATTCCATTTGGAAGTTCCACACTATATAATAGAGCCTCGGTGGTTCAGTGGTAAGAACGTGTGCCTCTAAACCGAAGGGTAATGTGTTCGATTTCTTTCACTTTTTCAGTACATACTGTACAATTAACATCAACCGAGGTCGTGACATTAAATTTGAGCAAGTTGAATGTCTGCAGGTTCCGACCTTCGGAGGGGGCGTAAAGCCGTCGGTCCCGTGTCCATGCGATGTTCGACACGTTAAATATCCCTACCCTCCTTACAGATAGAGAGGGGTTCGGCTAAATATCCAGGACAGTGAGGTGAAACTGCTCCCTGGCGTCGGTGATAGTCGCGGAAATAGGTCGACGTTAAAGAAATTAAAACACACACACACTATATAATGATTTTTTTTGACACTCTGTATAATAAAAACCATATACTGATAAACCTAGAACGCATTGACTTATTAAAGAACATTATTACCCTGTCAGAAAACTGTTTATATCACATCAAAAACGTGCGTTTATAATTAAAGTATAATAATTTAACCACCCCTTTGATTATTACATAATGTAACTGCTCTAAACTAAATCCGAACAGCTCCCTTAACCCCACATGAGGCTTACTTCCCCTCGGTGTAAAATCAACAGCTATAATCCTGCAATAACATCATAGGTTACGTGACATCAGGGCCAAACTCCCCTACCCTAAAAACCACATTATTTAACCCCATGTCTAGCAACCTGACGGCTCGTTTGCTACACAATTTATTAGTCATGATTTACTTTTCTCAGGTAACGTCTATGTCAAATTGTGTCACTTGAAGGGTCGTGCTTGCAAAACAAAGAACCCTACTGATGGAATTTGTACCTTTTTATTCACCTAGAGTTGTTTATTATAAGCATATTAGTTTGGAAGATACGAAGAGGTATGGAAAAGTACTTCGAAGGCCTACAATAGAAAATACAATGTCATTTTTTTAAATTTTATTATTCCAACATAATTTCCTGTTAGACTTACACTTCTATTAGAAGGTACATAAAATAATCACAAACCCTTTAAGAAAAACTCTTCATCTTTTTTTCCCCTCAGGGCTCGTCCGCGTCTTTGCCGCCCCGATTTTTTTTTGGATACAGGAGGGGGAAATGCTCATGCAGACCCCATTCACGGCCCCGTAGATGCCGTGGGATATCGAGGTACTGTGAGACTGTACTCACTAAAACCCCCTCCCTGGGAGTACCGGACATTAGTCCATACCTCCGTCGGAAAGAATTTCACACAATGACTTTTTGGGTATGAATGTTTCCATTCTGTTTTTGCCGCGGGGGCGTTAGCGGGTAAGTATAAGCTTTGGACGCTTATGCTTATGTGGAAGTTGCTCGTCGTGGTCTGTGGCACTACGGAGAAGAGCATTTGGATGAGAAGCGGCTTTTGCGAAATGGGTTGTGGATAGTTGAGTTATAAACTCAAGTATCGAAGGCATTTCCAGATCAGAGTGAATCTGACCGTTTCGGACAAACCATGGCCCTCCGGTAACCATTCTCAGAATTTTGTTCTGGATGATTTGAAGGGTCTTGATGTGTGTTGCTGCCGCGGTGGCCCATGCAGGTGATGCATAGGTCAAGGCTGGCCGGATAATGACTTTGTACATGAGCAACTTATTGTTCATGGGCAATTTGGAATTTCTATTTAGAAGTGGGAACAGCTTCGAGATGAGGCTTTTTTTCGAGCGTGATCGACATGGGGGCGCCATGTTAAGTGTTTGTCGAGGAAAACCCTGAGGTATTTGGCGGAATCTAGCCAGGGAATTAGACGGTTGTCTAATGAAACGTGTTCGTGAGGTGTGTGTCTCCTCTTGGAAAATAGGACAGCTGAACATTTATCGGGGTTTATGGCTAGAAGGGTTTTCCTATACCATGATTGCAGCTCGACTACGGCGGTCTGAAGTCGTTCGGTTATTATCCTCGGCTGAGGATGGTAGTGTCGTCTGCGTCCAGTGCATATGTCACGTTTAGGGGGGCTGTCGGAATGTCTGCGACAAATATATTGTACAGAAGAGGGGAGATAGCAGAAACCTGCGGGAGACCAGCCGTGGCGGGGTATGTTCTAGATCTGGCTCCCAGATGTTTGACCTGGTACTTCCTCTGTTGTAGGTATGACCTGGTTAGCAGAATCAGAGGGAGAGAATAATTAAATGATAGAAGTTTGTTTAGGAGGCCCGCATGCCAAACCCTATCGAAGGCTTGTGCAATGTCAAGAAATATTGCACCAGTTGACTTGTTTTTATTAAATCCTTCGGTGATGTTTTCCACCACACGAATGACTTGGTCTGTGGTGGAGTGCTGGTGTCTGAAACCGAATTGCTTATCCGGGAGGATATGATTTTCTGAGGTGAAAGAAGCTAGCCTTTTCTGAATCAGTTTTTCGGCGATTTTGCCGATGACTGGTAGCAGGCTAATGGGCCTGTAATTATGAGGGAACAGCGGATCTTTGCTGGGTTTCGGGATGTTGATAATATCGGCAAGTTTCTACATGAAAGGAAAATGTTGAAATCGCAGCATGGCATTCATAATCGTAACTAGGAATACCACGGCTTTGTGGGGGGAGGTTTTTCAGGGCTACGTTGGAGATTCCATCGTATCCCGGAGCTTTCCTATTTTTTAATGATTTGATTATTTGGGAAACTTCTTCGAAAGTTGTGAGCACGATAGTTGTGTCTGGGGTGGCGCGAAGCGACCTCCTGACGTAGCGGTGCGTTCTTGCTACGTGCGACAGATCAACGTTGTTATAATTCGGGCTGAATTGCAACTCCAGATGATCGGCGAATGCAGTAGCTTTCTCCGCATCCGTGTATACGACACCGTTACGGCCGTGAAGCGGGGATATCGGAAGTTTTTGGGAGCGAAGGGCTTTTGCCATTTGCCAGACGGGTAGACAGGGTTTGCAGGCGATCCTCCCAACGATTGTTGCGGAGTTCTTGTAGGGTCTGTTTGCGTCTCGTTTGTCGGTGGGATTTCCGGTGTGTTGAGCTAGTCTACGCACGCGGTTCTTTTCGAGTATCATTTCCCTGATACTGGACGGAAAAGGGCCGCCCCGATAGCACTGCAGCCTTTGGCTTATTGTGCATGCCCTTAGTATTTTTACTCCAGCCATTCCAAAATCACTGTGCCTTGAACTAGCCTGCACAGCGATTGGTAGGGTGAAGTTTTATATTGCTCTGTCTCCGGTCTAGGCTGTCCCTAGATCAGTTGTCTTTTGTGGTCCAGAGCTTTACACTCGCACAAGATGTGCTGGGCTGATCCCCCCCCCCCTCGCCGCAGAATCTGCATGCCAGGTCCCCCTCGAACCGCCCCATTTTGTGCAGGTGTTTGTAAAACAAAGAACCCTACTGATATGTGTACCTTTTTATTTACCTAGAGTCGTTTATTATAGGCATATTAGTTTTGAATATATGAAGATGTATTGAAAAGTATTTCCAGAGCCTACAATAGAAAATACAATATCTTTTTTATAAAACTTTATTATTGCAATATAATTTCCTGTTAAACACTTACACATTTAGCAGAAGGTACATAAAACAATTACAAACCTTTTAAGAAAAACTCTTTATCTTGGTCTTCAAGCCACTAGTCAACGGCACCATATGACGTCTAGAGGTGCTAAATCCGGTGGTGAAAAACCTAACACCCATTTATGAATTATTTAGAGAGTAATCAAGGACCGGAATGCTCCCATTCTACGCATTTGATTCGTTTTTAGTCTCCAGATTGTAGACTAGTTTAATGAGTCATATAAGCCTTTGGCCTCTCGACGCTGCGACCCCAATAGATTTTGTGCATGAACCTTTTTTCTAATAGTCGCCCAAAACGTCCAGACTTCTTATGCAGTGTACTACGTTTTTGGCAGCTTTTGTCTGGGGTGTTAAGGTCACCTTACCCACCCATATAAGGTGATACTTTACTGGGGACTTCGATTCAAGAAACAGTTAAGACTCCTCTGTTGATATGGTAAGGAACCCTTTTGCCTGACTTAAGCCTGGCGTTTGCCTCCAGTACGGCAGCATTTGGTTCCTCTCCCAAGTATCAAGTTCATTCCTTATGTGGCTTTTTGTTAATCCACAATAGGACTCTGGGCCATAGAATGGTCATGTGGCTAAAATTTTTGCAAGGCTATTTGCTTCCCGATTTCCTTCAAAGCCTTGGTGCCCCGGTACCCAGTTGCTTCAAGGATTATTTGAATTGCCAGGTCAGTTTAGCCTCGGTTTTGAAAGATATCCGAGTCTTTAATACCGCCTTACTCTCTGAGAAAATGTACATATTTCTATTTAGCCTTTTCTTGTATGCACTCCTGCACACAGAGATGTATAGTAAGTATTTCTGCTTGGAAGATGGTGGGAGTTCTTCCTAGGAATTAGCGAGCCTGAAGTTAGGTCTACTTGCTCCTGCTCCCTTAATTTTTTTAGACCCGTCTTGGTATTATACAGATGAGTCGTTTGTCGACCTTTCACTGTGTCTGTCCTATGCCTGGCGGTCACGTCAAACGGGACTATAAGTCCAGTTTGGCTGGCATTTGACCTGTTGGTTTGGCGAGTGAATCAAGTGGAATAATTTTTATGATCTTTAGGTGCCCAACTAAACCTCCTACTTTGGATTTCCCTGCTTGAAATAGTCTCGAGCCAACAAAAATTACATCCCTATAATACCAGGAAAAAAGATCACTTTAGGGTACCATACCACAGACTGGCCAGGGCGCAACTGAGTGTGAATTGTTTGGGTTTGCAGCTATATAACACATTGCCAAGTCAGTTGAAAGAAATGCCTTAACGTTTATTTTCCCGAGAAGATAATATTTTTTATTTGTTGCGGAGGACACTAAGTAGATGAATATTTTATGTCTAATTGGTAAATGCTATTAAAGCAAATTCTTGGAGATTTTCAATTTATTTCGTGTTGTATTATTGCCTGTATTTATACACTGAATGACTTGTTTGTTCTTCGTTCCTTATCCTTTGTGTAGTGTTTTTCAAAATTCTATTTTATCTATCTGACCATTATTATTTTGTATGTATTAGATAATTTTACATGTAATCATGTATTATTTAACCGACATGCCATGTATTTTTTGATGAAAAATAATAATAATTATTATTACCTCTCTTTGACTTAAATGATGAAACATTCGCTGTGTGCACCTGAAGCGACTTAAACCTGATTCCGCTTCTTTTCTATATGTTCAGAGAACAGATGATATCTCATAACGGCCCTAATAGCCTTAAAAACATAATTAGTAAAAACACCAAAATAATTAATACAAATAGTTCAGTTTAAATTCTGTAAGGAAGTTATGTAAACATTTCAATGAATTAGAGGTCAACATTGTATGGATTGACATTGAAATTACCAGTTCAGCATATAAACAATAACAAATGAATTTGTAAGATAGACAGGAATGTTTAGTCAGCAAGGTTAAGAATCAAAATATGTTATTGTTTGGTAAATATAAAGGAGATTCATGGTAGTAAGATAATATAGTTAATTTAAACACCGTTCTAAAATGTAGGCGGAAAATATATAGTTCATTTAAATAAACTTCTGAAATGTAGTCGGTTAAATAATGCCGCGATAATTTAATTATGTAAACACTGTTATCATTAATAGTCAAGATGACCATACCTAAGTAAGTTTCTCTTATTCAATTTGTTATATCGTTATTACTATTGTTTATTAAGTTTTGTGCTTTAATATAGTTACCAATATACCGTTATCTATGTCATACATATGTGCTTCGTTAATACATTTTATTCCTATAATTAACCTCCGCTTCCACCCTCAAACACTATAGCATGGGGGAAGTTCCATCTTCCTCAACCTGTCCCTAAAAATGGATCCAAATTAGATGTGGCCTAATTTACAGTTTCGTTTCAGTTTTGGTCCAGAGTTATGGGAAAGTTATCAATCCAGAGTCAATCCGTCAGTCATAAACTATTCCTAGAATCACTTGAAGACATGTGTGTTAAAGAGATAAATCATTGAAGCTTTTTGAGGGTTACCTTACCAACCGAAAACAGTGTGTGAGATAGGGTCTTAAGTGAATTTCGAGCTGTTGAATGTGGTGTGCCCCAAGGAACAGTGCTAGGACCAAGACTGTTTACAATATACATAAATGACGTGTTCCTCATCGAAAGTCATGGAAAAAGAATTAGTTATGCCGATGACACAGCAATATTTTATGAAAATTTTCCTGACATTGCTTGAAGCAAACTGTTGAAACAGATTTGCTAAAAATGAAAGAGTATTTTGATCAAAAGCTATTGTCAATAATGTTGAAAACACTAAGTACTTGCCTTTTTCATGCACTGTGGCAACACTACCAGAATATAAACATAAACTTGAATTGAGAGTAGCACAAACATTTTCTAATTTCTATATGTTTACAGTTAAAGAAGTGCTTCTTGCGTGTTCCACAGGGTTATATATATATATATATATATATATATATATATATATATATATATATATATATATATATATATATACGACTCGCCCAAGTATCTGTTTTAGCTCCTTATCCATGCAAGTGAAAGTAACCAATCCCCTAAATGATGACCTGTCTAAGATTCTTGGCCAGGGCTCCGCAAATCTGACTTACAGGGCCCAGGTATTCATATGGCTGGCAAAATACTGCCCGAAACCCCACACTATTTACGTTGGGTATAACTGTTAACGATGACCTTTGCACGCATTTACTTCTTTCAAATTTGGCAAATGTAGCAGTAAAGATACCTAAGGTTTTGTATCGACTTAAAAGTTTTCATAAAAGCAGCTTCTGACGCTGTATAAAGCACGGGTATGTTAACTGCTGGAAAATTGTTCTCGTGTCTGGGGTACTGCCCCAAAAACAAGTTTGTCCCTCCTAGATTTTATTCAGAAACGAGCTGTTCGGTTAATAGGAGATCCACATATCACAGTCAATCTAGACTACAGGAAAAATGATGGAGATCTCTGGCTCCTATCGAAAGTATCACCCACATTTGTTGACAGACATTTCTTCGCTAGTACCCCACTTGCGAAAGTTAAGCGGCAAAACCCTTTTAGCCGAAAAGCGCATATTTTTATGTCCAATTACAATTTATCGAACAGTTCGTTACGAATCCTCGTTCTTTTCCAGACCATGTAAGGTTTGTTGTGCCCTCCAGGCAGACATATTTCCGAAACATATATAATCTCCAACTATTCAAGAAGAGACTAAACACCACTTATGTGGGACGATGATCAAGTTCATGATGTTTAAGGGACACATAGGCTGAGCCTTTCATGAACTATTAAAAAACCTCGGGACGCAGCAAGTGCGTTAGGGTAGTGAATTTTTATTAAATGCTGACCCCGGATATGGGTCCTAGGGGTCCTAGTTCGCGCTTATTTGAATTTTTTTTTGCAGTCGCACCACCAGCAAACAATTTAGAATGAGGATCGTGAATACAAAGCAAGGATCCAATAGACACAATACTTTTCTCACTAATAAATATTTTTTTAACGCGGACCTGACGAAGAGGTACAGCAACTCATACGTATGGAGTGTTAAAATGTATGAGGCGGAAATCTGGACTTTAAATAAGCAGGACATGAAGGAAATAGAAGATTTTCAAATATGGACATGTAAGAAAGTGACAAAGGAAGGGTATACCGATAGAAAAACAAATAAAAGTGTACTAAAAGAGGTGTGAAAAAAATATCTTGTTTGGTGAATTGAGAAGAGAAGGCAGTATTTGTCGTGTACTTTCTGAGAGATAACTACTTTCATTACAGAATTATTTAACAAGCACATACTTGGAATGAAGAGAGCTAACTTCTAGAAAACCTGGTACACCTGATGAAGTGAGGAAGCTACAGTGAAAACAGCTGCAGAAGACAAAGTATCACGGTGGCGACAACAAGACGACGTCGCCTTCAAACTGCGATGATTATGATCTTTAGCATTCATTAAAAACAAATAAAAAGCCAATGTTACATAACAATGCCAGTTTTACTCTATTACCAAAATGTTTGAGTCTGTGATGACAGCTGATTCCCAAAATAATTTTTAACGTATTAAACATTTGTTATGTATCCACGAACACATGTTATTTTTGACACGTGCCTTTTCGATGTAACATGGCCTAGAGATATTTCATTTGGGCATGAAATTCGAGTATTATCAAGGGATCCTTCAGAATGTTAAATGTGTAACTGCAAAAATGTGGGTAAATATTAGGATATTCCTGGGAGCTTAACAGAACATGTAAAATTCCTTTGTGTCTCACCACCAGAACATAAAAGGAAACAAGCATGTAATTACGTTTTTGTTGTTGTTTAATAATATCTTAGTTATCAGACATGCGTTGTAGATGAGGTTAAAGGTATTTCGTGTTCATTGTGAATTGCTGATATGAATTCGTTGTATTGAAACCAAGATAATAGACGATTATGTTGATTTAAATGTTATTTTTATTTTATTTCAACAACACACCACGACGGCTCATAGCCTAAATACTATTGTACCGTGGGTGTCGACAAGGAGGAAAGAGGCAACTTCTTAATTCTGGACTTGAAGGTTTGGAGGTTCGGAGGAGAAGGAAAAACATGTGCCGGCAAGGAGTTCCACAACTTGGAAGTCCTCGAGACAAAAGAGCGGGCATAACAAGATGTTCAATGTCTGGTGACGTGGACAGTAAAAGGGTGCATTTGCTCTGTTCCCCTGGTAGATCTGTTGGGGGCAGCAGGTGGAGGAACTATAAAAGAAAGCTTCTCTGAGCAGTGCCCCTGCAGATATCTATAAAAGAGAGAGCACTTCGGTGATTTGGTGGGGTTGAATTGTACAAGATTTCTACTTCCCCAGTCTAATATTTTCTGGAGATCCACGGAGACAGAACCCTCCATGAGTCTGCGATCCTCATCTAATTGAGCTAAAGAGACAGGCTTAGATTATTGTATATTTGAGTAGAGGGTACTGTCGTCCGCGTAACTGTGAACTGGGTTGGATGTGCTAGAGAGGTCATTGATGTGGAGAAGAAACAAAGTAGGGACTAAAGCTGAACCTTGAGGAACTCCTGCATTATTTGGATACAGTTGAGAGGAATGGCCATCCACGACAACAGAAATGCTCCGGTTGGAGAGGAAATTTGCTGTCCAGGTGGTTTTGGTGGTAGGTCATAGGCGGGAAGTTTATTAAGCAGCGCTGCGTGCCAGACATGGTCGAATGCTTTGGATATGTCTAGAGCGACAATCTGGGATTCACCGTGTAGTTCCATAGACTTGTTCCAAGAATGGGTGACAAAAGAAAGGAGGTCGGCAGTTGATCTGCGCTGACGGAATCCATACTGCCTGTCATAGATTAGACTGTGTTTTTCAAAAAATTTTGGTAATTCGGTGTTTATATACTTTTCCATCACTTTAGAGACGACTGAAAGGAGAGAAATAGGTCTGTAGTTGCTAGGAAGCGCTTTGGATCCTTTCTTGGGGACGGGTTGAACTCGAGCAGTTTTCCAGTTACTAGGGAATATGTCTCTATTGTAAGATGTCTGAAAGAGACGAGTCAGGACAAGCGCAAGTTCTGGTGCGCATTTTTTAAGAACACTTGCTGGGATCTCGTCAAGGCCAGAGGCTGTCCTGGTATTAAGAGAAGAGAGCATCTTTCGTACCTTGTTAGTTTTGAAAATGTTATCCGTCATTTTATGCGCGACATTGGGGACTGTTGGTGGTTGAACATTTGAAGATGGGTTGAGAGTAGAATTGCCGGCGAACAACGAGGCAAAAAGTTCAGCCTTGCCCAGGGCGGTAGAAACAATTTCATCCCCTGAGACAAGAGGCGGGAACATGCTATTGCAGAAATTATTCCCAATAGATTTAGCAAGAGTCCAGAAGGGTTTGCTGCCGTTGGAGCTTGAGAGGAGTTTGTTTTTGATGTGGTTATTAAATGAGTTTTTTGCCTCAGAAAGAATGCGGACATAGCGGTTTCTTACGTCGTTAAATGCTTGACGGTTTTCTTGACTGGGATTGTGTAGAAGCGTTTTGTGAGCTTTGACCTTTTCAAGTCTGGCCTTGTTACAGGATTTAGAGAACCAGGGCTTTTGAGTGGCTGCAGAGGTTTTCTGTGTACGTGGAATAAATAATTCCAGGCCAGCTTAGACAATTTCGGTAACGTTTTGTGAGAGATCAGAGGGGCCAGGATGAGAGAAGCAGACAAACGCCCATGGAAATGAGGAAAAGTAATCTCGCATTTCGTCCCAGTTCGCGGAGTTGTAGTGCCAACCGATACGTGGGTGTGATGACTGTGTGACCTCGGATTGCATTGCACAGGAAGCAGTGACCATGCCGTGGTCTGAGCGACCAAGCGGGGCGGTGACTGATATCTTATAGCAGTCACGATTTGTATTAAGAAGGAGATTCAAGGGATTTGAGCTGTGAGTTGGGATGCGAGGAAAGTAAGTAGGTTGCTGAACCATATTGGCTAAAGAATTGCTGACTGCAAAGGCCTCCGCTGCTCTCCCTTGTGGATCGGTTTTTGAGGATCCTAGCCATTCCTTATTATGGACATTGAAGTCACCAAGAATAGTGACCTCGGAGGAAGGATATTCGGAAATCAGATGGCCGGTTTTTTCAGAAAGGTAGTCAAAGAGCTGGACAAAGTTGTCAGAAGGTGACCGGTAAATGCAACAGATGAATTTAGTTGCAGCCCTGAGAGAGAGTTTTATCCATAGTATGTCTTTTCTTCCAGCTTCTAAATTGGGGCGTGTGGTGCAGGGTAGATTGATACAGACGTATGCGCACACGCCTCCATGCAATCTAAAGGAAGTAAGTAGCTCATATCCTGGGAAATTAAGGTGATTAGTGGCTGTTTTGGCACTGATTTGAGTTTCGGTGAGGAAGAGGAGTTGGGGCCTATTTGCTTGGAGGAAATGGTGGACGGAGTTCAGGTGAGAATTGCTATTGTTCGGCTGTAATTTCTTGTATGACTGGGATCCGCCTAAACAACACCCTGGCATCGACGTCCTGCAGGCTACCATGTCCAGCGCAGGCTGAACATAAGCTCCGACGAGCTCCACGCAGCGGCCTTTCTCCGAAGCCCGTTGTGCTCAATTTCCATGAGTATGCCACCAATTAACCCTGGTTGTCCAGATAGGTGGGGATGAAAGAAGAAGTTCAGAAAGGAGTTAGGTAATTTGGATAAAGCAATAGAAAACATTGGCAAAAAAGGAAAAAAGGTAAGTACGGCATGAACAACTGGCGTTGCTGTCCGTCGACGTACTGCCTGCGTCGTTACGAGTAGCGATAGGCATGTTATACCGCTGGCAACAGTAAGCCCACCGTCCTAGACATTTTATTTACATAATAATAATAATAATTATTATTATTATTAAAGTAACATAATATCCTATTATTTTAAAATTTCCCAAAAATTGTCGATTCACGTTGAATTTAATGTATTTTTATGGCTCCCAGAAGCATTGATATAAAAGTATTATACAACTAGGAAAAATAAACTTTATAACCTGGTGCATCTACTTTCCCTTCGATTGCCTTTTAATCGAATTAGATTTCATTTTAAAAAGACCGATTCACCGCAGCTGATTCTTTTCTGTAGTCAGATGATATTCCCCTAACCAAACATGGTATATGTCATGGGGAGCAATAAATATAAGGTTTTTTGTTATCGCATTATTTCCTGCTTGGCGGTAATAAATTGACAGTCCCAGTATGGAGCACGAATTGAACTGTTATTCATTGCCTTTTGATAAGGAATTCGATTTGTAGCTCCATTCGAGAAATGTAATTTACTAATCTGCGACAGGAACGCTGACATCTCTAACGAGATCTGCTCCCTATAATATTTAAAACTGCCTCCTCTTCTCGATTGAGCGCGCTTCCTCATATTCTGCTACTTAAAACATCCGATGTTTCATTATAAATTTATGCGCATTAATAGAGGTTCGAACTGATGAAAAAAACAAGCGCTCCAAAGTAAGATAAGTTGTACAGTTTTACTTCAGATTCTTTTGATTTCTTTTCGCCTTTTAATGTTCTTATGAGCATCCTATGTGAATTTCGACAGCCCAAGTCTTGCATTTGTAAGGAATGTATTTTCTCACCCTGCTCATAAGGCTATTTCATCATGAAAATTCTCTGTAGGTACTAAATAGACACGGCAATATGTGAACAAATTTCACGTTGAGTTTTACATATGTGGTCCCATTAAAACTAAAGTGTTAGTTGAGCCAGACGCGCTTAAAAATTGTTTACGGAACGAAACACATGCTATGGGGTTGCAATGTAGTTCAGATAGCGTCTTAATACTATATCTCTTAGATTAAAGGGCCTCAACCTATTCACACCGTCTTTATCTGTAGACTTGAGAACTAGTTTAAAGTAAAGCATACCTCCACATTTGTGCGTGAACCATGACCTGAGCTGCATTAAAATATGCTCGATATTAGTGAAATTTACAGTGCACGTTATATATAAATTTATTCAGGTGAGTGAATGCTCATTGAACATGGCTTGTTGTTTATTTATTGTACCTGTTCTTATTTGTTTGAGTTATACATTGAGGAGCAATTTCAATAAGTATATGATAAAGGGTGGTTTTAGGTAATCATTTAATAACTAGTTTATATGAAAATAAATTGTAGCTAGAGTTCAAAGTCAGGTTATTATTTATACGAGGATAAGTTATAGCCTGGGAAGTAATTATGACATTCAAATAAAGGAGATTTATGAAATAATTTGAGGAATAGCTAGTTTAGATTACGTTTATTATTTATACGAGGCTAAGTTATAAATTGAGAAGTAATTATCATATTCAAATAAAGGGACTTTATGAAATAATTTAGGTATTAGCCAAGTTTACATGAGGGTCGTTACTTATACGAGGTTAAGTCAATATTCATAAATTAAGTAAGAGTTGAATTATGTCAGTTTGTTTAGAGTAAATAAAGTAGAGTCTGTTCGGAAGTAAATTGATGCTAGTTTGGAAGGTGTGTGGGACACCTTCGCTGTTTGCTCACCCAGTAGGGCGTCGTACTGGTAAAGGCGTTGGGTTTAGGCCCAGGTTACGTAACCGCAACACGGTTGTTTGTTTGCATCGATGGATTTCGGTAGGGGTACAGCTGAGCTCGCTCTAGGTATCCATTGCACCTACTCCCGTCGATAGATGGATATTGGAGAGGACACATCGTAGAGAATACTCCGATGCGTACATTGCACTTCTCAGTATTCACGGTGGTACCGTTGTTGCTTCTTGGTCGATCTGGTAGCTTGACCGAGACACTGTGGTCGGTTCACCCGTTGGTCTCATTGCACGTGTCAGTCCCAGTGTAGAAGTTGGGCTACTTGGAGAAGGGCACACCCTGGAGTGTGTATCGT